>BLSH010251074.1:3004362-3014434 GCA_018402905.1 Glandirana rugosa
CAGAACAAGAGAAATGTATAGTCATGACAATTCCTCTACAATAACTGCTTTCCAATGAATGTCATCTTAAATCGCCTGATTTTATAATTACATTTTGAACTTTTTTGGACAGATAATGCAGATTTATGTTGGTGAAGCTGCTCGGTTCCAAAAACCAGGGACATTTCTATGGCTCACCTTGTGTCAGGGGTTAGTGGAGGATTTCCAGTGTTCCTATTATAAAATAAGGAATTAGGATGGAGCTTGATGGGATATGAAACCTCACATAATAGCAGTCTGTGCTGGGTTCCTGTGCAGACCTCACAGCTCATGTAATTCTTTACCTTTGGGATTTAATGGATGAATGAGCCAGCAATATTTTATTGAGAATTAAGACTGACAGCTGAGTTATACTGTACATTGTGTACAGAGTGGGTGGAGCCTATAAGGGGTGTGGCTTCTAAGAAGTGGGATGGGGCAAAAAGGAAGGGCAGGGTCTGGCGCCCCACCATCTTAAAACTTCACCAGCCGCCACTGATGTGTAGGCAGATAATGAATCTTGCAGTGCCTTTTGTCCAAACAATAAGTAAGTCCAATGTAGAGATAGGAATTTTCTCTGAACAATTATTCCTCTCACAATCAAGGAAATTGGATTTTTAGTTACCTCATGTTCATACACAACAAAGGATTTCCAGTGTGCAGATTCTTCTTGTTCTAAAAGGTATGTATGTAATCATTTGCTACCCATGGAAAAGTTTGCCTATCTGTAGTATGGCATTTAAATGAAGGCATATAATACACATGCACTTAGAGGTCATATGCTATGAAATAGATTGTAAATGAAAAATATAGGCTACATTTTTTATGCACATTGACTATTTTAAAATCAATCCAGTGCTTCCCAAAGGCATGATCTGGCCAGTCCAGCTGTCAGTTTGCCAGTCCTTGACTAGTTTCCATTAGTGGTAGCAATTACTCCCCTGTCATATAGACATTTGCTCTGTATTGCAGTCAGTTCAGTTTTACTGCATTTACATGAGATCCTACCGACCTCTATCAGATGAACTGTTTTTGAAGAGTTCATAGAGTAAATTGATGTTGAGCTGTGTATCCTTATATTTTATGTGAAAGTCATTTCCAATTATGCATGATCTCTTTTGGAAATATTGATCTTTTTAGTGCAATTTGTATAGTCAACATAGAAGAGGAGACCTATTACCTTATTTTTATTATTGCACAAGCTTATGTAACATCACATGAACCATGATACTTTCTTTGAGATCATATGTAGAGTAAATGCTAGAACTACACTATAAGTCTGCCCTTTGCTTCATAAATACATCTGTGAAATGGAAAACTAAGCCGCAGACTAGTCACCCATCACAATTTATTTCATGCTGCTGATTCACTAAAACCATCAATTTCCACAGCCCAAAGGCTTGCATGCTCTCAAGAGAATTCATCATATTGAAAGGCCCTAGACAGAATCTTCTTGGGAAAGTGAATTGAAGCTGAGGGTCCTGATATGTTTACGCCTGGGGAAATACTAAGTGGGAAATGTTTGAAGATTTGTCCAACATCTTCCCCTCGACTTGTGTATCTCTTTTTGGAAATTTTCCATTTGTTAACTTCTTTTTATGACTGGTGAATTAGTCTGAAATGTTATGAAACTAAATGTATGTGGACAGAACTTTTATGAAGGATTACCATTCGAGTTTAAACCTACTCTTGTCATCTCAATTCATGAATTTCTACAGAAGGACATTGCAAAAGGAACATTGCATATCACATTTTGTAAAGGATGGCTTAAAAGCAAAGTATCGTTTATTCATTTTTTTAAGATTTACAGTACAGTACATGTAAAAGAGACCTGTAAAATAATGCACTGCCTGTGCTTGGGTGGGAAGCTCACTCACTGTAACTGAGTCTATGGAGGGAGCCTTGGCTGGACATGCGCATTAGGGAATTAGTAGTTTATAGGAAGAAAACATTGTTTTTGCTTTCAGTTTACCTGACAGTGACAAGGACACTGCATTTTTGGCATAATCAACAGGTGTTTTCTGTCCTTGCTAAAAATGTTCTTAGCCTGAAAACGAATGCAGCCACCACATGTAATCACTGGTAAGCTGTAATATATTACATTTCGGTACTACGGTTTAGTTATCATTTCATCTAAAAAAGTTATTGCAGATTTTAACCACTTCCCAACCACGCACTGTATTTTTACTGCGGCAGTGTGGTTGTATTCCGCGAATCGCCGTAAACTCTGAAGGAGTGTGCCCTCGGCTTGGGCGAGCCTCGCTGACCTGCCAGAGGGAAAGGAGGGGGAACCACCAAAGTAAACACGGTGGTTCCCCGTTCTGACAGGTGGCATGTAAGCGATCTACTGATCCCTGTCACTGCCCCTGAGAACCCAGCCCCCTCACAGTTAGAACATGCCTAGGGAACACAGTTAACCCCTAGATCTCCCCCTGCAGGTTAACCCCTTCACTGCCAATGACATTTATACAGTAATCAGAGGACATTTAAATGTCTGATCACTGTATAAATGTCATTGGTCCCAAAAAAGTGTTAAAATGTACGACATGTCCGTCCCAATATCAAAGTCCCGATTGCGATTTTTTTTTTTTTTTACCAAAAATATGAGGAAGAATATAAATCGCCAAAACTGATGAATACGTTTGTTTTTTTTATATTTTTTTTTTTTTTTGGTTTTGTATTTTAGCAAAAAGTAAGAAATATTTGTTTTTTTTTTTTTTGCAAAATTGTTGCGCTTTTTTTTTGTTTATAGCAGCGATCAGAAATGACGCAGAAGGGGTCAAATACCACCAAAAGAAAGCAAATTTCGTATGGGTACAACGCCGCACGAGCGCGCAATTGTTAAAGGGACACAGTGCCGAATCGCAAAAAGTGCTCTGGTCCTACAGTGGGAAATCCTTTCCGGGGGTGAAGTGGTTAAACAAACATTGGGACAGTACAGTACAATAACTGGAAATTCAAGACTTTTTATTGAGAATTGCTACATAACTGTTACAGAATTACCCTCCTCAAAAAGCAAAACAGATTACTATTGATTATTTACTGAGACGGTCCTTAAGTCTCAGATATCAGTTAACAGTGTTTCAGTGGGTCTTGAAAGAACCAAAAAAAGAGTGGGAGATTAAACATGTCATGGAGTTTACTGCGGCTCATTCAGGGGTGGATCCAGAGCTTAGTCTCGGGAGGGGCACTGCCAGAAAATAAGGTGTTGCTTACAGAACTGTATTTAACAGTCCTAACCTTGTTTAAAACAGTAGCACATTTATCATTCCAGATTAGATTGTTACATTACAATCAGACAGGATTCATTTAACCACATAGAACTTTATCATTACAAAGATCATAAGCAGTTTGTATACTTAGAATATTCCCAGGCAAAATATTCATATACCTGTACGTCATTTTGTGCAATAGCCAGCGGAGGTACATGCTGATTGGCCAGAGGGGGAGCCAATCAGTGGGTCCGGCGGATGTAATGTCCGCCAGCCCCTGCGATTGCTCACCCAGAGATAGAACGGTAGTCTGCCGATGTAAACAAGGCAGACCGCTGTTCTGTCAGAGATGAACAGAGTGATCTTGTGTTCCTGCTAATCAGGAACACGGATCTCTGTGTTCATGTAGTAAGTCCATCCCCCACACAGTTAGTAATCACTCCCTAGACACACAGTTAACCCTTTGATTGCCCTTGTTGTTAATTCCTTCCCAGCCAGTGTCATTAGTACAGTGACAGTGCATATTATTAGCACTGATCACTGCATTGGTGTTACTGGTTCCCAAAAAAGTGTAAAAAATGTCAGTTAGCTGTCCGATTTGTCTACCACAATGTCGCAGTCCCGCTGAAAAGTGCTGATCACTGCCATTACTAGTAAAAAAAGTTTAAAGTTCAGAAATCTATCCCATAGTTTGTAGATGCTATAACTTTTGCGCAAACCAATCAATATACACTTATTGGGATTTTTTTTACCAAAAACATGTAGCAGAATATATATTGGCCTAAATTGATGATGAAATTATATTTTATTACATTCTTTTATTGGATGTTTTATAGCAGGAAGTAAAAAATATTGGGTTTTTTTTTTTCACAATTGTCAGTCTTTTTTCGTTTATAGCGTAAACAATAAAAACCGCAGATGTGATCAAATACCACCAAAAGAAAACTCTATTTGTGGGAAAAAATGGACATCGGTTTCATTTGGGTACAACGTCGTATGACAGCGCAATTGTCAGTTAAGCTGACACAGTGCCGTATTGCAAAAAATGGCCTGGGCATGAAGAGGGGTAAATCTTCCAAGGCTTCCAAGTGGTTAATCATTGAACAAGACAAAAATGTCAATACAAAAGGGCAGCACCCAGGATTCGGGTCGGGATTGCAGGCAGTATCACACAGTGACACACAGCCACTGCTTCTTGCTGTCTTCATGCCGTGCTGGAGCCTGCAGAAGTTGGAGGGAGGAGGTGGGTGGAGCCAACACTCACACAAACCACGAAGGAGGAAGAAGGCTCTGCTCTGAATTCTGTGGCCTCACTCTCGACGTCACTGGTTGATATATGCCAGTCGGCACAGGCGCTAGCAATCAGTGCAGAGAAAAGTAGAGGCCAGGCCAGTGGCGCGGCTCCACCCACACCCTCCCTCCATCTTCTCTAGCGTGGCGCGGCGTGAAGACAACAAGGTCTCTCTCTTTGCGCGGTCGCTGCTGCTGCTAAGGATACAGAGGGAGATTCAGGAGTCCGTCACTAATATTTTCGGGGGGGCAATTGCCCCGTTGCCCCCCTGCTGGATCCGCCCCTGGGCTCATATACATTTGGTGAAAATAGGGAACCAGTGTAGGAGAGCAGAAAAGAGGAGAGTTACAGAGGGTTCCAGAAAAGAGTTTGGTTAGGCGGGCCATACGTTATGCAATTTTCTTTCCTTCAACCACAGTCAGAGTGTTCAGATATGGTTTGGATTACTCGGGCAATGATTTTTGGAAGTATTCCTGAGCCCATGCAGTGATGTCCATCACAGAATCATGCCTGTTTTTAAGGCAGAGCCATCTGAAGGCCAGAAGATCACAGGCAACCAATATTATGTTTTGGCCTTGTCCCATGCACACAGAGATTTCTCCAGATTCTTGGAATCCTTTAATGACATTTTGTACTGTAGATGATGATATATTCAAAGGCTTTGCAATTTTACTTTGAGGAACATTATTCTGAAATTGGTCAACAATTTTTAGATGCAGCTTTTCACAGGTGAAACCTGTGCCCATCTTTACTTATGAGACACTCTAACTTTTTATACCCAATCATGTTACTGACCTATTGACAATAAACCTAATTAGTTGCAAAATTTTCTTCCAGCTGTTCCTTGTTAGTACCAATTACTTTGTCAGCCCTGACCCAACTTATTTGAGATGTGCTGCTGCCATCAATTTCAAAATTAACCTATTTTTTTCTTAAAATCATACATTTTCTCAGTTTTAGCATTTGATATTTTGTATTGTGAATAAAATAAGGCAGCCCTCAAATTTTCCACTCGCCTTTATGCAAGTGGAAAATGATTGCTGGTGAGTGTTGGGCTGCCTTGGAGGGCAGGGGGGATGAGCACCACTGACAGGCGGGGTTGAATGGGAGACGTTCTCCCAGCCAGAGGAAGAGAGGAGAAGAAGAGGCGAGCCGGGATTGTGTGATGGTGAGCGCCGGGAACATCGGGAAATTCAAATGAAAGCTGCTACAGTGGGCAATCCCTGCTCTCTGATGATCTGGCCAGCTCGCCTCTTCCTATGCACAGGTGAGGCTGCATTGATGGGCACAGGTCACGCTGTACTGATGGGCACTGGTTACACTGTTTTGATGGGCACAGGTCACACTGCATTGATGGCCACTGGTTACGCTGCATTAGCGGGCACAGGCCAGGTTGCATTGATGGGCACTGGCTATGCTGTATTGATGAGCACAGGTCAGGCTGCATTGATGGGCACAGGTCAGGCTGCATTAATGAGCACAGGTCAGGCTGTATTGATGGGCACAGGTCAGGCTGCATTGATGGGCACTGGTTACGTAGTATTGATGGGCACGGGTCACGCTGCATTGATGGCACTGGTTACACTGCATTGATGGGCACTGGTTATGCTGAATTGACGGGCACAGGTCAGGCTGCATTGATGGGCACAGGTCATGCTGCACTGATGGGCACAGGTCACGCTGCATTGATGGGCACTGGTCACGCTGCATTGATGGGCACAGGTCATGCTGCATTGATGGGCACAGGTCACGCTGCATTGATGGGCACAGGTCAGGCTGTATTGATGGGCACAGGTCATGCTGCATTGATGGGCACAGGTCAGGCCATATTGATGGGCACTGGTTAAGCTGTATTGATGATTATTATCATTATTATTACACAGGATTTATATAGCGCCAACAGTTTGCGCAGTGCTTTACAATAAAGAAGGGACACAGTACAATTACAATACAGTTCAATACAGAAGGAGTAGGAGGGCCCTGCTCGTAGAGCTTACAATCTAAAGCGAGGGGAAGTATTGATGGGCACATGTTAAGCTGCATTGATGGGCACAGGTCAGGCTGCGTTGATGGGCACAGGTTATGCTGCATTGATGGGCACTGGTTATGCTGCATTGATGGGCACAGGTCAGGCTGCATTGATGAGCACAGGTCAGGCTGCATTGATGGGCACAGGTCACACTGCATTGATGGGCACTGGTGTGAGGCTGCATTGATGGGCACTGGTGCGGCTACACTGATGGGCACTGGTGAGGTTGCACTGATGGGCACTGATAGGCTGCACTGATGGTCACTGGTGAGACTGCACTGATGGTCACTGATAAAATTGTTGTTAATATTTATTTTTGTAGCTTAATTCTGCATAAAACATTTAAGTGTCATTTCATGAGATAATTTGAGGACGTGTTTAGGGACGGAATTATGGGTGGGGCAAGGTAGGGGTTGGGTGGGGCAACTGTTAGTGAGTACTCCCTTAAGGCCTGGCTAGTAGCTCAGGACTTGAAATTATGAGCCCTGAAATATGGGTTTATGAGATTTGCAAATCATTGCATTCTGTTTTTAAGTAGACTTTACACAACATTGCAACTTTTTGGATTAGGGGTTGTATATGTTTGAACTACTATTAAAATATTTCATAAATATATATTTTTGGAAAATTGATATAATGCAATTAGCAATTGTACTTTTTTATTTAACGGTTTTGTACAGTTTTATTTTTTTTTTTATCTATGCATACAGTCTGAGAGAAAACACATATTTTTGCAATAATTTGCCTATGGGGTATTATATTTTGTATTTTTTGGTAAATGATTCAGTTTATATATTTATTTCATTATGTTATTTAAGATAAACATTTTATTTTATAGGAATTGTGCATTTCATGATATGAGGATCAGTAATGGTAATTGTCAGTGTGTGTTCGTGAAAATAATGTATAATCTGCAATACTTTGTACAAGTATTTCAAATCTCCTAATACACAAACTGATATTTTTCTTTTTGCAGTGGGACTTTGAAGATTTAGATCAAAATTGGAATAAGGACTCTGAAGTTCCAAGTATCCAGCCAAGTGACAGCTCTGTTCTTAATGTGGCAAGTTGTAATTCTGAGTGGCAGTTTCCATCCACTCTCTGGCCAAGATAAAAAAAAAAACTTTGAAATTAAAAAGAAAACACAACCTGCAGCTATGAACAGAAGTGAAAACAGCATACTAGTTAAACTTGTCAATGGGCTAATTATGTTTTTTTTTCATTCAAGTGTATCACTGTCACTGGCTTAAAAAAGTATGATTTGATGTAAAGACTGTTAAGATTGTAACAGGTTTTGAAGCCCAGGACAGTTTATACATGAATTTCTGCCTCATATAAATTTATCATCACCTGGTGAACAATTTGCTTGTACTACAACGGGATGAAAAAATGCTGCAGGGGTTAGCATGGTCACTGGTTTTTTTTTTTATAAGCCTGTACCTTGTGAATCATCACCTGGCCACACTTCGTCATGCCCACTGCTTTGTGGATTGACAGCACTGCTGATGTTGGCGAAACCCTCTCACTGTGAGCTGTAGTGTCTGCGAGTGGGGAGTTGTGTTATATAAATGAAAGAGGATTTGGCTGAGTCAGGTAAGGTAGATAAAGGAAGTTTTTATTTACTTTATGAGGCTTTTGCTGCATATAGTAACTGTATTTGGTACTTGTTTAAACTGTTATACAAGAGACTTAAAATAATATTAAACCCACCATTTTTTTTAGTTTAACAATGAGCACAATAAAATGTAACAATTTTCCTGTAAACTATTTGTTAAAATTCTTACCCACATTTGGAGTTCACAACTTTCAATACAGCTGCTTGCTCCTGATCTCTTATGGCTGCTTCTCTGAACTTCCAGTTTTACCAGAAAGAGTTAACAGTGGACAGTGCAGTCTTTGGTCAGTCTTTTAGCTTGGGGAAGGGAAAGGGAAGAGGACAGAAGTGCTTTGTCATCCTAAGCCATGGGGCTGGTTGTTTCTATTGAAGAACACAGTGTAGGGAGACATAACTAGTCTCAGTATGCAAGGGTAGCTATATGGGATAAATCTAGAAGGTGGCTGCGCTGGAATCTAAAATACTAAGATGATCACAGTTGTGTATACATTAAGATTAAATCACAGTTCATAGAATATTGTGTGGATCAACCCACAATTAATAAATATAATAGAAAATGGCGATATATCACAATGTCCAAGGTGTTGTAAAAGTTCATAGGGTGCATTGGAAAGCACAAATGGCTTTTATGTGTACAGTAATACAATCACAATGTTCAGACTCAAGTACACCCAGTGCTCCACTCTTAAGATAAAAGTGTCTCCATCAGATGAAATGGTCGCTTACCAGAAGCAAGCTATATGTACGCTTGCGACTCTACCCAGTCGGGGCCCCAGAAAAGGGAGAAGTAGTGCCGGGATCACTGTCACAGCCATCCTGGGGGGGAAGGGGGAAGGAAGGGGGCCGCTCCAAATGTTCCTGACTCAGAAGTCCCCACCACAAGCATATATTGAAAGAAAGCCCCAAATAGTGTAATACTATCAAAGTTTTAGTAAGTTCAGACTCAAAAACATTATAAACTCCTTATATATAGTACATAAGCATCAAGCATTGTTGGAGTGCATCCACCAGTAATGTGTATATACAATATTTCACTATGGTCATGCACAATAAAAACATGAAAACAGGATGGCTCAATCACTCCATAACTCTCTCAACATGTTTCGCGAATCTTGATTCACTTCATCAGGAGATATTGCTGAATGAATGTACTCCATACAAAAAAGAAACCCTCAAAGTATGTACGTGTATCTGCCAGATACTGGATTCACAGCAGAAAGTCTGGCCTGGGAGCTGTGGAGCAGGTGGAGAACCATTCGCCAATGGCTCAAAGCAGGGGTGGATGAGACTGGCCTGACAGTATGGATAGATGTCATTAAATGACTAGGGAAATGTCTCACTGATAGATCATCCAGCAGATCAATCCAGGTACATCAGCAAATGGCCAACACAGATGTGATGGTGATCTGGACAGTAATACACCTCCTGTATTAGTGAGACACAACTCTGGGAAAATGTGCACAAGAGGCACAGCACTATTGTCAGTCTGGGGAGATGGGAGTGTTAAATGTATTAGCAGATTTAGAACCACTAACAAATTAAAGCCAAACTCTAGCTCATGCTTTATAATCAGTTACAACAAAAGTTTTTTTTCATTTTTGGGATAAAGGTTTTGCATGAATAAAAGCTGATCATTTTAACCACCTCCCACCCGGCCACTGCACATATACGGCCGGGTGGGAGCTTCCCCGTTCTGACAGGACGTGTATTTACGTACTGCAGAACGGGAGCTCGCAGCGCGGCCACGCGCCGCGCTGCTGCTGGATCCTGTGATCATTATGATCACAGGATCCAGCTGAGCAGAGATCGGGATACGGGCGCAGTGACCTGTTATCACGACACGGAGAACACGTGTAAAAGGGTCTCAACACAGAGTGATTATGTCCTCCACATAATGACAGGTCTAG
>BLSH010251074.1:3051625-3071568 GCA_018402905.1 Glandirana rugosa
TATATATATATATATATATATATATATATATATATATATATAATGTATATACATAAAAAATAAATATACAAGACATATGTTAGAAAAGAGACGTTTATAATTTCGTAAACAATGGGGTTCTAAAGTATAAAGACTATACAGAGACAAGATGGTACATGAAATGTACACAATTTTCCACAGGTCCAGAGAAACGTAACGAAGGTAACACACTCTATGGACCACTGGGAAGGTCAGGGGAACGATAGGATATAGTTTCACTGGTGCGATCCGTCTTTCGTATAAGTAGGGTAGTACCAGTCAAAAGACTTCCTACAGGGTACCCAGCCAGTTACCCGACCCTGCTGGCTGGGTATCCTTCAGAAAACTGACCATGATGGGATGAATATGCTTTCTGCCTAGCGTGGTCACTTTGATATAGGATAGCAAGGGGACTGGAAGGGTCACCAGGTATCTCACACAATGGAAGCAATGCAAAGAGACCTGGACACCTTTTAACACATGTAAAGTACATGGTAGAACAGAGACATATCAGAAATATGAAATCTTGGGGTAACAAATGCTTTAATATTTGCAGAGAAAAGATTGTATACAGAACATATAAATAAAAAATACATATATGTAATATATATATATATATATATATATATATATATATATATATATGTGTGTGTGTGTAAAATTGACCTAAAATAATTATAGTTTCCCTTTCAATGAACAATAACAATTATCATTGCAAAAAATATTGTGGTGTCTCTATTCCTAGACTGCTACGAGCACACCACATTTTTGCCTTTTAATGTAAACCTATACTTGGAGAATATTAAATGTCTCTATTATTGACATCTCTTGAAAATGCTAGTTTCATGGCATTTATACTGTTCCAACGTTTTATTACTTTCTTAGAACCTCAACAAGATCAGGAGTTTTAACATCATTCTGACTTTTCAATATTAATATAGACAAAGGCAACTAGATGGCTGGTATTCTTAAAACAGGATCAACAATGGCGGTCTCCATAATTTTCTCACATGTTTTTTTTAATTAAAAGACCCCAATTTCTTTTATTCATGCATTAAGTTGCTAAAAAGGGTTCATTAAGATGATGGTATTTCCTTCAAACAGCTATACATTCATGTTTAGGAAACCCCACTCACAGACATTTCAATGATTCTCTACAAGCACAAGATGAATTGCCTACATTAACTTGAAATCTGGAAAACGAGACAATAGACAGATTTGACTACACAATAGAAGGAAATTCTTTGCCTGTATTGCCTTTTCCCATTAAGATAAGATAGTGAGGGGGCTTCATTTATTTTCACACAGTAATCTACCACAATGAGAATGTCTGCCTTGACTAATGGGCTTAAGTGGACCTCAATCAGAGGTTCAAAGTCAATGGTCATTTGTAAAATGACAATAGAATTTAAAGGAAGATAAGTACACACTAAATGTTCCCATACCAGACACGTGATCTTCATAAGCAAAAATACTCACAATTTTGACATTATTTGAAATATTGGTATGTATAGGATAAATATTTAGTAGTATCTTGAGTCTAACAATTGATAGTATATTGAGCACTTCTCATAACAATAGTAAAACATTACAAGTTATTGAAGCACACCCTGGAATTAAAAAACACAGTCACTGAACTTTACAGGAATTAGACCTGGGAGATATTTTACATCAGCTTTGGTTTTCAATTTTATGTCCAATTCAAAAGAGTATAATTGATTAATAGGACTGAGAAATAATCTAAAATTCTACTTTATATGCAGGAAGATGATTTTACATAATAGTTTATCAGTCAAGAGTCTGCAGATTGTTACCTGAGCTGCAGAGAGCCTTGTAAATCAGCAACCTCCAAAACCCTTTCCAAAGACCGAGTTGTTGCTGCTGTAGTAACTAGCAATTGCTAAAGCAGGGCAGCTGCTGAGTGAGCCGATGCAGCTCACTTAGTTCCAGCTGCAGGGGGAAGGCAAAGTGATATCGTCTGCATTCCTCCTTTACTGCAAACCAGATGCTGGTTTAGTTGCCATGCCAGTTGCAGCTCAGCCATGTGGAAGAGTTGCGCTACGTGTAGCCTGTGGACTGGTCTGGAGACAAGTTGTTAGACATCATAATGGTACATTTTTTGACAATGTTGTTGGATGTGGGCCTGTGTTGTGTTTGTCTCTTTATTGGATTGGGCTGGTTGTGACTGTCTCATTTTTGGATTAAGCTGTCTCTTTGCTATATGGGAATGTCTCTTTACTGGATTGGGGTGTCTCTTTGCTGGATTGGGGTGTGTCTTTGCTGAATATATGGGGATGGCCCTTTGCTGAATATATGGAGATTTCTCTTAGCTGGATTGGGATGTCTCTTTGCTAAATTGGAATGACTCTTTGCTGAATATATGGGGGTGTTCTGGATTGGGCTTTCTCTTTGCTGAATATATGGGGATGTCTCTTTGCTATATTGGGCTGTCTCTTTGCTGAATATATAGGGCTGTCTCTTTGCTGGATTGGATTCATTTTCATATATTAAGTTGTAAGAGTGTTAAAATAAAGGTGGATGCACTGAAGGACTTGGTGGGATAGCCAGTTGGCAGATTCGTTAGGACGGCCAGTGGGCATGCCCTGGGGAATGTTGGTGGTCAGGCTGGGGGGGGGGGGCAGGCCTAAAGCTGTATAAGGGGCCCTAAAATTTTTGACGGCTGACCTGTGTACAAGCGCTATCCCATCACTCTTTAGCTACTTTATTTTTAAGGGAATGCAGAGACTGGCTGAAGTTTTCTAACCTAAACAATTACTTGCCAAAAATGGTCAAGAGCATCAGCAAACAGCCACAGACATTAGATCACTGTCCAATCCAGCTGAAAATAGCAATCTTATGTCTACAGTTACCAGAAAGGCCCATTCAAATATATGTTTAACATCGACAAGTGTACCACAATGCTATGCTATTTATTTTTAATGGTGTTCCAAAGCAGTAATGCAGTAGCAGGTAGCACATTTGCGATGCATCTCTCCAAAACACTTATGTTGCATTTATGGGCCATATCCCTTTTTGACTGTGTTGTGGTATTTTGGCAGCCCATTCAAAATAAATAGTCTGCCTTAATACACCACCAATTAAAGCAAAGAACAATACTAAGGGGAAAACAAGTCCTAAGTGTTATGTTTAGTGTTGTTCTCTTGTGCCCCAGAGCTAGGCTGAGGGGTAGGCAGACTTTGGCATTTTTAGCCTATGTGTTACAAGACCTTGTCCTGGCACTGTTTTGCCCTATATTTAGGTACTCCAACATTAGTGTTTTAAGTAAACCATGCAGGACACGAAAACAGTTTCACTTGAATGTTATTTCTTGAGCGCAATGTAACATACCCAGTACCCAGCCTGTTTACATGGATGGTAGGTAGGCGAAGCAGATAAACACATTGGTGCTGACTTCCCTTTACAATGATAAGTCAAGTGGCACCATAGACTCAAACTGGAGAGAAACAAGTGGGACCTGGTACACTTATCTACAGTCTGTAGAAATATGAAGTACCCTTTATGGTAGACTTGAACCTAAAAAAAACATACCTCTGAAATGGAAAAAAGACCTATGCATGAAAAACACAAGAAATGATGTGCACAAAAATTGCAACAGCTGCTCTGGACTGATTACTCCAAACACAATATATTTGTCTACAGACAGAAGGTAGTTTGTTGGTCAAAGGCCTGGAGAGTGGTACAAAGATGGGTGTCTGCAGGTAACAGTGAAGCATGGTGGAGGTTCCTGCATGTTTGGGGTTTCATTCTCCTCATATTGGTCTCCTCAATGATGGAATTTAAAGGTAGATACTTATCCATCATGTAAGGAGGAGTCCCATTGGTCCCATATTCACTCTGCAGCAGGAAACTGACCCAAAGCATACAGCCAAAAAGTCATAAAGAACTATCTTCAGCGAAAGAAAGAACAAGTTGTCCTGGAAGAAATGGTATGACACGTACATTGTTTCATCGCAACATTTAGTCTGTGTCGAACTGTTACGTAACAAGTGAGACAGTGTAAATCCACCGTAGTTGAAACAACCTGCCGTGCAGTTTTGATATATATATGAAAAATATTACCATGCAAACCTGTCCCATTCAATTTAAAACCTACTGTGGTTTTACAGAGTACCTACTATACACTGTAAACATACTGTACACTATGGTCACCAATACATTGTGGAGTGCATACTTTTCATTCAGTGCCAGCTATTGTCCTTTGGAATATTTTTAATGTCCCAACTGTTCTGTTTACACTTGTAGTGTATATGACTTTTACCAGACAATCATAGTCCTACACAGGGCTTTTTTCAGCTGGAACTTGGTGGAACTCAGTTCCTCCACCTCTGGCTCAGACCCTCTGCTCACTGCTCACCACTATCACATGTAAACACAGAAGTCAGTTCTGTGTTTACAAGTGACAGCTTGTCTCCCAGCCACTCCCATAGATCTGATCTCCCACTTAGTGTAGGATGGAATAAAAGGGAGAAGCAGGTGCCAGGGGTGCAGTACGGATGCCGACACCCCCACTGGAAGATCTCCCTGAAAGTGAAAGAGGCGGAGCCACCTCTAGTGTGTGTGATGAGATGCTAGAGCCGACTGGGTGCTTCTGGTTAACACAGAAACAAAAGTAAGACATGCGAAAGATGGTGCCGCTTTTAATGAGTGGGGAGGAGAAGATAGGAGCAGTCAGGGGGGCAGTGGTGCATGCAGAGGTCAGGGCTGAAGAGGAGTGAAAGTGAGATGCAGAGGTAAGCAGCTATGAAAGAAGGCTAACCTCTGCACTCTGTATGCAGCGCACCTCTGAGCTTTGCACTCCTGGTATTTAATGCCCTTTTTAGACTCTCCTACTGTTAGTGAAATTTAACCACACCCACTATTTCTTTTTGTGGGGGGTTAGGGGGTCATGGTTGAGTTCCAGCACCTATTTTCTGAGAAAAAAAGCCCTGGTCCTACAACTGATGCTTGAAAGCTAAGCTGGGTGCAGTTAAACATAGACTACTGTATGCAAATTCTAGTTCTTTTATACAGTGGCCTTCTATTAAGAACACTGTAAATATGAACCTGCTATGCTGACTTTATTAAACCAGGGTTGCCTAGGCTGAATATATGTAACACCCTTTACCATAAGTAGGTGCTTTGAGAGAGATTTTTGTGTTAGGTGAGGTAAATTTAGTCAGGCCTGTCTGGAAGTCAGGCCTAATTGTTTTAATTCCGGGTCAGGGAGTGGCCTAGGGAGTGACTGGTGACTGCAGGTAGTGACACCCCTTGGTAACCCCTACTTTTTGGTTCAGAAAGTTCTGGAAGAAAGGGTGGGGAAAAGGAGGTGAAGCTTCCTGCGGTATGTTAAGGAGCTCTGACCAATCCCCAACCTGGATTGGCAGGGGGCAGGCCTCCTTATGTACCTGGGGTCAGCCCAGTCTTGGAGGAGAGTTTGGGTGGAAGAGATGGAGATGTAGCAGTGCGGAGGCTGTCAGGGCCTGGAGGGAGCCCCTAGTCTGGGGGGGGGGGTGACCTTGGCCTGGGAGAGCTTGGGTGCATCCAGGAGGAGAATGAGATCCTGGAGGAGAGGAACAAGGAGAGAGTGGGAGAAGACAGCAGGAGAGAGTACTGCCAGAGAGATCTCCAGGAGAGGAACTACAGGTGTCAGGAGTCGGTGAGTGATTCAATCCTTGGAAAGCTGGAAGAGGCACACCAGAGCAGATTGGGGTAAGAGACAGTCTAAGAAAGGTGCAAGAGCCAGTTGGGACTGTGGTATCACTGTGGCAGTGGAGAGGGCCGTAGCAGCCAGGAGGGCTGACAGGGCCTAGAAGAAGATAAGCTGGGAGCAGTAGTCCATCATGCTAGCTAGCACACTATGTACTTTGCTACACTTTGGGGGCCCGCGGTCCCTGCTGTAATGGGCGGCTCGGAGGCTGTGCTAAAACTACAGCAGGCCTCACCATGTGCTAGCTAGGCCGGGAACCATGTTTTGTGTAGGAGAGTGGAACAGGAGTCAATGAGAAGCAAGTCTGTGCAGGAGAGCAGAACAGGAGTTATTGAGAAGCAAGTGTGTGCTGGAGGAAGAGAAAGAGTGTATATACAGTATGTGTATATAGATGATCCTATTCAAGTTGAAATCAATCCACTGGGCATCCCATAACTATCCCAATCCCTATCAAAGTTCAACCCCCTAATAAAAAACAAAACAAAGTATCGGCTTGTTTCATGATGCCGGATGGAAGAAAAAGTGTGATTGAGGGCAGTGTGAAGGGTGGAACCACTACATTCAGCAACCCCCAAAGGGGCAATGGTTACACATAGATGGTATGTTTTTTTTTTTTTCTGGTGTTTTTTTCAGATTCTTTCATCCACACACTAAACTGTGCCCATACCAATTGAGAGACCCCCTATGGTTTCTATGCAGCAGGACACGGGACCTGGAAGAGAGCGAGGATCACTGTAATAGCGACAGCAAGGATCTGCTTTCACATGGATTGGCCAGGTATGTATACTTAAATTGGTCTAAGCTGCACTAATGTAACTATGCAAAAAGAAAAACGTACCTGGAATTCAGTTTTAAGGGAGATCTGGTAAAGAGGTCTATCTGACAGACCAAATCCACTCCATTACTGTGAACCTACAGTATATATGTGGATAACATTTGGCCAACCCCCCCAAGGTCTCAGATTTGACAAACTCTGGCTTCCCAGTTACTAAGAAGAGCCCCAGACAGTCTCTGGCACCTGTAGATCATATAGTAAACTCATTTATTCACAGGTCTCTCACAAAATTCTGGGTTATAAATTTCTTTGAAGTATAGCACCCTCCTAAATTCTAGGTGAAGTAAATTTAGTTGGCTCCTCTGCAGGCAGAGGAGTAGGGGATATTTTTATGGCGTTTTTGTTATTCATTTTCTTTTTTACTAGTAATGGTGGTGACCGGCGATTTTTAACGGGACTGCAATATATGCGGACAAATCGGACACTTTTGACACTTTTTGGGACCATTGACATTTATACAGTGATCAGAGCTATAAAAATACACTGATTACTGTATAAATGTCATTGGCAGGGAAGGGGTTAACACTAGGGGGGGATCAAGGGGTTAAAGGTGTACCCTGGGAGGTGTTTCTAGCTGTGGGGGGGTGTGTTGACTGGGGGGGAGAGAGAAAGCTGTTCCCGATTACTGAGAACAGACAATCTCTCTCCACTTCAGTGACAAAACGGGGATTCGTTTGTTTACACTAACAGATCCCAGTTCTGTCTCTCTATCCCACGATCACGTCCGCTGGCCACGCGCATCGGTTTCCCCGCCGCGCAGCGCGCGTGCTATATCGATTTAAAGGGGCGACATACCAGTACGGCGTTTTACGGGAATGTGCCGTCCTGCCGCCATATAATGACGGCGGCTGGTTGGCAAGTGGTTAAAGTAATGCAGTGCCATATTGCGAAAAGTGGCCTTGTCAGGAAGGGGGTAAATCTTACGGAGGTCAAGTGGTTAAATGAACAAAAACAAAACAAAAATCCCCTGGGCTGATTATTGAGCCTGTGCGAAAGTTTCAAAATTCCTGTTGCATAAAATGCATAAAATTCACAATATTTACATGATGTTGCTCTCCCAACACCCCTTCTCAACAGCATATGCTTTGTCAAATTATATTCAGCTTCTTCTGGAAATAACTATGACGTTCCTTCAACAAATACTTGGTGAGTGCATCGGCAGTCATCTCCTCTGATGGGCAGTATTGAATGTCAGTAACACCTTGCTCTTGATTGTCCCTTAGTAGGTGATACTTGACGTTGATGTGCTTGGTTCTAGGATTGACCCTTTCTGATTGTGTAAGCTTTATACATCCCTGGTTGTCTTCAAAAATGGGAATTGGTTTTGACATGTCTATCCCAATATCCACAAAAAGTTGAGGAATCCATATCACTTCTTGACATGCTTATGCTGCTGCAAAGTACTCTGCTACAGTTGAAGATAGAGCGACAGCTACTTGCTTTCGACTAGACCAACTTATGGTTTCTTCCCCATACTGGAAGATAAATCCACTTGTGGATTTGCGGTCTGTACAGTCCCCGGCCCAACCAGCATCCACATATCCGACCAGTTTTGGATCTGATGTTGCTAGTAACCATGACTTCATCTGAATGGTTCCTTTTAGGTACTACATCACTCTCTACACTGCGTTCCAGTCACGCTAACAGGAAGCTGAGACTTTCCTGCATAGTATGCCCACTGCTGCAGCTATGTCTGGTCTTGTCACAGTGGCAACGTATAGCAGCTTACCGATTGCTCTGTGATACATGACATTGTTGGGTAGCAAGTTTTCGTCTTCATTGCTCTTTAAATAGCTTGGTTCCATAGGAGTTTCACTTACTTTGCATCTTGCATATGGAAGAGATTTCGGAGATTTTCTGAGATTGGTTGAGAAGATAACTTCCATCTTCTTCTCTCTCTATTTGGATTTCCAGATAGTAGCTAATGCTCCCTAGCTCTTTGATATCAAAATTTTCTTTCAACTTGTGAACTGATTGTAATCCCCTTCTTGTTCGAAACAAGTTATAATGTCATAGACACAGATAAGGATATATATCCATCTGTCTCCTTGATTCTTGGAGTAGAGACAAGGGTCTGCTTTACTTCTTGAGAATCCTTCTCTAGTAAGCACTTCATTGACCTTCTCACTCCACATCCTTGCAGATTGCTTAAGACCGTAGATGCTCTTCTCAAGTTTACACACAAGGCTGTCTCCTTGTTCAAACCCTGGAGGTTGCTCCATGTAGAGATCTTCCTTCATGTCTCCATATAGGAAAGCAGTGTTAACGTCTAGGTGTTTCACTTGCATGCCCTTCCGGGCTGCAACGCTAAGAAGCGCTCTGATTGTGGAGTGTTTTACAATGGGAGCAAATGTTTCATCACAATTTTCACCAATTTCTGGGAGTAACCCTTAGTAACTAGTCTGACTTTGTATTTATGGATATTCCCTTCTGCGTATGACTTTACTTTGAAAGTCCACTTACTTCCTATAGTTTTTCGATTAGAAGGGAGCTCTGTGAGTGTCCAGGTTTTATTTTCTTGAAGTGACTTTCATTCTACTTCTGCTGCTTTTCTCCATTTATTGGCTTCACATTTTTGCAGTTTTCCTATGTCTTCCCAAGATGCTGGTTCAAGTATGCTGTGTGTTTTGACAGTGTATGACAGCTTCCGGGGTGGTATCCCCTTTGTAGTCTGAGTGGATCTTCTGACTTCAGGTAGTTCAGCAGGATCTGGTGGGGAACTTTGTTTAGGCATTGTGATTTCCACCTCTTGTTCTGACTCCTGCACAAGTTCGCTTTGATCAACCATTCCTTCTGATTTGCTGGACATATTTAATTTACAGTTTTCATGGATCGATGTTTCTGGTGATGGGCTCTCATCGAAACAAACACTACGGCTTGTTGTCACTTTGTCAGTCTTTGGGTGTAGGATTCTGTAATCCTTAGTTCACTGTAGCCTTCTAGAATGCCCTCTATGGCTCTGTTCTCCAGCTTGGATCGCTTTTCACTTGGAATATAGGCATATGCTTAACATCCAAACACTCTGATGTGCCCTATGCTAGGCTTTGGCCCATGCCACATTTCGAATGTAGTACTTTAATGAAGGGCTTGACAAATTTGTTTGAATCTAGGAGCCAGCTAAAAAAGTTAGGAGCCAGTTTTTTAGTGTAGTGTGGGTTGTCAGCGCCTGGGGTCAAGTCAAGTAATTTGTGCCCCCTACCCTAACCCTAACTTACAGCAGAGCAGCCAGTCAATAAATCCAATGTAACACCGTTACATCAGGGTTATAGGCTGGCCAGAAAGAGTGAGACTAAAAACCTGTTATCGGGGGAAACTCCTTATTATGCCTAATGCATCGTGACTGCAGGAAACGCCCTCA
This sequence comes from Glandirana rugosa, assembly GCA_018402905.1. Classification (NCBI taxonomy): domain Eukaryota; kingdom Metazoa; phylum Chordata; class Amphibia; order Anura; family Ranidae; genus Glandirana; species Glandirana rugosa. The sequence goes on from BLSH010251074.1 coordinate 3,061,544, forward strand.
TCTGCTGCCTAATGGAGTTTAAGGTTGGCCGTTGGTGGGTGGCAAAAACATATCTCTACTGCACATTTTTACCACCCAACTGCACATCTAAATGAAGCCTTAGTGACACTTTAAATAAGATACAAAAAAAAGGTGAAAAAAGTATTCCAGTGCTGTTGATCTTCTGCTGCCTCTTCCTGTCTACATGTGTGTCCCCTACGGTTACTATTCATTGCTCTGATGGGTTTCCGGTCACCATGAAGTACTGTAGCCCAGATGCACATAAAGAGTGGTAAATGTTGATTGGTACACAGGGCTTTATCAGAGGACAGAGAAAGACTCTTCTAAAGCATATCCAGCTGCCTCATCTCCCCTCCTCCACCTCACAGCACACGGTAGAGCTGCATGATTCTGGCTAAAACGAGAACCACAATTTAACTGCTCAGAATAAAGATCACGATTCTCGTGGTGCATTATCATCTATCACATTATACAAAAAAAAAAAAAAAATGGGCTAACTTTACTGTTTAGTTTTTTTTTTAATTCATTAAAGTGTATTTTTTCCCCAAAAAATTGCATTTGAATGACACCTGCGCAAATAATGTGTGGCATAAAATATTGCAACAACTGCCATTTTATTCTCTAGGTTCTCTGCTAAAAAATAATATATAATCTTTGGGGGATCTAAGCAATTTTGTAGCAGAAAATATTAATTTTTATTTGTAAGCAACAAATTTCATAAAAGGTTTAGTCTTTAAGTGGTTAAACTGACCTCATTTACAGACTGGAGTTCATTCCTTTGATAAAAGAACCAAGAGATACATTGTTTACACTTAGAAGCAAAACTTAGCAGTCTGCCTGGATTTTTGTTTATCTTTCACAGCTGTGATGTTAGGCTCTTGACTGAATCGGAGATAGTGAGGGGAGAGAATGATCGGCTATTTTGACAGAACACCGCTCGCCAGGACGCGGTTTCTGGTCACCATGGTGACCTGGCGCCTGGGGTTTGTCGAGCCCTGTTTTAATGGCTCTTGAGAGTAGTATGTTCTGTAGGTAGGTTGCAGTCATGACTGCTTCTCCCCAGTACTTGTGAGGTAGGTTGGCATCCGACAACATGCATCTGGCCATTTCTATAAGAGTGAGATTTTTCCTTTCTGCTACACCATTTTGTTCACGAGTGTATGGTGTGGTTGTCTGGTGTACTATTCCTTGTCTCTTCAGGTATAAGGTCACTTCTTTGCTTATGTATTCTCCCCCATTGTTGGTGCGTATTATTCCTGGTTTGCGTTGAAATTGGTTGCTAGACATAGCAATGAACTCTTGAAGTTTATCTGATGTTTTATTATTATGTTTCATCAGATAAGTAGTTGTGTACCTGGAATAATCATCAATGAAAGTCAGTAGATGTCTGTTCCCGCCTAGGGTGGTGGTTTTCATTGGACCAAATATGTCACTGTGTATGAGCTGCAGGGAGTGGGTAGTTTTGCTTTGAGACGCCTGTGGAAGGGGAGCACGTGTGGCTTTTGCTTCTATACAGCATTTGCATTTCATAAGCACTATTGTCAAATCTTATGATAAGCCTCTCTTTATAATGTCCTGTATAGCTTCTGGACTTCTGTGCCCCAGCCGTCTGTGCCATAAGTGAATACATTTGCTGTGTAGGTCATTAGAGACTATTTTGGCTTGCTGGTCTGTGGTGATGAGCTTGTATAGGTGATCATCCAGTTTTCCTTTTGCGAGGAATTACTGAGTATTGGGAATTGTGCATTCATCACCCTGGAACTTAACTGTGAGACCATTGTTTGCAAGACTTTTCACTGATAGAACACTGCCTTCTAGTTTTGGAACATACATCACTTTCTTTACAAGGATACTCTGCTTGCCTTGTGGTGTAATGCTGTTCAGGAAGCCCTGGCATTGACCTTCGGCAGTGATGCTTTTCCCGTTTGCTAGGAAAACTTTGTTTTTTGCACTGTAATCAATTTTTGTGAAGAAGGTGTCATCGTTAGTCATGTGGCTTGTCGCACTTGAGTCTATGCACCAGCCACGTGGCTTGTCGCTCTGTGTAACTTTAAAGGTGCCACTCCATGATGTGTCTGCAGTTTCCTTTGTGGCTACTTTGACTGTTTATTTTGCGGATAGATGTAGCTTTTGCTGCTCGACTTTCCAGATAGAACAGTCCTTTTTTAAGTGATCGGTCCTTTTACAGTGAAAACAGGCTCTGCTTTCTGTGTTGTGCTTTGTGCCTTTGTACATCTTGAGAGCTTTGTCATCATGGTGTGTATTTTCTTTCCTTTTGTCATATTCATCAATTAACTTGCCTTTGACATGTTCCAGTGTCAGTTCCTGCTCGGGTCTAGTTTAAAAAAGCATTAATAAGAGCAGTATATGTCTCTGGAAGACTGCAGAGGAGCAGGGCAACAATATGGTTATCTTTGATATCCTCTTCGATTGCGTGCAGCTGCTCTATGATCTCTAGTTTAGAATTCACGTGATCACACATTTGCTTCTTCTAGTCTCATCTTATAGAATTTTCTTAGGAGAAAGAGCTTGGTGTTTAGACTTGAACGCTCATGCGGTTTCTGTAATGAAGTCCACATACCTTTGGTCATTTTCTCTGTTCTCTGTGGATAAGCTGGTCATCTTCCACTAGTAAGTTTATGGTTGCTTTTGCCTGTCTATCTTTCCTGTCCCAGTCCACCGTTTCTCGGTCTGTCTGTATTCAGCACTTGCCACAAGTAATCCTTACTGAGAAAGATTTGTAGCTTAAATTTTACAGTACTCCCTCACTCACTGTATAATTCTTTCCAGTGCCTGAGTGCCTGGGGTATCCTCTCCAATGCCTGCTGGGTGCCTGGGCCTATAACCTGTTGTGTAGAGTATTTAAATAATGCACTTGAAGCTTCTTGTATGCAGCAAGCTACTTTACTGTCACAGAGGAATATCAGAACATATCTTACAGCATTAGAAGCATGAACAGGAACAATGAGGATACAAGTTCACACTTACATGAGGAAGGTACTTCCTCTGATTATTTTTTACCATAGAATACAGACTATAACACTGCAGTGCCACCTAGCTGCAAAACAGGTATAATGCATGTACAGTATATAGTTCACAATATTTACATCACATGCTGTTGCTCTTCCAACAGGAAACACAGGGGGCAATTATACAACCACAGAATCTGCCTCTTTGTGGGATTTGGAGCAATAGGCCTTGATCTTGGATAGTGAGGGACTACCTTTCTTAATTGTAGAAAGGTTTGACATCCAGAAAAATGTTCTGTATTTTGGACTTTTTTGTATTCTATTAGCCTGTACTAATACTAGCCATGGCTTATTTTAAAGAGGATCTCAATTTCTCTGTTCACCTTCACCCAACTTTTTTCTTGAGAGATATTACCTATGATACCTGGTAGTGGTACATTATTTTTTGGAAGTATTGTGCAAGTTTAACTAATGTACGATGAATATTAATTTAATAAGACAATGAAATAAATGTATCTGTGTATGATTATGAGTGAGAACATTAGGAATAGGCTTTTCGGAATTCTAGGCTATCACAGTTATACAAAAATATGTTGTATTGTATAAAATATTGAAGTACTGGTAATCACAAATATTTTGGAATAGGACAGCATGATGAAGAATAAGAAAAGAAGTAAAGAATTGTGAATTATACTCAAGAGGTCCTTGGGGGTTCCTATTCCAAAAGCATTCAATGAAGTCCATGCAATATTTTGGTAAATCTGAAATGCAGGCAGATATTAGAAATGCCAATGAGTGCAGCTTAATGTTCTTTTAGAAACAAATCATTAAATGTCTTTAAATTACATTTAATATTACCAGAATTAGACTTAATTTCACTTGCAATTCCCTGTACAGCAGCACTCTACAAGGTACATGCTGACAGGTAGGAGGAGCAGAGAGATGACCTCCTCAGTCTTCTCTGTTTTGGTTCCTTCACTGTTCAATAACAGCCCAGGAGCAGACAGGAGACTTCACTGTGCTGTTTAAACTGAACCTTGGACTAAAAGTCAAGGTCCGTACCTGTAAAGAAAAATGTTACATCTGTACTTCCCTTGCCCCTGTCTTGACTGCATACAAGGCATTGTAGGACTGGCCATTAAAGGGATTATTTTGATGCAGTTGGTCAGCTTAAACATGTATTGCAATATATGTGACCTAAATATCCCTGTTTTTCATTGCATAGATTGCTGGGAAGGGTGTAGCAGTGTGCAGAGGGTCCATCCAGAATTTGTAGTGTTATTATGTGGCCATACCTCTTTAGCACCTGATAGTTTAAAGGAGAAGTATGACCTGAGCTTGTTTGGCCATACTTCTATGGGTCACAGGAGTGCAATTTGTTTTGCACTCCTGTGACCCGTTTTCAGCAGAGAACAGACTAAAGTCCACTCTCTGCTGACGTCACAGGAGTCGGGACAGGCACAGTGTTATCATGACTTCAAGTCTGAATCTGGATCCACCAGGTGCCTGGACTGACAGCCATCTCAGCCTCTCAGTGAGCCACTGAGAGCCTGAGACAGCTGATCCCCGCCCCTCCACAGCTCAGCACTCCAGTGAGCGTGTAGGAGCAGAGGGGAGGGCTTGCTGATTGACAGACAGCAGCTCTCCGCTCAGGGATCAGAGAGAACTGAGCCATCAGTGGTGTTCAGTGGCTCGGTTCTCAGTGTACAGACACCGGGGGACAGATTTAGCATCTAGGTAAGTATAATTGGGGAAACCCGGATCAAACTGGTTTCATACCAATGTGGTCGACAGCTATACATTTGAGATGCTTATTTACAGTCTTACAGACAGAGGGGCCTGATTCTGACACTAGAGTGGTGGTATCCTTGGATGCACATAAGGCCTTCGATTCTATCGAGTGGCCTTACCTATTGGCGGTCCTTGGGAGGATGGGATTCGGGCCTAATTTCATTTCTTGGGTAAAATTGCTATACTCGAGTCCTGTGGCCCGTATAAGAATTAATAATATTCTTACGGACACTTTTCAGATTGGACGGGGTACACGGCAGGGGTGCCCATTGTCGCCCCTGTTTGCCCTTGCCATAGAACCACTGGCGGTGGTGCTGAGGGCAGATGGGTATGTTGAAGGATGCTGCATTAACACCCTGGAAGAAAAAACATGCCTCTATGCCGATGATATGCTCTTGTATCTGGCAGGTGCAGACAAGTCTTTAGTTAAGGCAATGCATCTTATCTCTACATTTGGGACCTATTCTGGGTTCAGGGTCAACTGGACTAAGTCCACAGTGTCCCCCTTGATTCAGGGTTTCCCCCAGTGATGCCTCCAGATATTCCATTACGGGTAGTAACCAAATTTAGATATTTAGGAATTGAAGTCCAGCTTCCTCTTAGTACCTACTTAGCAAATAACCTCTCTCCCTTGGTGACATGAATGAAACATAACCTGGTCAAAATTGCCTTTTAACCTCATAGGACATATTAATATATTTAAAATGATATACAGGCAGGTCCATAAATATAGGGACATCAACACAATTCTAATCTTTTTGGCTCTATACACCACCACAATGGATTTGAAATGAAACAAACAAGATGTGCTTTAACTGCAGACTTTCAGCTTTAATTTGAGGGTATTTACATCCAAATCAGGTGAACGGTGTAGGAATTACAACAGTTTGTATATGTGCCTCCTACTTTTTAAGGGACTAAAAGTAATGGGACAGTTGGCCGCTCAGCTGTTCCATGGCCAGGTGTGTGTTATTCCCTAATTATCCCATTTACAAGGAGCAGATAAAAGGTCCAGAGTTAATTTCAAGTGTGCTATTTGCATTTGGAATCTGTTGCTGTCAGCTCTCAATATGAGATCCAAAGAGCTGTCACTATCAGTGAAGCAAGCCATCATTAGGTTGAAAAAACAAAACAAACCCATCAGAGAGATAGCAAAAACATTAGGTGTGGCCATGTTTGGAACATCCTTAAAAAGAAAGAATGCACCGGTGAGCTCAGCAACACCAAAAGACCCGGAAGACCACGGAAAACAACTGTGGTGGATGGCCGAAGAATTCTTTCCCTCGTGAAGAAATAACCCTTCACAACAGTTGGCCAGATCAAGAACACTCTCCAGGAGGTAGGTGTATGTGTGTCAAAGTCAACAATCAAGAGAAGACTTCACCAAAGTGAATACAGAGGGTTCACCACAAGACGTAAACCATTGGTGAGCCTCAAAAACAGGAAGGCCAGATTAGAGTTTGCCAAACAGCATTAAAAAAAGCCTTCACAGTTCTGGAACAACATCCTATGGACAGATGAGACCAAGATCAACTTGTACCAGAGTGATGGGAAGAGAAGAGTATGGAGAAGGAAAGGAACTGCTCATGATCCAAAGCATACCACCTCATCAGTGAAGCATGGTGGTGGTAGTGTCATGGCGTGGGCATGTATGGCTGCCAATGGAACTGGTTCTTTTGTATTTATTGTATTTATTGATGATGTGACTGCTGACAAAAGCAGCAGGATGAATTCTGAAGTGTTTCGAGCAATATTATCTGCTCATATTCAGCCAAATGCTTCAGAACTTATTGGATGGCACTTCACAGTACAGATGGACAATGACCCGAAGCATACTGCGAAAGCAACCAAAGAGTTTTTTAAGGGAAAGAAGTGGAATGTTATGCATTGTCCAAGTCAATCACCTGACCTGATTGAACATGCATTTTACTTGCTGAAGACAAAACTGAAGGGAAAATGCCCCAAGAACAAGCAGGAACTGAAGACAGTTGCAGTAGAGGCCTGGCAGAGCATCACCAGGGATGAAACCCAGCGTCTGGTGATGTCTATGTGTTCCAGACTTCAGGCTGTAATTGACTGCAAAGTATTTGCAACCAAGTATTAAAAAGTGAAAGTTTGATTTATGATTGTTAATCTGTCCCATTACTTTTGGTCCCTTAAAAAGTGGGAGGCACCTATACAAACTGTTGTAATTCCTACACCGGTATATAGAGCCAAAAAAATTAGAATTGTGTCGATGTCCCAATATTTATGGACTTGACTGTATCTGCCCATATTTTTATATGTATTTTGGCATGCCCCTGTTTATATGCCCAAAATGCTATTCAAAGACATAAATACAGCAATTGTGTCATTCCTCTGAGGCACTAAGCCACCTAGGATTTCCCTGGAGACACTACAGCTGCCCATCCGAGCAGGTGGATTGGCCCTTCCGAACCTCCAATGTTACTACCTAGCCTCCCAGCTGACTCATATCCATTGGTGGTTTTTCCCCACCATGGAAGTTGCCTCTGTCGCCACCCAAGCGGCAGTGGTACAATCTTACGAGGCCCTGATTAATGTCCTTTATAGGAATGGTCCATAACCACCAGTTGGAGCAGACCTGATTAAACTCTCGTATAAAGAAAATTTTCAAATAAAACTTTTGAAAGTTGAAAAAAAAACTCTTGTATAAGATCTTCTACATCTCCAATAACTAAATAGGAGAACCCCCCTTAAAATTTCCACCCAATGCCCCTCTCTGGCATAATCCCCATCTCTTAGAAATAAATATGATCCCAGATGGAACATGCTGGGCAGCCTATGGCATTAAATATGCCAATCAGTTGTTCTCTGACAACACATTCAAATTGTTCAAGGACTTCCAAATAGAATACAAGGTCCCTAATAGTTTATTCTACTGATACCTGCAGCTGAGGCATGCAGTTGCTGCACAGTTCAGGCTGACGGGGGTGGCTCTCTCTCCTGCTACACTAGAGAAGCTGTTATATGAAGATGATCACTTGAAACTCATATCGAGATATTATCTCCTCCTACTGAGTTCATCATCCACTAGGATGGAAAGAGTTGCCAGCCAGTGGAAAGCAGATATCTCGTCTTTGACTGAGGAGTCATGTTCGAAGTTAATCAAATCTATGCTGCCCTCTGTCATATCAGCTAGAGACAAATTGACACAATTCTACTACCTACACAGAATTTATTTCACTCCTTCGCGTCTCTATAAGAGGGGGAGAGCGGAATCACCTGAATTCCATTGTTGTCAGTTTGAAAACGGTGACTTCTTTCATATGGTTTGGCAGTGCCCTGAGGTGGAAAAATTCTGGAAGGCAATTTTAGGCTTTATTGAAGATAAACTAGCCCTACCAAACATTTACTCATCAGCTAGGTGCCTCTTGGGAAACTTTGGAGAGGAGGAGATGACTAGCTCTAAAAAAAGTGTGCTAAGAATAATAATTTTTTTACGCCAAAAAAGCTATAGCAATTAAATGGAAGGACCCATCCCCTCCCACCACCCAATTCTGGGTGGATCCGATTAACAGAGCATTACCGTTGTCTAAATTAACATACACATCTAGGGGTTGCCCCAAATAATTTGGGAAAATCTGGGCGGGATGGATTGACCTAGTGTCAGGTGATATTGACGTCTAAGGTATATTGCAAGTCATTGTCCCCATCAGCCGAGGCTGAAAATACAGGGACCGACCACCAACAGTCATCCATGATGTAAAGATATATGCATCCAGTTGTGGAATTATAGCTTCAGTTCATAATAACAGTCTTGGTAATAGTGGGCATGTTAGCAGTAATTGTTATCTACTTTTCATTTTATTGTTTTCTTCTTTCTCCTTTATCTGATATGGTATGGTGTTAGCCAGTAGATGGAAGTAATACAGACACAACTGAGACCATGGATTCCTATGTTAATGCCACTTTGTAAGAACAATTGTGTGGTATGCTATATGTAATGCCATTCGGTGATGCTTTAACAAAATGCATATGTACTGTAGATCCTGTTGGATATGTATGCTACACATGTTACTACCAATGTCTTTCTGTTTTCTTTTTTTTGTAAAACCCAATAAATTTTACCTTTGAAAAAAAGTATAATCAGGGAAAAAATCTTAAACCCATACTTCTCTTTTAAATATTTGTACAAGCTATTGGGATTTGAGCACAGCAGTGGCATGCATACGGGGCGTAGGGGCACGGCTCCTCTTAATCCACTCGCCCGCCCCCTAATCCCCATACAGGATTGCATGGATTCCAATGGGGTTTTTTAAGGACATGATTAGAGCCTGAGACTCTAATCGGCTTCAAAAGGGGTGGACTGGGGATGCAGAGCACTGTGCCCTGAGCCCACCCAGTTGTGTGACAATAGCGAATTAATATTCACTATTGTCTTCCTGATTCTCCTCCGATATCAGGAAGTGGGTCCTAAGACCCAATTGGCCGAGAGGAGAAGCAATCGTATTGGCCGCTGAGGGAAAGCCTCCGTGAAGCCGGAGACACAGGGTGAAGCCGTCGAGGATGAAGCCATCGCCGAGGAGGAGGAGACGCAGGAACGAGCTGAAGCTGCCCACGACCTAGATGGGGTAAGTCTTGTTTGCCGCCCCACCCAAAATATACAGCACCAGCTGCCACTGGAGCACATGTATATCTTTTCTCTGTTGAAACGCAGGTCAGTGACCATATCTGAACCTAGTCGCTCTTCCCCACCTTGGATCTTTATGCCCCATGTTGGCATGGTGTCCACCATAGCATTTGCAGTGACAAGGCAGTGTAGGACTGGCTATAAGAGGGATTACTTTGACGCAGTTGGTCATCTTAACCACTTGCCGACCGCCGATCGGCATCTGACGGCGACAAAGTGGTTCGTTATCGCAAAACGCCGTCATACGACGGCGGCTGCGATAACGCGCACTGTGAGCGCCAAAACGCTATTGCTTGGTGAAACAGCGGCAGTCTACGGCTAGCCGCCAGCCGTTCACCAATTCTACTGGTTGACGCAGTTTCATTAGGGAGAATATCGGTCAGGATGTGACGGAACAGTGACGTTTACGATACCACCTGTGGTACGGTTGTACCCCGTATTTCTAGGTTCCACCCCTTCTCGCTGATCCAAGTCTATACCAGTGACTGGACGCAAAGTTGTCTCTTTTCTATATGTACACGAGGTCACCGTCGACCACGACATATAAAACCCACCCCGCCGTTTGTTCTGAATGGGGTAGATCCAGCACCCGTCGAAGTCGAGCAAGGACGCAG
>BLSH010251074.1:3083028-3107693 GCA_018402905.1 Glandirana rugosa
CCCCCCCCCCCCCCCCCCAATTAGTAGCTAAAGCCCCAAGGTAATCTGATGCCACTGTTTCTTCTTTATACACTGCTGTATGTCATATGTTGCACAGTGTGATGATTTATGTAGGGTTGGTAACATTAACCCTGTTTTATATTTAAAGTGGTATTAAACCCAAAGGCAAACATTTATTATATTGCAGCTTACCAATTCTTAGATGTGATAGCTGCATTCATTTTCTTTTTCAGGCTTTCTTCTATTTTCATCTGGTGATCTGGCCAGAAAGTCTGTTGTTTTTCAAAACAACAAGCTTTCTTGCAGATGTATCAGTTACAGGGTTGAGAGCAATCATTTAGTACTGACAAGGGTGCTTACAATTATCAGTTTTATTTATTTATGTAAACTCTTTCTTCCAAAAGAAAAAAAAACTGTTGCTTAACTGCTTATAAAGTGTTAGCTGGCTTCAATTTGTTAGTGTATCTAAATCTGCCTTGTACATCTAACACTCTCATTTCCCCAGACTGACAACGATGTTGTCCAAATGTGCCTCTATGCTCATTCATCCAAAGTGGGGAAAATACACTAAGTGTGTCACTGGCCAGATCACCAGGTGCAAATAGAGGGAAAAAGCCTGGAAAAAAACAAATGCAGCCATCGTATATAAGGATTGGTAAGCTGCAATATATTAAAATTTTTGGGTTTGGGTTTAATACTGTATGACATTAAGGTGAGGTGATCGATGGACGTTATGTTTCACCTCGCATGCGTTCATTTTCAGTGAACTAAGGAAAAATCCAGTTCAGGTGTTACCAGCCACCTTAGCAGGGTTGGTTTCTGGACCAGATTTTGTGGTCCACTTGTGTCCACCAATAGGTGATATAAATAAGAAGGAGTAGAGCAAAGGGTTGCTCTGGTCGGGGACTCAGGAAGCCTGAGAGAGCAGCTGAACTGAAATTTTGCTTTGTGACTGAAACAAAAGGTTTGCATTATTTTTGTTTTGCAGGTGACTGGGAGAACCCCTTGACCTCTGAGTTAGGAAACCTGGAAATGCTTAGTAAGAGCCTGGATGGCAATGATTTATTTTCTGTTTTGTTTGTTTGATTTTTCATGCAACCTTTTAAAATAAAACTGCCTACAAGTCAGCTTTTAAGAAAACCTGCCGTTTGGACTACCTTTTTGCCAGGGAAGGTGATCCCTATTGAGCTAACCCCCCCACAACTGCTTTAAGAAAAAATGGCAATTATACATGATATAGCTATGAGACATCCTTTGAAAACTCTGAATTCCTGTATGTAAGGCATAGTCTCATTTTCACAATATCAAATAAAGACCGTTTTATTTATCAAACATTACAGCTTTTAACATTGCTGCCACGTTTACCCCTAACACAGGTAGTCAGACGCTATAGCTATTTTCTGTGTTCTTCACCTATAGCAGCCCTCCCATAAGGCAAGCAGGCCTATCGGTCCTTGGTTGCCGCCAGGTCTTATGCACACTGCTATAGTGCCTGGCCATCACGCTGGGGCATGCGTGAACTAAGCAAAGCAAACGGGTACTTGTGGTTGGCAGACAGGCAGAGGGTTCAATGACCGTCCAGGTACAAGGCAGGTGAGGTTCAGAATAGTTGGGGTCAATCCATAGTGAAAAGGCAGGCAGAGTTCAGAGAATAGTCGATATCCAATCTGAGGTTCATAAATAGGGGAATCCAAACAGCAGAGGAGGACAGACAGACAGAAAGCTTAGAACACGTATTACACACAAGCATGAGACTGCAGGCTTGGCTGGCTTAAATCAGGATTGGTCTCCACCCAGAGTCTGGCCACATCAATCACCTTGCAGATGGACAGACAGACAAGGAGAATGCCATAGCCAAAACCAGGATATTGGAATGAGGAGCAGGAGCGCTAGATGTGCCTGACATTACTCTCCCCTCTCCCGAGGAGGGGCCCCCGGACCCTTAAAGATAAGCTTGACATCTGACACAAGACCATCAGACTGGGCAAAGGTCAGGGGATCAGCAAGGGCAGGTTGATTAGGAGATGAAATGTCACTGGAGTCAAGCTGAATAGCTGGAACACGAGTTGGATGTAGAGTGGCTTGAAGAAAAAGTCAAAGGCCCCACCTGGCTGAATGAGGCAGTCTATCCAAAGGAGGGAACTTCTTAGACAGGTTTGAGCAGATGTAGTTGCAGCACGGTGAGGCTAGGTTACTGAAAGTCCTGAATATGAAAAAGCAGGAGGCTCAATTGGCATGGGCTAAACAGGAATAACTGGTGTAGAGACAGACTGGACCGCATCATCAGGTGTAGAGGCAGCAGAACTTGAGGACAAGCTAGCCTGGATGTACGTCCCAGGGCGTTTAGGGACAGGCAAGGATAGGGGTAAACCAGAGGGCTTGACTTTTGTGGACTTAGAGCAAGCACAGATTTTGCAAGCTTTTACATAGGAACATGAGTCCTTATGGAGAGAGGGCCACCAAAGCCTACGAGAAACCAAAGAAAATGTTTAAGTAATCCCTGGGTGCCTAGCCATCTTAGAGTCATGTGCTCCTGAAAGCACTTTAAGCCTAAGGTGAAGGTGAATACTGGGACCCGTGACATCAGCACCGCCCGAGCCGCTGTGTTCCGTGCTGTGTTCCACCGGGACTACTGGCTTCCCCAGCGGACTTCCCCCTCTGGCGCCTGGTACCAGCAGGCTTTCTCCTTGCCTGTGAAGCTTTTCAGATGGATGACGGACACAGCACCCAGCACCACCGCAACTAGATGAGTCTGTTTTTGTCTTTTATCTTGTGAGTAGCCCATTATGTGGGCAAAATAAACACATCACGATCTACTACACTTAGTGAAGCTTTCCTGTTTTTTCCCCCTTCCTTCTATTTTCACAGAGTGAGCTACACTCTTGGACAAGCTGGCCCTAGTTTATGGACTTTCCAGTGACTCTTTTGAACTTTATACTTAGTGTTTCTTTGCCTCTGCGCTTACTACTAAGGCCTCATTTACATTGCTGCTGGTAAACGAATGTTTAGAGGCATTTGGGCGTTTTTTTCAGCTGCCCCTGAACTCCCTCTATGTTATCTTATCGGTACCTTTACACAGGGTCGTTTGAAGTAATTTCCAGGCACTTGAGTTTAGAGGCTTTTTTTTGGAATCCAAAAAAATGGGTTCAGATGCCAGTTCAGAGGCATTTGAAATGCCAAACAGCTTGTAAACGCTCCTAAACGTGGTAACTTGCGTCTAGGAGCATTTTGTTTACAGGCGTTTCCATTTATTCAAAAACGCTCCTACACGCGAACGCAGCTAAAAGCGGCTAAACATGGCATGAAAAACGTGGCAAAACGGACTTTTAGACACCAGTTTCTAGCTGTCAAGATAAAACGTTCAGGGTAGTTTGAAACAGCGTCCTGTGTAAATGGAGTCTTACCCTTGCTCCTGGCAATTGCCATATCTATAGTGAATAAATAATGAAAGCAATCAAGGTCATTGTGAACAAAAAACATTTAGAAACCCTTACACTTAGTAACTAGTAAAATTTCCTGCAATAAATCTCAGTTCCGATTTATAAATTTATATTCAACATTTATAGTGGCTATTTATGCAGAAATCAATAATTTTAAGGATCCACAAACATCTCGTAGATGTTAAAAAAAACTAAGCAAAAAGATTGTCGTTACTGGGTTCATTCGTAATATTGTGTATATTTTATGACTGAACAATATTTGTTACTATTTGCTTTACATTTATTGAAGTATAAAACCTTGTTTCTTTTAGGCCCCTGTTAGTTTTTTTTAGACATTTGTGACCAGGACCAGACCAGAAGTGTCTCCATTCAAAGATTTCCCATAATTCCTATTTTGGTCCCAACTCAAAATTATATTTTCTCTCACATTCAGTACCGGTGACAGTGGTTACTAAGACAGATAGAGAGGGGAAATCTAAATAACAGGGAAACAGACGGTAATAAAATCCACTGACAGGAACTGTAATCCTTCTCTACTCTATGCAAATGAAAAAAATAAATAAATTTGGCTTTAAATACATTTTAAATATACAAATATTATAATTATATGTCACAATATCAGTTTCATGGATATAAATTGCAATGATTTTAATCATGATTCCCCTGAATTAGTACCTTTTATTATGGAACACATCAATTCATGGTTCTAGATGCACATGCTTTATTTCTGTTGATTACTGGTTTACCATGATTTATATTTATAGAATAGCGGTAGATTAGAATAATATATATATAATTTTTAACTATACATCAAAAATGACACATCTTTTAACTACGTATGTTAAGAGGGGATACATTTTTAGTTTAATATTTTTTTATTTCTATTAATAAATGTCTATGAAATGTATGATTTTTATAATAATTTCAGCCCTGAGTAAGGGGTAACCTTTGAACCCCAAAACGTGTGTTCGTCTTGTACTGAAATAAACTTGTTATTGGCGTCAGTACTCCAGTGTTGTTCATACCTCTTATTTTTCAGCATTAGTCCAAAGTGGCACTTGAGATCCTTCAGTATTTGAGAGCTGCCAGCTTAGTGTCAAACCTATGCATCTTACTACTCCGAACCACCAGGCAAAATTACAAACTGCTTTAGGGACCTATTGCTATCCTTTTAATCATGCCTCCTACAGGCTGCCCAAATGTCGTTTGGATCTGTGGAAATCACACATAATAGATGATCACCATCTATAGCTACCTCTGCAGTATATACGTATTTCTGTTAGTGTAGATGGCCTGACAACTAGGCCTGAGAATAATAAGTGAGGCTGAATGAGCACAGTGGTCTCCCAACATTATGTAATGCCAAGAAATGAAGTACTAGTTAATAGCACAAAATTGTCCCAAAATGTCTGGGAATCCACTGTGGTACTATAAAGGTCAGATTCCTAGACAATTACAAAAATAAAAGCTGTTGGTGTCAAGTCGACAGAGCAGTGTTGCCCCACTTCTACACACAAATGCTGCCATAGAAAAATAACTTTATCAATCACATCCAAAACGTAACTGTTGATTACTGGTTTACTATTATTTATATTTATAGAATACTTTTTTTTTTTTTACTATACATCAAAAATGACTATAAAAAGATGCATTTCATACATTAGTTTGTGTCCTGGCAACTCTATGTACCCAATAACGTGTCACTTTGTGTGTTGAATTCCACTAAAGCACAAACTAATGTTGTTGTTTTTCTTAATTGTGATTCACTTGTGCCACAATATTAATAAAGCTGGCCGTGCACTGGTAGATTTTCGAACAAACGTTTTTATGAAAAGTTGTACAAGAATTCTCATTGGTACATTCAAATGACTAATGTTGTTCAAAAGTACTCGGTTTTGGAGTGAATGGACATTCAGAAACAAAAACCACATTTACGCTAGAAATTAGTTCGGAAAAAAATCCAGCCCACTCTTTCAAATTTTCTCTGTGGTTGAAAACAACATTGGTTTGATCCCATTTAAGATTAGAAAATCAAATGAATGTTCCTAAAACAAACATTCTGATACAGAATTCTAGTAATATATGGCTTCATAGAGTAGAAGCCATGTCTTCTTACACAACAGAAATGATATCCATGCTGAATAAAGACATGTTTGCTACAATTGACACAATAGCTATGTAGCAACATTTGCTTTTATAAAAAGAAACGAGTGCCAGAAATCAAAATGTACAGCAGATGCTGGTATCCCAAAGCAATACGCTGATGCTATTGTACAGCAGTGTCTGTCCTTTCCTAATCTGTAAATCTCCGTACACTTCGTCCAACAATATCTATGAAACTGTTTGCATTCCACTCTTTTATAGTATTGATCGTAGAGAAATATGCTTTTTAATGACATGAATATAATGTTATGTTAAGGCAGTATTAAACCTACACTCAGCAGACATTCCATGTGCCAAAGATAATACAGCAAACCTTATAATCTCACTCCAAAGACTGGCGAGCGACAGAACAGCATGCTTCTTAGTGACAGCCATAACACTATTAACAGGATTGACTGCAGCAGACAGATAAACTATGTCTCCAAAAAGGAGCTATTCAGCAGTTTTGGTGTAAAAGCATTGAAACCCTACTTTCTGATCTCTTTGTTACAGTGAGACTGGGTT
Source organism: Glandirana rugosa (assembly GCA_018402905.1). Taxonomy (NCBI): domain Eukaryota; kingdom Metazoa; phylum Chordata; class Amphibia; order Anura; family Ranidae; genus Glandirana; species Glandirana rugosa. The sequence goes on from BLSH010251074.1 coordinate 3,089,136, forward strand.
CACACTGCTGCGAATCTTGAGCGATTTATATGCGGTTAGGAAGGTCAAGATTCACACGTCACTTGAACAGAATGGATATCTATGTGTTTGGTTCACATATCAGCGTTGCAAATTTGATGCAGGGAAAAAAAGGATTCCTGGTGCGATGCAAACTTCTATCCTGCAATGCAAATATTTTTGTACCTCCACAGCGAAAATCACACTGTAAAACCGCAGCTCACCCTGTACAAAAACCTGCACCAAATTCGAACCACATCGCACCACAGCAGTGTGAACACCATCTCCAAGAAATTAGAACAGCAAGCTTTTACATGATCATCTCCAATATTATTTATCTGCATTCAATGTTTCCATCTTTGATTTCATTAGCTTTTTGAAGCATCTAACAACATTGTGGTAAGATAGATGATCTCAATTTATAAACATGAATGCTGGGGGGGGAAGGGGGGGTGCGTGGCCAAGAGCGGCATGTGAGCAGATGTGTCTCACAGAGCTCCCTGGTAAAAACTCTGCATTGATCCTGTTCCCAGCTGGCGATCCTGCTCGTTTTGGCTTCGGATCCTTCCAGCTCAACCCCTTGCACACCTGGCATCCACGCACACCTGGCAGAGCGGCATGGTGACAGGAAGGAGAACGCCGTGCACGCCGTGCAGGCTGACTCCCAACATGGCGCCGTGGCGGCCTCCTCGCAGCGCTCGCGTGCAGACAAGAAAACTCCGGTAAGCTTCCTAAGACTCCCAAAGCCCATGGGAAAGACCCCCAGAGGGACATTCTGTATTATCCCCAGAGGCTGTCTGAAGCGGTGGAGCAGCCTCCAGAGGCAGAATTAGAAGCCACCCCTGCCATATTCCACACTGATCGGCAGGGGGAAAAGTCCACCCTGGGCCCCTCAGCTTCTAATGATCAGCATGCCACAGACTCTGAAGAGGGAGAAGGGGAGGATGAAGCTGCACAACCCACTCTGGCTGAAATCCTGAGAGTTGTACATAAATGCACTGCCTCTGTGGATACACTTAAGGAACATTTTGGGAGCATGTGTCACGTACTAGGTTGTGAGCCTGACGGTCGTGGGTGGCCTCTCCTACGACTCTGGTTCGAGGGACCGCTGGAGTTGGGACAGCAGCCACAGGAGCACGGGGAGGTATGAGTGCCTGTAGAAGTCCAGGAGTATCAGTCAGCAGATGGTCAGGAGATGGAAGGGTGCTGGTGTCGGAGCAGGATTGTTAGGAACAGTATCCGGGTGCTTTTTGGCGTCTTGCCCCTTTTTGGCGGTGGTGCGCGCGTCTGTGCGTGTTCGCGCGCACGCTCCAGAAACGGCGCCAAACGGCTCCATTTAAGATCTGTGGAGCCCAGCAGCAAGTGCTGTCCGTTCTACAGCGTCTAGCAGGGCTGGACTGGGACAAAAATTTGGCCCTGGACTTCATCCAGACCGGCCCACTTTAATTTTGCAAACACACAAAAATACTATATAAACTATAGGAACATATATCTGTCCTCCAAGTTTTATTTTTCTGTATGGAAATGTGTTAACTGAAAATCTAACTCCTCACTCACCTCTTGTATTATTTCATAAATTCTCCTCTTTTTTTTGACACCCTAGGCGAAATCTAATTTTGCCACCCCCCCCTTGGCTCCACCCCTGACTCCACCCCCTTTTCCATGCCCAGCCTGATCAGCCCCAATCAAATGCAGCCTCATCAGCACCAATCAAATGCAGCCTCATCTGTGCCCATAAAATAGAGCTTCACCAGAGCCAATCAATACAGCCTCACCTGTGCCCATCAAATACAGCTTCACCGGTGCCCATCAAATACAGCTTCACCAGCGCCAATCAATACAGCCAAACCTATGCCCATCAAATACAGCTTCACCAGTGCCACTACAGCCTCACCTGTGCCCATCAAATACAGCCTCATGGGGGTTGGGGGCGGAGGGGGGGTATTTGGCAGATCAGTCACTATTTCCATATACATTTGCAAATGGCATGTGATAATACAATCTCATTATCTCAGTCACACAGTGTCAGTTTTTACATAAATCAACGCAGAGCAGCCAGTGACAGATCTACAGTGGCCAGACGCCCTAGGCGGCCGCCTACTCCGCCTAGTGGTAGAGCCAGGCCCTGAGGACTCTGTATGGGTGAAAGAAGAGAAAAGTAAAGTGGCGCTGATCTGAGTGCAGCATTTGTTAGGAAACATAAGGTTTATTAATTATTATCAAACGCACACGGTTTCATCATTCAAAAACAGGCATGTAGTACGTTCCATGTGGGTCCCTGGCATCCGTACCGCTGGGCATGGATGAATGTGAGCCCTGGCCACTTTGGGACACATGTTAAATATCCGTATATACTCACAGCTGGAGGATTGTAAAACAATCTCAGAAGACCGTAAGGGTCCTGTCAAAAAAAATATAAAAAGATGAAATTAAAAAGGAACGATAAATTCAAAATAAGGATAAAAATAAATATAAAAATAAAATTTTATTTTATTTTTATATTTATCATTTTTATGTTTAATTTTCAGATTTATTTTTTTATATTTATTTTTTACTTTTTAACGTCAAATTTTAATTTCATCTTTTTTTTTTTTTTTTTCATAGCAGATTTGGTTCCAAAACCCCCTTGCACCCATCGTTTTTAGTTATTTGTTTTTATATAGTGGTTTCCTTTGATATATTTAACATGTGTCTCGTGTCTGTAACTGTAGTGTTTCAGCCAGCGCTGGTCCTGCTGAGCCTTTTTGCTCTACGAGCCTGCCCGCCCAGTGTCCTATATCGCCCTCACTTAAGATGGCCGTTTCTCAAGCCTGGTGAAGGAGCGCGCATGCTCTGAAAGCGAGCCGCTTTGCCACGCCCCCTGCTCGTCACGGACGCTTAGGACGATGCAGTGACGTGCCTACCACCCGCCCAGCTGATCCCCTGCAGCCCCGTAGCCTCGGAGACCACCGGAGTGGCCTGGGCTTGCGTTCATCCATGCCCAGCGTTACAGATACCAGGGACCCATGGCACAGAACGTACTACATGCCTGTTTTTAAATGATGAAACCGTGTGCGTTTGATAACACATAATAAACCTTATGTTTCCTAACAAATGCTGCACTCAGATCAGCGCCGCTTTTCTTTTCTCTTCTGTCATTGAACCGGCCCACTGAGCCATCGGCCCACCGAGAAACTCCCGGTAGTCCCGATGGCCAGTGCAGGCCTGGCGTCTAGTGACCTGTGAGCCCCAGCTCTACCTTGGATTTCCTGAACCTGCCTGTTTCCTGTTTAACATGGCTTGCCCGACCTGCTGTTTGCTGCCTGCTCCGACCCCGGCTTCCTACGACCATCCACCTGCCTGACCCCCTGTACTTCTGCTGCCCGCCTGTTAACAACCCTGCTTGGACTTGACGACCCTTCTGCCTGACCCTTTGGTAACGCACAACCTGCCTGTTGCCGACCCGGCTTGCACGACCACCCCTCTGATCTGCACGACCCTCTGGATCTTCACATCTCCATCAGTGATCCTCCAGCCCTAGTGCCATCCCGCACTCTCGGACTTCCTGTCTACTCTACCAGAGGTCCAGAATCGGGTGCGCAAGAGCGGCCAATCCCTGCACAAGACAGACTCCACCGCCAGGACCGTGACAGTAACGGACAGCCATGACCGAGACTGCGCCGGGAGGGCGCTTCGCCATGGACGATTTGTGTGCGCACTTGGCAGGCCTCACTCAAGCAGTTAAAAACCTGCAGGAGGGCTACACCCGTCTGGAGGAGCGGGTACAGGATCTCTCTGCTGCCCCTGCTTCTGGAGCTGCTGCATCCCCGAGCCCCACCATTGTGGCCCTGCCCTCAGAGCCCAAGGTCCCGTTGCCAGATAAATTCACCAGGGACCAACGCAAGTTTCGGGCTTTTTGGACTGCATGCGAGCTTTACTTTGGACTGCAACCTCTCACCTTCTCCCTTGAAACCACCAAAGTGGGGTTCATCATTTCCCTGCTCCAGAATGAGCCCCAGGCCTGGGCCCACAGACTTTGCGAGCAAAACGCCCCAGAGGTCGCCTCGGCTAATTCACTACTGCAGGCTATGGCCAAGCTTTATGAGGACCCCCACCAGACTGCAATGGCCGAGGCCGCCCTACGTGCACTCCAGCAGGGTCGGCGCCCTGTGGAAGACTATGTGACTGAATTCCGACCCTGGAGTGCTAACACGGCCTGGAATGATGCAGCCTTGAGCTCTCAGTTTCGTGCGGGCCTCTCGGACCCCCTGAAGGATGAACTAGCCCGAGTGGGGGTACCCCAGACCTTGGAGTCCCTGATTAATTTGGCCATTGCCATTGACCGGTGTCTCAGGGAGCGCCGCATCGAAAGATCATCTGGGCGCCTGCGCCCCACCTGGATGCTCCCGCGGGTCCCTAGCTACCCGAACCCACCGATGCTCGCACCAGTGACCTCCTCCTCCTCTCCTCCGGACACCTCTGAACCCATGCAAATTGGGCTGCTGCGCCCATCCCTCTCCGCGGAAGAGCGGCAGCGACGCTTCAGCCTGAACCTGTGCCTTTACTGCAGCAAGCCAGGCCATGTGGTCAGAGTATGCCCCGCCAAGCGCGGTAAGTGCCCTCCTCTTATTCAGAGTGGTCCAGCTAGTCCTACCAGTTCCTCTGCTCATCTCACCCTTCTCCTTTCTCTGCAGCTTCCTGGAGGGAGTATCGTGGTCCCAGTCATTCTTGATTCCGGAGCATGTGGCTGCTTCATAGACCAGGACTTTGCAGCACGACACCACATCCCCTTACAACCCAAGGCCCATAAGATGCTGATCCGATTGGCGGACGGACTCGCATCAAATCCGGGGTTGTCACACATGAGACTGTCCCTCTTCCATCCTCCGCAGTGGAGGGTCATCAAGAATTCTTGCGGCTGGACGCCATCACTTCCCCGCTCTGCCCTATCATCTTGGGCCTACCCTGGTTCCGGGCCCATAACCCCTGCATTGATTGGATCACAGGGACCGTCCAATTCCGATCCGCATACTGCCTGCAACACTGTCTGGCCCCCTCAAGGCCTATCTGGACGAGAACCTTGACAAAGGGTTTATCCGACCCTCCATGTCCCCTGCTGGGGCGGGCATCTTCTTCGTGGAGAAGAAGGATAAGTCGCTCCGGCCATGCATTGACTACTTAACCGAGTGACCATAAAGAACCGGTACCCTCTACCTTTGGTTCTGGAACTATTTCAGAGACTGGGGGCCGCGACTGTCTTCCCCAAACTTGACCTGCGGGGTGCCTACAACCTCATCGGCATCAGAGAGGGTGATGAATGGAAGACGGCCTTCCCCACCCGCTTCGGTCACTATGAATACCTGGTGATGCCGTGATGCCGTTTGGTCTGTGCAATTCCCCCCGGCAACGTTTCAGCACTTCGTCAATGACGTTTTCCGGGACTTTCTGGATCACTTTGTGACAATTTACTTGGATGATATCCTCATCTTCTCCTCCTCCCTTGAGGAGCACCGTGTACATGTCGCCAAGGTCCTGGGTCGGCTACGGCAGCATGGATTGTATGCAAAGGCGGAGAAGTGCTCTTTTGAACAACCTAGCATCCAGTTCCTGGGACTAGTCATCTCTGGACCAGCAGAAGGTGTCCACTATACTAGAATGGCCGGCCCCAACTGACAGGAAAGGAGTCCAAAGGTTCATAGGCTTCGCAAACTTCTATCAGAAGTTCATCCAGGGGTTCTCAGCCATTGTGGAACCCATCACCAAGCTAACTAAACAGAATATCCGTTTCCTGTGGACCCCCGAGGCCCAAGCGGCCTTCCAGAAGCTCAAGACCCTGTTTACATCTGCACCCATCTTGAGACACCCTGATCCGACCCTTCCGTACGTCCTTGAAGTGGACACCTCTGAAACTGCGGTCGGAGCCATCTTGTCCCAGCGTCAAGGCACCAAGGCCTTGTTGCACCCCGTAGCTTTCTTCTCCCGCAAGCTGTCTGCCTCCGAGAGGAACTACAACGTGGGAGACAGGGAATTATTAGCCATTAAGTCAGCCCTGGAAGAATGGCGTTACCTTCTGGAGGGAGCGGCACATCCTATCCTTGTGTACACGGACCACAAGAACCTGGAGTATCTCAGAACGGCCAAAAGATTGAAGCCTCGGCAGGCCCGATGGGCCCTCTTTTTCTCCAGGTTCCACTTCCACCTGACCTATCGGCCAGGTTCAAAGAACGGCAAGCCAGACGCCCTTTCAAGGATGTACTCTGTACCAGGAAATACCGCTCCCCTAGATACCATATTACCAGCAAGGAACTTCCTGTTGACCAGTGAAAATACACTGTCTCATATGCGACGAGACCTAGCAGGCACCTCTGGCCCCAACAATGCCAGACTGACCATCAAGGATGGCCTGTGGTGGTTCAACAACAAAATCTTTGTGCCAGAAAGCCTACGTCTCAGGATCTTGAACCTCTGCCATGATCACAAATTGGCTGGGCACTTCGGCTCCCGGAAAACAGCCGAATTGCTGGCCCGGTCTTTCTGGTGGCCGAACCTGGCGGAAGACTGCAATAGATATGTCGGGGCTTGCCCCATCTGTGCCCGGAATAAGATGGATAGGGCCAAGACCTGGGGCCTCCTAAACCCGCTTCCGGTGCCTGAACGCCCCTGGTCACAGTTGGCCATGGACTTTATTGTGGAACTGCCCCCATCGGAAGGATACTCCACTATTTTCGTGATCGTGGATTGCCTGACAAAAATGGCGCACTTCCTGTCCATGAAGGGAACCCCTACAACAGCTGACACGGCCAATACCTTCATTAAGGAGATAGTCCGGCTCCACGGAGTACCTAGCAATGTGGTATCCGATCGCGGGGTCCAGTTCACATCCAGATTCTGGAAGGCTCTGTGCGCAGCTCTGGAGATCGAGCTTGTGTTCTCTTCGGCTTATCACCCGCAGACCAACGGCCAGACTGAGAGAACGAATCAGAGGCTGGAACAGTACCTGCGCTGCTACTCGTCGTTCTCTCAGAACGATTGGGTCGCACTGCTGCCTTTGGCCGAGTTCGCTTACAACAACACCATCCACTCGGCCACCAAGCAGTCCCCATTCTGGGCGAATTATGGGTTCACCCCACCTTCCTACCAGAGCTGGCCATTGAAAGCTCCATCCCAGCTGTTCTGGACATCGCAAGCTTTCTCCAGACAAATAGCAAGCTCCTGCAGGATACCCTGGCGAAGACGCAAGAGTCGAACAAGGAAGCATTCGACAAGAAAAGGCGGGTGGAGCCGGAACTCCAGCCAGGCGATCAAGTCTGGCTGGCTACCAAGAATCTCAAGTTGGCCTGCCCGTCAAAGAAACTTGGGTCTAGATTCATGGAGCCGTTTCCTATCAGGAGGAAAATTAACCGGGTGGCATTTGAACTGGATTTGCCTCTTTCCCTACGGATCCACCCGGTTTTCCATGTCTCTCTACTGAAGCCTGTCGTCTCTGACCTGTTCCCAGGATGGAAAACAGGTCCTCCAAACCCAATCCTGGTCAACGGAGAGGAGGAGTTTGAGGTTGAAGCCATTCTGGACTACCCGAGGAGATCCGGATCCACACAGTACTTGATAAAATGGAAGGGGTTTGGCCCTGAAGAAAATTCCTGGGAGCCAGAGGAGAACATTCATGCACCTGAATTGTTACAGGACTTCAAGTGAAACCATCAGGACAGCGGCACCCGGCAAGGCATCCGGAGGGGCAATGTTAGGAACAGTATCCGGGTGCTTTTTGGCGTCTTGCCCCTTTTCCGCGGTGGTGCTCGCGCCTGTGCGTGTTTGCGCGCCCGGAAACGGCGCCAAACGGCTCCATTTAAGATCTGTGGAGCCCAGCAGCAAGTGCTGTCTTTCTACAGGCGTCTAGTGACCTGTGAGCCCCAGCTCTACCTCGGATTTCCTGAACCTGCCTGTTTCCTGTTTGACCCGGCTTGCCCGACCTGCTGTTTGCTGCCTGCACCGACCCCGGCTTCCTACAACCATCCGCCTGCCTGACCCTCTGTACTTCTGCTGCCCGCCTGTTAATGACCCTGCTTGGAGCTGACGACCCTTCTGCCTGACCCTTTGGTACCGCACAACCTGCCTGTTGCCGACCCGGTTGCTTGCACAACCAACCCTCTGATCTGCACATTTCCATCAGTGATCCTCCAGCCCTCATGCCATCCCGCACTCTCAGACTTCCTGTCTACTCTACCAGGGGTCCAGAATCAGGTGCACAAGAGCGGCCAATCCCTGCACAAGACAGACTCCACCGCCAGGACCGTGACAAGGATAATTGAGGAGACCGGATGGACACAGGCACAGCAGCGGAGTTAGAGACAAGCAGGTTCAGCAACGGGCTGGCAGCGAGGTACAGAGGGTCAGGCAGAAGAGAGTAGTCAAGACAAGCTGGGTTCGGGTGCAGTCAGATATCAGAGGAGTCAAGCAAGCCAGGTCAGATAACAAACAGGAACAGGTAGCAGATAGCAGGTAATCACGGGTAACGCTGTAGATCAGACAGCACCCATTCTGAGGGTTAGCAGGGTTTAAATGGCCCATTTGGTGCCGAGACGTGCGCACGCGCGCGCGCACACATGCACCAGCAGCATAGAAATTCTCAGATGGACCTTTCCTGGGGGGAATCATGCTGGCGATCTTCCTGACAGTATGAAAGAGGAAATAGGACTGATCCGCCATGACTTGCAGAAAATGAGGGCATGCACTACGGCGGTGGAGGGTCGCATCAGTGACGTGGAGGACAAGCTGGCCCCGCTCCTGCGTGACACACAGTTCACGGCCAGAATTGCTCGAGCTAATGAACTTAAAAATGATGATATTGAAAACTGCAGTGGAACAATATCTGGATCGTGGGGCTCCCGGAGAAGATGGAGGGCCAGGACCCCAAGTATTTTGTGGAAAGATGGCTGCTGGAAGTTTTTGGGAAGGAGGCCTTCACTCCCCTGTATTCAGTTGAACAGGCACACAGGGTTCCACCTAGGCCCCTCCCACCGGGCCACACTCCCCACACCTTTCTGGTCAGGCTCCTCAACTGCAAGGACAAGGAGATTGTACTCCGTGGCCAGGGAACGCCATAACGTCCAGTATAATCGTGCCCAGATTTCCTTCTACCCCGATTACTCGGCCGAGGTACAACGCCGCAGGGCTAAATTCGCAGAGGTCAAGAAGAGGCTCCGACTGCTTCGGGCAAACTATGCCACACTCTTCCCAGCCAGACTTTGCGTACTGGCCAGGGGACAAGCTAATTTCTTAGAATCGGCGACGGAGGCATCAGACTGGCTGGATGCCAAAGAGCATATGCTTCGACGGGCAGGAGGAGAGGCAGCGGAGGAGAAGTGATATGGGGCTCCAGGATCTACATTCTATCTGTTGCTGATGATAAAGAGAAAAGTGAGGTTTCCTCAGCGCACTCAGATTTATTGTGATTTCGGCTGGGAACATTAAGTTACCCAGTTTTTGAAGCAAGCATATATTCCTTTTTAAGGTCCATTTGGCTTACAAATACAAAGCAAGTTTGCTGGGTTTTTTGTTTGTTTCTTTTGCGGTTGACAGGAGGGTCCACTGAGAGTAAACCCAGTGTAATGCAATACCCCTGCAGCCTGAGATTGCCAATTGTGATGATACACGTTTTACCGCCAGGTTCTTTGGTGGCGACTGTATGAACCCTTGGGCTACCTCTGCTCGCCCAAGGAGCAGACTGTACCAATGTTATTCCTTTACTGTTAGTGGTTTGTGTTTTTGCACTTTGTTGATATGGTTCCAGTACTTTTGGTCTCCAACCACACCCCATGACTACTTGAGGTTGTTAAATTGCCTCCTTTGTTCCACTCTTCCATAGGTGTTTGGTGGAGCCCCCAATACTCACCTGCTCCGCTGAGCAACCAAGGGCACAAATGCAAGTGCCTATAGCTCTGACCCCTTTTCATTATCACCAGTTTGATGATCCAAAATGACATCAGCCCCTGTGATATCTTGGAACATTAGAGGCATCCAAGACCCCCTGAAATGCAATATGATACCCACGGCCCTCCGTAAGCATTTACCTGCAGTTTGCGCCCTGCAGGAGACCTGTCTGGTTTCAGAGACTTTTTCATGTATGCACTTCTCCTGGGTGGGATGAGCGTATCATTCTACCCACACCACCTACTCTAGGGGGATGAGTGTTTTGATACACCGATCCATTGATTTTTAACTATTTGAATAAATGATTGACGTGGAGGGGAGGTGTCACGTACCTTGTAGCTGAGCCTGACGTTCGTAGGAGGAGACCTCTCATACAGCTCTGGCTCAGGGACCACTGGAGTTATGACAGTGGCTGTGTGAGCACAGTGAAGTAGGAGTGTCTTTGAAATCCACTTGTTGTGCTTTCCTCGCGCTCCCAGAGGAGGCGGCACCGGGCAGCTCTATTTGAACTTCCTGCTCCTGTCAGCAAGTGCTGTCCGTTCTACAGCATCTGAGTACCTGTGAGCCCAGCTCTGTTCCTGTATTCCTGCTCTTGTGTTGTACCTGCCTTCCTGATCCGACCCGGCTTGTCCTGACCTGCTGTTTGTCTGCCTGCACCGACCCCGGCTATCCACGACCATCCAATTGTCTGAACCCTCTGTACCTCCGCTGCAAGTCTGTTAACGAACTCTGCTTGGACTTGACCACCCTTTGCCTGACTCTCTTGTGCTGCACAGCCCGCCAGTTGCCGACCCAGCCTGAATGACCATTCTTCTGCTCGGCACAACCATCTGGACCGTCACACCACCACCAGTGACCATCCAGCCCTCGTGCCATCCCGCACTCTCGGGCTCCCTGTCTGCTCTACCAGGGACCCCTGAATCGGGTGTGCAAGAGTGGTTGTTCCCTGCACACGCCAGACTCTTCTACCAGGATCGTGATAGGTGGTGAGGATGCAGGTGCAGGTCAATGATTCCAGGCACTGGATGAGCAGTTCAGCAGCAGGCTGGAGCAGGGTGAGACAAGCCTGGTTAAACACAGGTAATCAGATATATCAGGCGGCAGGCAGAGAATGGTCAGGTAACAGGCAGAGGTCGGTAACTGGATTCAGGCAAGAGCAGTCTTTAAGCAGAGTTTAAGGCAAGCTGGGGTCAGGTTTTGAGAAGGTAGGATAGTCAGACAAAGCCAGATCACTTCAGGTATCAACAGGTTCAGGTAATCACAGGGGTAAGCTGTAGATGAGACAGCGCTGCACTAGTGCAGCTGCTGTTTCTTTAAAGGGCCACGGTGCCCAGCTTGGAGGATTCCGCTTGCCGTAATGCAGCATGTCCCTGACATTGTCCCCTCCCAAGAGGCAGCCTCCGGATGCCTAACTGGTCCCTCTTCTCTGGGTGAGCAAGAAAAAAGGCATGGACTAACCTTCTTGCGTGGACATCGCATTCAGGTTCCCAAGAGTTGTCTTCTGGACCATACCCTTTCCATTTAATTAAATATTGTACCCGATTCCATCTCTTCCTACACTCTAAGATATCTTCCACTACAAACTCCTCATTACGATTAATCATGATAGGTTCTGGTTGTCTGGACCCTCTGTCAGGAAAGGGATCTGATACTGCAGGTTTTGACAGTGAAACATGGAATACGGGATGGATCTTGAAAGAATCAGGTAAGGAAAGTTCATACGATACCTCGTTAATCTTTCTCTTCACTGGAAACGGTCCGATAAACTTGGGTGCCAACTTCTTTGACAGGCATGCCAACTGGAGGTTGGTAGTAGAGAGCCATACCTGGTCATCAGGCTGTAATTTCAGTTCCCCTCTTCTCCTTTTATCAAACGCCTTCTTGTTATCAGCTTGAGCTTTTGCCACTGCTTCCTGTAGGATCTTGTTATTGTGATGGAGGAAATCCACAGTACTCTGGACTGCTGGAACTGTGGACTCAGCAATAAAATCAAGCAAAAATTACAAATTAAAGCCATAGCTGGCAAAGAAGGGAGACTTCCTGTGGCTGAGTGACTGGCGTTGTTGTAAGCAAACACCGCTAGAGGCGGCAATGACACCCAATCGTCCTGGGTAAAGGACGTGAAACATCACTGCTCGAGTGTTTGATTAGTTCTTTCATTCTGCCTGTTCGTTTGACGGTGATATACTGAGGATAAGGCCAACTCGATCTTCAGAACTTCACATAAGGCTCTCCAGAAGCGTTAAGTGAATTGCACCCCTCAATCTGACACAATGTTTGCAGGGACCCCATGCAATCTCACAATCTCATTAACAAACACTCGGGCAGTTTCCATGGCTGATGGGGTACCTTTGAGAGGCAAAAATTGGGCCATCTTAGACAGCCGATCCACTACTACAAAGATCGCTGTGCATCCTTCGGTGGGTGGCAGTTCCACTATAAAATCCATAGATATAATTCTCCATGGTCTGTCAGGAACAGGTAAAGGTTTTAACTTCTTGTTGCCTTGCTTCAGATAGTATATTAACTTATGTACTTCTTACAAAATTCCTCCAAATCAGGCCACCAGAATGTGCGTCGCACCAGTTCCAGAGTTTCAAGGACGCCAAAGTGACAAGCCAGCTGATGATCATGAAGCAGCTTCAGGACCCTTAAGCCTTCTGGAACAAAGATTTGACTCCCCCTCCATAGCAGACCGTCTGTCTGTTATGTTAGGGTAATTCCAGAGGGACTAGGGATGCTGGTGGAAACTTGCTTAATCTGTGAGAGGAGATCTGATTGCAATAGTAGAAAGTTACCTGCTGGTAGGGTTGTATCTGGAACTGATAAGTTCTTAGGATCGTCATACATGCGAGACAGCATGTCTGGCTTTACATTCTTTGATCCAGGTTGGTAAGTGATGTAGAAGGAGAATCATGAGAAAAACAAGGCCCATCGAGCTTGTCGTGGCTTAAGCAGCTTGGCGGCCCCCAGGTATTCCAGATTCTTATGGTCGGTCTCAGTAGCGGCTGGTGAAATTTTAGATTTTTCAGACCCCGCCCTACCTTTTTGAACCATCCCACTTCTCATAAGCCACACCCCTTATAGATTCCACCCATTGTGTCAGGAGTATACAGCCCAACATCAGTAGATAGGGTATACAGCAGATAGGAGTATATACAGCATTACCAGAGGAGTATATACAGTATCACCAGAGGGGTATATACAGTATCACCAGAGGAGTATATATGCAGTATTACCAGAGTATATGCAGTATCACCAGAGTATATATGCAGTATCACCAGAGTATATGCAGTATCACCAGAGTATATGCAGTATCATCAGAGGGGTATATATGCAGTATCACCAGAGTATATGCAGTATCACCATAGGGGTATAAATGCAGTATCACAAGAGTATATGCAGTGTCACCAGAGGGGTATATATGCAGTATCACCAGAGTATATGCAGTATCACCAGAGTATATATGCAGTATCATCAGATATACCACATTACTAACTGACAGGCGGTAAACATACATGTGCATGCAGGCTGGCCAGGTGAGTGTTAGGACTCGCTCATTAAAAAGATTCAATGCTCTGCAAGGATTGCCTGCACAGCAGCAATAAAGAAGAGAAATACTATGCAGAGTGGCTAGGTGGGGTGGTGATGGAGAGATGGTGTAATCTAATGTACAAAAACATTTTGACGTGACCCACCTGTCCTGCACTGCAGGGCTGTCCTGGCTCACTGGCTGGCTGATGTCCATCTGGCAGCGGTGGCACTCTCTGCCTCTGGCTGGCTGCTGCTGGCGGAGTCGGCTGGCTGGGCCTAGCTGGCAGTGGACTCGTGGACGGTCTGTGTGGGACTGGAAACTCGGCGGAGTGCTGCACCTGCGCGAGTAATCACGCAGCCAGCGCGTCTGCCACAGTCCAGCCCTCACCCACTGCATCCAATGATAGTCAGTCACTGGCTCAGGGCAAACAATTAGACTATGTATGTGCGCCTGTTCAGCGCACGTACATAGTCTTTTATGACTGACCAATAGACTCAACACTCAGCAGACAGCAAGGAGCCAAGAAAAAAAAAAAAGTCAGGGGGTCGGCTGATTTTTTTTTTCCTCTTCTCAGTGGGGGGGAGGCGGCGCCCAAGTGCTGCTTATTGACCGGCCGCCGCTAGTCGGTGTATATAAGGATGGGATGGGTCGCACCCTCCAGCAGATACCTCCATTCTTTTAGTGCTGCTTTGATGGCCAATAGTTCTCGGTCTCCGACATCATAATTTCTCTCCTCCGGGGAGAGTTTTCGTGAGAAAAATGCCACAGGGTGCATTAAGTCCTTTATTCCCTGCCGCTGGGAAATAACTGCCCCTACTGCTTTTTCTGACGTGTCAACCTCCAGAAAGTAAGGAAATGATGGATCAGAGTGGCTGAGGATCAGGGCTGAAGTGAAAAGTCTTTTCAGTATGTCAAAAGCGCTTTGTGCCTCAGGGTTCTAGTGGAAACATAGGTGCTGTTTGATCAGCTGAATGATGGGGGTGGTAGTAATAGAAAATCCCTTTCTGAATTTCCTGTAGAAGTTTTGCAAACCCCACAAAACGTTGTACCCCTTTCTTGTCTGCAGGTACAGGCCAGTCTAGTATAGCGGACACTTTCTGAGGGTCCATCTCAACCCCTACAGGGGAAATGACTAACCCCAGAAATTGGATGCTTTCCTGCTCAAATTCGCATTTCTCTGGTCTTGCATATAGTCTGTGTTGACGAAGTCGGCTTAGCACACAGCTGACATATTCTCGGTGCTGGTCAATGGATCCTGAAAAGATTAGAATATCGTCCAGATAGACGATAACAAAAATGTCCAGAAAGTCTTTAAACACATCATTAATGAAATGCTGAAAGCTAGCAGGAGCATTGCAGAGGCCGAAGGGCATAACCAGATATTCAGTGACCAAACCTGGACCAGAAAGCTCTCTTCCACTTACCCCCCCCCCTTCTGAATGCGGACCAGATTGTAAGCCTTCTTAAATCCAGCTTAGTGAAGATCTTGGCGGATCTCAATCTTTGAAATAATTCAGGAATCAGAGAAAGGGGGCAACAGTTCTTTACTGTGATCTTGTTCAGTTCCCAATAATCAACACATGGACGAAGGGACTGGTCTTTTTTTGTCACAAAGAAGATTACTGCTCCTGCTGGAGAGGTGGAGGGGCAAATTAAGCCTTTTTGGAGGTTCTCATTAATGTATTCCTTTAGGGCCTCCTGTTCTCGTTCAGTCAGCGGGAAGATGCACCCAAAAGGAATCTTGGCCCGAGGAAGAAGTTCAATGGGACAGTCATAGGGGCGATGATGAGGTAGTGTATCAGCCCCTTTTTTACTGAAGACATCAAGAAATTCATGATATGGCTCAGGCACAGACTGGAGCACCTTCTGATCAGAGTCCAAACATATTAGTGTAGTTGGTTTACCAACAGGCCTGGAATTACAATGTCTCTGGTACTACTGGGACACAAGCTTGACTTCCCCGGATACCCAATTGATCTGCGGGTTGTGAGCTTGAAGCCAGGGCAGGCCCAAAATGACTGAGAAAAGTGCAGAGGAGATAGCGTACAAGCTCAAAAGTTCCTTGTGTTGGTCAGACGTGACAGGTAACGGAGGTGTCTCTTGTGTCACTAATCCAGATTTTATACATGAGCCGTCAGCCAAATAAACAGAAAGTCCACGCGTCTTTGATCACAGAGGGAAATGCTTCTGTGTGGCAATTGTCAAGTCTATGAATCAGCTGCATGCCCCGGAATCAATGATAGTGTTGACTGACACTGTTTCTTCCGGCAACTGGAATGAACGTGGCAAAGTGAGGTGAGTTGGATTGGCAGACAAGGTTGACAGATTAGCAGGAACGGGATGGAACTACTAACAAGTCTTTGCAGGACAGCTGCAGACGCAGTGACCAACCTAACCACAGTACAGGCATAGATTGTTCTGCCCACGATGTAGTTGCTCTTCAAGAGATGGGGCTGGACGCATCAGTCCCAACTGCATGGGTTCAGGAGCATCGGTGCTGGGCTGACTGGAACTGGGTTAACAGACACAGGGTTGACAGAGGCAGAGACAGGGGCTCTTGGCATCATCCACACAGGACGGTTCTGCTGAGTAGATCTCTTCAATCGCCGCTCACGGAGCCGACGATCGATTTAAATTGCCAAAGCAATTAGTCCTTCAAGAGAATTAGGAACTCCGACTCGAGCAAGCTCGTCCTTAAGATTTTCGGAGAGGCCCATGCAGAATTGGTGTCGTAGTGCTGCATCATTCCATTAGGTATCTGCGCTCCAGAGTTTGAAGTCTGTGACATAGTTCTCAGCCACTCTACAGCCCTGCTAGAATGCGTGAAGAGCAGCTTCTGCCATAGCAGTCCGCTGGGGGTCGTCTTAGAGCTGGGCCATGACGTCAAAGAAGGACATCATAGTTTTCTATTCTCCTCCAGCAACCGATGGGCCCAGGTCTGGGGTTCTCCTTGCAGCAGAGAGATAACAAACCCTACTTTGGTAGCCTCTAATGAGAAAGTCAGGGTTTATAATACAAAATAGAGCTGGCAAGCGTTGTAGAAGGCCCAGAACTTGCTTCGTCACCGGTGAATCTTTCGGGAGTAGGAACTTTGAGTTCAGCTGGTAGCATCACCAGGAGGAGGAGAAGGAGGAGAAACAGTCTGTGAAGATGGAGCAGAAGCAGTTGGTACTGAAGAGGTACTCACAGGACCCAGAGTCTGCACCTGTTCTTCCAATCTGGTATAGCTTGCCTGGAGAGTCTGTACAGCTTGTGTAAGAGCTGCAAGGTGCTGGCAAATCTCCTCCATTGGTGTGGTTCCTCCGGCAGGCTCAGACATGGCTGTCTGATACTGTCATGTACCTTGTAGCTGAGCCTGACTTTCCTAGGAGGAGACCTCTCATACAGCTCTGGCTCATGGACCACTGGAGTCGCGGCAGTGGCCGGGTGAGGACAGTGAAGTAGGAGTGCCTTTGGAATCTGCTGTGGCAGACAGGGGTGCACAGGCGAGGAGTCACCGGATGAGGTGGGCTGGAATGGCAGCTGGTGGTGAGGATGCAGGTGCAGGTCAATGATTCCAGGCACTGGATGAGCAGCTCAGCAGCAGGCTGGAGCAGGGTGAGACAAGCCGGGTCCAACAATGGTAATCAGATATGTCAGACAGCAGGCAGAGAATGGTCGGGTAACTCTCAGGGCTGGGCTCAGCTCTCCCTTCTCAGAGCAAGCTGCTTAGCTGAGGGTTAATTGCCAGTCTCAGCTTCCACTCTGTCTCACCTGTTGACCATATCCTGCCTTGTTAAGCCAGCTCTGCTGCTATATAAACTGTCTGGGTCAGATCGCAGATGCCTTCGCCTTGGTCAACATTAGGAATTACGTTTGACTCGAGCATTGGGTGTTTGCCCGTTCGTCGAATTTAGAACATTATGGGGCATTTGTAGCAACTTCGCCACCGCAGAGCACCCCATAATACATTGCATGCAGATGGCGCGCACAGCTCCTCCTCCATGTGAGGGCTGCTGCCGTCAGCGCTCGATTTGTTTTGATGTTTTATTTATAGTGCATGGCAGGACCACCGGGTGACGTACGGGTGACTCTGCCTTTTCTGACGTCATGTGATGTCAAAGAGGTGGGTCACTCAATTACGTCACTGGGTGGCCTCGCCCTTCACTATAAATAAAACGTCAAACCAAGAGAGCTCAGTCGGCGGGAGTCCTCCCATGGAGGAGCTGTTCAGGTTTTTTTGGGTTCTGTGATTGACGATGGCATACAACGGGGGACACTTATTTTTATTTTTTATTTTTTAATAAAGGACTTGTCCCTAATTGTCTCCTGTGTTTTTTGGGGGTTTTTTTGACACTTTTGGTGAAGTAGTAGGGGTTCACATGGGGGGTCGGGATCTGGGGGCCCCCTTATTAAAGGGGGCTTCCAAATTCATATAAGCCCCCTGCCCACACACCCCCACAACCACAGCCCAGGGTTGTGGGGAAGAGGCTCTTGTCCCCATCAACACAGGGACAAGGTGCTTTGGGGTGGAGGACGCAGAGCCCCACCTGTCCCAAAGCACTATACTCCCCGTGTTGAAGGCATGGTAGCCTGGTATGGTTCGGGGCGCTTGCTCGTCCCCCCTATCCTGGCCTGCCAGGTTGCATGCTCGGATAAGGCTCTGGTTTGGGGGGGACCCCACGTCTTTTTTTTTAAAAAAATTGGTGCGGGGTTCCCCTTAACCACTTGCCGACCGCCAACCGCAGGTTGACGGCGACAAGGTGGTTCGTTATCGCAAATCGCCGTCATACGACGGCGGCTGCGATAACGCGCACTTGGGGCGTGGTTAAAAAAATTTTTTTTTCTGCACCCCAGGGGGGGTTTGGTCTCGGAATAGGCTCGTACGTTGGACCGTCCGGTCCTATCCCCCCTGCTCGTTCGCGGGGCTTGGTATGGTCCGATGGTACGGAAGTTGTGCCCCTCATATCACGAAACCCTGTCCACCCCGAGACGCAGGAGGTGGGGTTTCGTGGAACAGGGACACAACTACCCCTGTTCTCGGAGAAGGGGTGTTGGGACCCGACACCAACACCCCCACACACCCGTCCCCCGAATATACTTAAACCTTCGGGGGAAATTATTCCCCCGGGGGTCTA
>BLSH010251074.1:3107804-3117961 GCA_018402905.1 Glandirana rugosa
CCAAAAATGAATTCTCATCATCCGTAAACGCGGCCACTTTTGCGCAAACCAATCAATAAACGCCGATTGCGATTTTTTTTATCGCAAATATGAGGAAGAATATAAATCGGCCAAAAACGGTGAAAAAAAATGTTTTTTTATATTTTTTTTTTTGGATTTGTATTTTAGCAAAAAGTAAGAAATTTGGGTTTTTTTGCAAAATTGTCGCTCTTCTTTTGTTTATAGCGGCGATCAGAAATGACGCAGAGGGGATCAAATACCACCAAAAGAAAGGTCTGTTTGTGGGAAAAAAAGGACGCAAATTTCGTTTGGGTACAACGTCGCACGACCGCGCAGTTTTCAGTTAAAGCGACGCAGCGCCGAATCGCAAAAAGGGCTCCGGTCCTAAAGCTGGAAATCCTTCCGGGGCTGAAGTGGTTAATATCCACACCAGACCCGAAAGGCCTGGTTTGGACTGGGGGGGAGACCCCACGCAAATTTTTTCAGTGATTTTTATGTATATTGCTGGGAACCGCGCTAGTAAATGACAATTTTTCCTTCACAAGTGTCATTTTGCTCTGGTTAAGTTCTAAACATCACAGAGGTGCGCGCTTTTACAGGCAGACTAAGGGACCCCCCCCCCAGGCACGATGTTTAAAGGAATATTTCAGTTTTATTGCTTCACTTTAAATCATTATTAAAATCACTGCTCCTGAAAAAACAATTGATTTAAAACTTTTTTTTTGCATTGATACATGTCCCATAGGGCAGGACCCAGGTCCCCATACACGTTTTAGGGCAATAACTTGCATACAAACCTTTAAAATGAGCACTTTTGATTTTTCATGTTTGGGTCCCATAGACTTTTACGGTGTTCGCACAAATTTTTTGCCTGTCCGCATGTTCTAGTGCGAAAAGAACCAGGGGGAGTTCGGCCCATCCCTAGTCAACATATCTGGAGAAATCTCTGCTGCGTGTTCCTGTGAAAGACTTTGCCTGTTTGACGTTCCCTTCTGGTTCCTGGATTCAAGACCCTGCTCGGCTGACTCTCCCCCTGGCTCCTGATCCTGCATGCCGTAAGTTTGACCTTGTTGATCTCTGGACTTCTGTTTTCCATGGCTTGCTCTGACTATCCACTCTGGTTACTGAACCCTGGCTATGGTTTTACCACATTTACTCTGTTTATAACATTTTACCTTTTTATTAAAAAGTGTGATTTTACCGCACTTCTGTCTTTGTCTGATTCATGGTTCCTGACAGCAGGCAAAGACCATGAATTCAGAAGATGCAGTCAATCCACTTGCTGGTAATATTTTTTTCAGATTGGATGAGCAGGATGAATGCATGGATCAGTTTGCCATAGCGTTACAGACGCTCCTGAATTGCACTGCTCACCTGGTTCCTCCCACGGCGGCTGTTCTGGCATAACCTATGTTGCAGGCCGTTCCCGCTGATGCTCAAGTCTCTGTGCAGGCACCCGCCTCAAATATCACCTCTACAAGGGATATGTCTGGTTCCCCTCCACTTCCCCAGCGATTCGGAGGTGATCCAGTTCAATGCAGAGGGTTTCTCAACCAGGTTTGAATATACTCGAGATGCTGCCCCAGGCGTTCCCCACGGACAGAAGCAAAGTAGGCTTTGTGATTTCTTTGCTTTCTGACAGAGCCTTGGCCTGGGAAAACCCTCTATGGGAGACACAAAAACCCATTGTCCAGAGTTACCCAGAGTTTGTGGCCTCCTTTAAAAGGGTATTTGGGCATAACTTGGGTACAACCAGCATGCCAAATTTTACATGCAATTACACACACCCCCACAACCACAGCCCAGGGTTGTGGGGAAGAGGCTCTTGTCCCCATCAACACAGGGACAAGGTGCTTTGGGGTGGAGGACACAGAGCCCCACCTGTCCCAAAGCACCCATACTCCCCATGTTGAAGGCATGGTAGCCTGGTATGGTTCGGGGGGCGCTTGCTCGTCCCCCCTATCCTGGCCTGCCAGGTTGCATGCTCGGATAAAGGTCTAGTTTGGCCCCACGTCATTTTTAAAAAAAAAATTGGTGCGGGGTTCCCCTTAATATCCACACCAGACCCAAAAGGCCTGCTTTGGACTGGGGGGGGAGACCCCACGGAAATTTTTTCAGTGATTTTTATGTATATTGCCGGGAATCGCGCTAGTAAATGACAATTTTTCCTTCACAAGTGTCATTTTGCTCTGGTTAGGTTCTAAACATCACAGAGGTGCGCCCTTTTACAGGCAGACTAAGGGACCCCCCCCCCAGGCACAATGTTTAAAGGACTATTTCAGTTTTATTGCTTCACTTTAAGCATTATTAAAATCACTGCTCCTGAAAAAACAATTGATTTAAAAACTTTTTTTGCATTGATACAGGTCCCCATACACGTTTTAGGGCAATAACTTGCATACAAACCTTTAAAATTAGCACTTTTGATTTTTCATGTACGGGTCCCATAGACTTTTACAGTGTCCAGAGTGTCCCATTGTCCAGAGTTACCCAGAGTTTGTTGCCTCCTTTAAAAGGGTATTTGGGCATAACTTGGGTACAACCAGCATGCCAAATTTTACATGCAATTACTGCACTGTCTATGGCCGGCTTTAGGGCGATTATAACACACACATAGTACATTTCTTCTGTAAATGGTTAAAGTCGGCCATAGACAGATCAAAATTTGTCCAGTTCCTGCTGAATTTTGATCCATCTGTGGGCAGGCTGGTTATACTGAAGTCGATCTATCAATCAACTTTAGTACAACCAGCCGGTTGAGTTTGTTCGTACATTCAATAATGACAGAATGTCTACTTCACATAAGTGTGATGGCCTGGTACAGGTGTAAAAGATGACACCGCTTCACTGGGGAATGCTTCAAGCCTTGCGGCCCTCTAGGACTGGGGATGTCCTGAAGCCACTACAAAAAGCAAACAAAAAAGGGCGCACCAGCCTACAGCATTTATTTAACTCCTTCACGCCGATCGTACGCAAATATGGACTGAACTGGGTTTTTTTCCCCTGGGGCTGCATATTTGCACATCTCCCTTTGTGCTGGGAGTGCACCACTACAGAGAGGGTCTTACAGAGTCCCAGGCCCCATTCCACTGATCGGGACCGATTCCGGGTCACGATTCCGGGTCACCTGATAACTGTGTTAGCCTCTGATTGGCTATCACAGTGATCAGTCACTGTGAAGCCTGAACCCCCAGTGTTTTCTGTCTGTGAATGAATGAGATAGATACAGTGCATCTTTGTGTGTGTAGAAAAAAAATAAAAATAATAATAATTAAAAAAATAAAATAAATAAAAAAATACCTAGATCAAGGTTTGATCTAGGTCAGCCCCAGGGTTAGTGTTTGGGTACCGGGTCAAAGGTCAGGGTCTATTTTTTTTGGACATGATTTTTAAATTAGTATCAGTGTCAGTGTGTTTTTGGTAGGATAAAAAAAGCAAAATGCACACTATTGTTTTTGGGCTGTACTACGGGTACAAATAACAACGAACATACACATAAGTGGTATCGCTGCGATCGTCAGGAGCAGGAGAATTTATTTTGTGGTTGTTCTTTGGTGGTAGGTTATAGTTGTAGCAAGAAATATACAGTTCAATTTAAAATGAAATGTTTTTTTTTTACTATTTTGAGCCTTAGATAATACAAAAAACCAAGAGATATCCATTACCATTACTACCAAATGAAAGCTGAATTTGTCCTGAAAAGAACTAGTATAATCCAACTGGATGCACAAAGTAGTTGGGATGATATGTACGGTTTTACTAAAACTTGGTACACGCTACAGTTTTTTTCATGCAACCCCAGCAGCTCCGGTCGGAGACCCTGTACTCATCATGCAAGGTTAGTTCAGCGATCTCACCCGCTGAGCTTTTGTATTCTGACAGGGAGACGGCCTCTCTGCCATTGGCTGAGAGTGCTGATCGGGAGTCAGTCAGCTGCTGGTTTTTCCAGCATGCACGTCCGACAGACAGACCGACATACACATGGGCAGAATGTCAGCCGGAATTTTTTGTACCGGCAAATGTCTCCCAGCATTCTGCCCATGTGTACGGGGCTTAACACATGTCAAAGTTGCAAAATTGGGCTTAGGCATTAAGATTTGTTTTACCCTTAGGCGCGAAGGGGTTAAGATCAACAATAATACTCACAAACATGTGAATTAACATTGCTTGATGAGTGATTTTAGTTCACGTTTGTGAGAATTATTCTTGTTGATCTTAAATAAATGCTGTGGGATAATGCACTAGGCTGGTGCGCCCTCTTCTGTTTGTTTTTTTTTCTCGTACAATCACTGCCGCCGGCTGTAGCTGGCAGCTGTGATCATTTTATTCTCATGGCGGGGAAACCTCCCACTGTCAGAATACAATAGCGCAGTGGGAGTGATTCCCCATCAACACTGACTGATCCGTTGGGTGAAGAAAACAGAATGACATAATGTATGGCCAGCCTAAGTGTTTTCCATACAGTGCTCCACAAATGTTTAAGGTTTATAATTGTTAAAAAAAAATGAAAGCTAAGTCTGTGCACACAGCAATTTGCTTACAATCTTCTGTAACTTCTGCCATTTATTAAAACCTTAGACTAGGACTTAAAGTTGATGTAAAATCTAGATTTTTTTTTCTTTTATTAAAAATAAAAAACATGTTATGCTTACCTGCTCTATGCTGTTTGTTTTGCACAGAGCAGCACAGATCCTCTTCTTCTCGGGTCCCTTGCCGGTGCTCCTGGCCCCTCTCTCCTATTGAGTGCCCCCACAGCAAGCAGCTTGCTATGGGGCACCCGAGCTGAACTGCAGCTCTGTGTGTCCATTCAGACACGGAGTTGCAGCCCCGTCCCCTTTTTCTCCTCATTGTCTCACTGAATTGGATTGACAGCAGCAAGAGCCAATGGTGCCATGCTGCCATTTCAGTCAATGAGGAGGGGGGTCCGGGGCAGCTAAGACACTTCTGCAACATTGATGGATCAAGATGGGGCTTAGTTAAGTATTAGGGGGGGCTGATGGGGGCTGCCGCACACAGAAGGCTTTTTATCTTAAAGCGGAGTTCCATCCAAAAGTGGAACTTCCGCTTCAAGGCCTCCTCCCCGGCTCCTGATTGTGAATTGGAGCTTTTGGGGAGGAGGGGGGAAGCAGGTATGCGATTTTAACAGGTACCTGCTTCCACTTCCTTTCCGGTCACCTAGGTGATCGGAAGTTTAAGCTCTCCCTCCCGAAGTCTTCTGGGACATATGACAGGTCCTAGAAGACTTCGGGACCAGTCACAGAGCGCAGTGCCGATCGCGCATGCGCAGTGGGGACCCGGCCGTGAAGCCGCAAGCTGTCACAGCCGGGTGCCCACAGTAGAGCTGCCGTCACCGCCAAGGGAGGACACGGGGACAACACAGGTTAATGGCTATTTATTAAAAGTCAGCAGCTACACTTTTTGTAGCTGCTGACTTTTAATCAACAAAAATTTGACTGGAACTCCACTTTAATGAATAGAATATCGAATGTGACTTCATCCGCCACGGAGCGCCCCATAATGCATAGCGAAATGATGGCGCGCACAGCTCCTACTCCATGTGAGGGCTGCCGCCATCTGCGCTCACTGTGTTTTGACAGTTTTCTTCATATGCAAGGGCGGGGCCATCCGCTGATGTAGCTGGTGATGTCAGAGGGGCAAGTTACTCAATTACATCACTGGGTGGCCCGCCCTTGTCTATAAATAAACTGTCAAAACAAAGAGAGCTCAGTCGGCGGGGAGCCCTCCCATGGAGGAGGAGCT
This sequence comes from Glandirana rugosa, assembly GCA_018402905.1. NCBI lineage: Eukaryota > Metazoa > Chordata > Amphibia > Anura > Ranidae > Glandirana > Glandirana rugosa. Next base: position 3,113,565 of record BLSH010251074.1, read on the forward strand.
GTTGCGTTTTTGTTTTGTTTTTTCGGGTCCGTCGCGCGCCGTGATTGGCGATGGATTACAACGGGCGATGTACGATGTACCCGATACTAATTCACATGGGGGGGCGGGATCTGATCCAGATTCCGATAAGCCCCCAGCCCGCAGACCCCCACAACCACAGCCCAGGGTTGTGGAGAAGAGGCTCTTGTCCCCATCAACATGGGGACAAGGTGCTTTGGAGTGGGGGGGCGTAGAGCCCCCGCTGCCCCAAAGCACCCATACTCCCCATGTTGAGGGCATGTAGCTTGGTACGGTTCAGGAGGGGCGGCACTCACCCGTCGTTTGCATGCTCGGATAAGGGTCTGGTTTGGATTTTAGGGGGGACCCCACATCAATTTGGGCCTGGTATGGACTGGGGGGGGACCCTACGCACATTTTTTCAGTGATCTTTATCTTTCCCGTCAATACATTACAGCCGCGAGTGATTTTAAATGACATTTTTTTCTCTACAAATGTCATTTTGCAGTGGCACTTTTGTAAACATCACAGAGATGCGCCCTTTTACAGGCATACTAAGAGGACCCCCAAGCACATTATTTAAAGGAATATTTCATTTTTATTGTTTCACTTTAAGCATTATTAAAATCACTGTTCCTGAAAAAACAATTGATTTAAAAACTTTTTTTTGCATTGATACATGTCCCCAGGGGCGTAACTACAGGGGTTGCAGGGGTTGCAATTGCAACCGGGCCCCATGCTCCAGGTCCCCCCCGCAGAGCTGCTGTCTTCCCCCCCCCCCTCCTCTCTCCTGCCAGCTGCTGTAGAAGATGCGTCATGTTGGAGAGATAGGAACGGGTCAGTAAATTTGTCATTTACTGGCTCCTCCCTTTTCTGAATGGACAGAGCCAGTGATTGGTAGCAATTGGTTCATTCATAACTGACGCATAGTAAACTGTTTTTACTATACTTCCATTTCTGAATGAATGGGAGGCTCGGTACATAACTATTCCTGTCCATTCATTCTGTGCAGCTGAGGCTACACAGATGGAGATTGAGGGCTGAGGTTTGTTTAGACCCCTGATATCTCATCAAAGCCCCCCAACGGGGCTCCTAATAAAAATTGTAAAAAAAATAATATAAATGAAATTGTAAAATAAATAAAATTAAATGGTAAAAAAATAATAAAATTACAATAAAAATTAAAAACTACTGACACCAGTGAGGGAACTATCAGGATTCCAAAGGTTGCAATTGTGACCGGGCCCTGGCATTTCACCATCATGGGGAGGCCCGAAGATGGCAGAAAGGGGGCCCACTGCAGAACTTGTGAAAGGGTCCTGCTGCGGGACTGTAATAAAAAGACCCACGATGGGAGTAAAGGGCCCCAGGATCAGTGGGAAGAGGGAGGGCCCTGGCCAGGGGTCAGGGGGCCCTTCATAATTTCTTGCACTGGGGCCCTGAAGGTTCTAGTTATGCCTCTGCATGTCCCCATACACTTTTTATGGCAATGACTTGCATATTAGCCTTTAAAATGAGCACTTTTGATTTTTCATGTTTGGGTCCCATAGACTTTAAAGGTGTTCGAATTTTCCTCTTAGAACAGGATTGAAGAAAAACAGATCAGTACTCTTATTGATGGGCCTGAGCCCGCTCACCCAACTGGACAGATGATGGCGGATAAACGGTCCTGCTGATCAGATGATGGAACTGATGAACCTGGAGATGATGATGTACTCCTGCTTTAAGCTCCTGGATTCGGCATCCACTGCACTTCTCCCTGCAGCTCTCCCTGATCGATCGCTTCTGTTGCCGGCTTAATCTGGAACAGACTCAGATGATGGTAGGCTTGTCCCCACAGTCACCCACTGGAACACGGTAGCGAGGTAGCTTGCTGGAATGCTGTGAAAGGGCGGCCCATTGGAACACTTGGTGTAGGCCGCAAACCCGCTGTAGAAGCACACAGACCCCCTTCCTAATCGAACACGCCATCCATATAGCTGTGTCCCACCCAGTAGTATCAGGGGTTACATGAAGAACGCTCCCAGATTGATTTTGTGTAACAAATGCTGGGGTGTAACCTGCTCTTTGGATTGTAGGAATCAGAAATGTCTTAGTCGCATCCTACAGCAAAAGCCATGGTCCGCAGAGATCTTCTAAAGCATCAGAATGATCTCATTGTTAAAAGGTAACAGTCAGGAGAAGGGTACAAAGGAATTTCCAAGGCATTAGATATACCATGGAACAATGAAGACAGCCATTATCAAGTGGAGAAAATATGGCACAACTGTGACATTACCAAGAACTGGACGTCCCTCTGAAGTTGATGAAAAGACGAGAAGAAAACTGATCAGGGAGGCTGCCTAGAGGCCTACAGCAACATTTAAGGAGCTGCAGGAATATCTGGCAAGTACTGGCTGTGTGGTACATGTGATAACAATCTCACATATTCTTCATATGTCTGGGCTGTGGGGTGGAGTGGCAAGACGGAAGCTTTTTCTTACGAAGAAAAACAACCAAGCCCAGCTAAATTTTGCAAAAACACATCTGAAGTCTCCCAAAAGCATGTGGGAAAATGTGTTATGGTCTCATGAAACGAAGGTTGAACTTTTTGGCTATAATTCCAAAAGATATGTTTGGTGCAAAAACAACACTGCACATCTCCAAAAGAGCACCATACCCACAGTGAAGCATGATGGCAGCAGCATCATGCTTTGGGGCTGTTTTTCTTCAGCTGGAACAGGGGCCTTAGTCACGGTAGAGGAAGTTATGAACAGTTCCAAATGCCAGTCAATATTGGCACAAAACCTTCAGGATTCTGCTAGAAAACTGAACATGAAGAGGAACTGCATCTTTCAGCATGACAACGACCCAAAGCATACATCCAAATCAACAAAGGAATAGTTTCACCAGAAGAAGATAAATGTTTTGGAATGGCCCAGCCAGAGCCCAGACCTGAATCCCATTGAAAATATGTGGGATGATCAGAAGAAGGCTGTGCACAGGAGATGCCCTCGCAATCTGACAGATTTTTTGCAAAAAAGAGGGGGCAAATATTGCCAAGTCAAGATGTGCCATGCTAATAGACTCATTCCCAAACGACGGAGTGCTGTAATAAAATCAAATGGTGCTTCAACAAAGTATTAGTTTAAGGGTGCGCACACTTATGCAACCATATTATTTTATTTTTTTAATGTTTACTTCCCTCTAGCTAAAATATTTCAGTTTGTTGTTCAACTGAGTTGTACCGTTTATAGGTCACATTAAAGGTGGAAAAAGTTCTTACATGATTTATCTTTGTCCCATTTTTTTACATTACAAAAAAACTAACATTTTAACAGGGGTGTATAGACTTTTTATATTCACTGTATATATATATATATATATATATATATATATATATATATATATATACACATACCAAAACAGAGGAAGCTTTAGTATCATAGTATAGTATCAGCAATCACATCCCTCTGCACATTTTATATACTTCTGTGTTTTCAAGAAATGAATCATATTATCTCCTGGTCACATCTGAAGTCACTCAAGCAGGGAGGTATATAATCTTCAACATTTTTCTTAGACCAAAGGTCTATTTCCTCAGGAGGTACCAAGGAACTGAGAATAGCATAGTATTGTTATTTTGTTAAAGAAACACATCAGAAGCATTCCTGGGTATGGCCATCCAAAAATTCCCAAAAAGGGGGAACATCATAAAGGGAGTCACCAGCTGGGAATGTACAGGGAGTGCAGAATTATTAGGCAAGTTGTATTTTTGAGGAATAATTTTATTATTGAACAACAACCATGTTCTCAATGATTCCAAAAACTCATTAATATAAAAGCTGAATATTTTTGGAAGTAGTTTTTAGTTTGTTTTTAGTTGTAGCTATTTTAGGAGGATATCTGTGTGTGCAGGTGACTATTACTGTGCATAATTATTAGGCAACTTAACAAAAAACAAATATATACCCATTTCAATTATTTATTTTCAGCAGTGAAACCAATAGAACATCTCAAAATTCACAAATATACATTTCTGACATTCAAAAACGAAACAAAAACAAATCAGTGACCAATATAGCCACCTTTCTTTGCAAGGACACTCAAAAGCCTGCCATAACACTTAAAACTCTACAAGATAACCAAAGTGACGACTTTTATTTATTAACTTTACCCATATATAAACAAAAAACAATTCAACGGATTATTAATACGTGTCATTATCAGTGGACGTGTGTGTCTATAGGAGGATTTTATCGATGTTGATTTTTGTTTGATTTTTGATGAAGGTTTTTATAAGTCGAAAATATAATTACTCAAAAACCTTAGTAACTCTTGTACCAACAACAAGTTATTATTTTAATAAGGAGTTTTTATGTTGAACGGATTATTAAGACGTGAGGGACATGTAAGGGTCG
>BLSH010251074.1:3129555-3154410 GCA_018402905.1 Glandirana rugosa
ATCACATGACACTACACGGGTACAGTAGTCCGTGTACGCGGCAAGGAAGTGACTGTAGTACGGCGGCAGCCCCCAATCGCGGCATGATGTCAGTGAAGGAACGGCGCATGTGCCTGATGACATGGGCACATCACAGTACACTATATATCTCCTGAACCGTGCAGGTTTAGGAGATATGCAGGGAACCTACAGGTAAGCCTTATTATAGGCTTACCTGTAGGTTAAAGTGGTTGCCATGAGTTGACAGCCACGTTAATTCCTACGGGGTAACAGATTCAGATTAGGAGAACATTTGAACCTTAGCAGAAAGAATGAAGGAGAGATGGCCCTACATATCTGAAAATATACACAATAGGGTTGATTTACTAAAAGCAAATAGACTGTTCACTTTGCAAAATGCAGTTGCTGCAGAGCTTAGTAAACGAGCAGAAGCTCCTGCTGACTTCCATCATCCAATCATGTACAAGCAAAAATGCTGTTTCTTTTTTTCCTTGCATGTGATTGGTTATTCTTTGCAAAGCAAAGCTTTACCTCTCTTACTAAGCTCTGAAGCAACTGCACTTGGAGATGGTATATGTAGTAAATCAACCCCAGTGTGCTTCAAGAGGAAGTTGTCATAGAACAATTGCCTAACTTTGAGAGAACAGATGACTGCGGTCTGAAAAAGAATTTCTAAATGAGAATGCTGCATTCACGTTAAACCATGTCACCCTTATGCAATAATATAGGAAATGTGCCGGGCAACTCCTAGAACAAGCTTGCAGGGTCTTATAAAATGCCAACAACTGGACCTATCCCCACATACTTACACATACCATCTATATAACGTTCTTGTGACAAATATATCTGCAGGACAATAAGTGCCAAACTGCTGCATCATAATGATGACTGAGAACAAGTGAGAGATGAATAGGAAGCCAAGAATGTGTATTTCCTCAGCTAAATGAGCAGCTTTGTAAAAAATAACCATGACCTGTCCGGCAGCAAATATTGTGCTGATTGAGATGTTTGAACAGCTTCCACAGCGAGAAATAGTAAAGTCTGGCATTATGAAAAGCTGCAGTAACAGCTTTCCTGTTCATTACGATGAGGCAGTTCTACTGCTTTGAAAACTGTGAAAGCTACAGCATGGGCAATGATTCATTGTACGGCTTACTTTTTGTTTTTCTTTCTTTTCATTTTTAGAATAGAAATATATTTTCAATTTGGACATGTATAGATTTTTGTTGCCAGCACATGCATTAGAATATAACTTTCACTTCTCATTTTTTGTTATGCCAGATGTTAGCAATTTTGTTCAGCAAATATACTGTATATCTATACAGTATCTCACAAAAGTGAGTACACCCCTCATATTTTTGTAAATATTTTATTCTATCTTTTCATGTGACACCACTGAAGAAATTACACTTTGCTACAATGTAAAGTAATGGGTGTACAGCTTGTATAACAGTGTAAATTTGCTGTCCCCTCAAAATAACTCAACACACAGCCATTAATGTGTAAACCGCTGGCAACAAAAGTGAGTACACCCCTAAGTGAAAATGTCCCAATTGGGCCAATTAACCATTTTCCCTCCCCGGTGTCATGTGACTTGTTAGTGTTACAAGGCCTCAGGTGTGAATGGGGAGCAGGCGTGTTACATTTGGTGTTATCGCTCTCACTCTCTCATACTGGTGACTGGAAGTTCAACATGGCACCTCATGGCAAAGAACTCCCTGAGGATCTGAAAAAAAGAATTGTTGCTCTACATAAAGATGGCCTAGGCTATAAGAAGATCGCCAAGACCCTGAAACTGAGCTGCAGCATGGTGGCCAAGACCATACAGCGGTTTAACAGGACAGGTTCCACTCAGAACAGGCCTCGCCATGGTCGACCAAAGAAGATGAATGCACGTACTCAGCATCATAACCAGAGGTTGTCTTTGGGAAATAGACATATGAGTCCTGCCAGCATTGCTGCAGAGGTTGAATGGGGGGGGGGTCAGCCTGTCAGTGCTCAGACCATACGCTGCACACTGCATCAAACTGGTCTGCATGGCTGTTGTCCCAGAAGGAAGTCTCTTCTAAAGATGATGCACAAGAAAGCACACAAACAGTTTGCTGAAAACAAGCAGATGGGAACCATGTCCTGTGGTCTGAGGAGACCAAGATAAGATTATTTGGTTCAGATGTTGGCAAGCGTGTGTGGCGGCAAACAGATGAGGAGTACAAAGACAAGTGTGTCTTGCCTACAGTCAAGCATGGTGGTGAGAGTGTCATGGTCCGAGGCTGCATAAATGCTGCTGGCACTAGGGAGCTACAGTTGATTGAGGGAACCATGAATGCCACCATGTACTGTGACATACCGAAGCAGAGCGTGATCCCCTCCCTTCGGAGACTGGGCCGCAGGGTAGTATTCCAACATATAACGACCCCAAACACACCTCCAAGATGACCACTGCCTTGCTAAGGAAGCTGAGGGTAAAGGTGATGGACTGGCCAAGCATGTCTTCCGACCTAAAACTTATTGAGCATTTGTGGGGCATCCTCAAATGGAAGGTGGAGGAGTGCAAGGTCTCTAACATCCACCAGCTCCGTGATGTCCTCATGGAGGAGTGGAAGAGGAATCCAGTGGCAACCTGTGAAGCTCTGGTGAACTCCATGCCTAAGAGGGTTAAAGCAGTGCTGGAAAATAATGGTGGCCACACAAAATATTAACACTTTGGGCCCAATTAGGACACTTTCACTTAGGGGTGTACTCACTTTTGTTGCCAGCGGTTTAGACATTAATGGCTGTGTGTTGAGTTATTTTGAGGGGACAGCAAATTTACACATGAAAAGATAGAATAAAATATTTACAAAAATGTGAGGGGTGTACTCACTTTTATGAGATACTGTATTTTGAGGGGACAGCAAATTTACACTGTTATACAAGCTGTACACTCACTACTTCACATTGTAGCAAAGTGTCATTTCTTATATATATTCATATAATAAAATATTTACAAAAATGTGAGTGTGAGGGGTGTACTCACTTTTGTGAGATATTGTATATATAAATACACACACATACTTTATCATATTGTACATTCCACGGTAAGTAGATAGGATGTTTAATATTTTACAAAGCTAAGCTTCCTTAATCTTCATAGCCATGAATGGCTTAGTTTCGGAAACACACTCACTGTACAGAGTCTCCGGCACTCAAAAAGACTTAACACTTTAATAAGCAGGATTTGACAATATTCTTATTTTCTGTCTGCGGACTTTATTAAGGGCTCATTCACATGGATCAAAGGCCCGTACAGCATGTTTTAATTCACCCAGGGGTTACAGATGTTCTGTGCAGCCACCGCTAGCAGCCTGTTAAAAATGACAGGATGTCAGACATAGGGGTTGTACGGATCTTCCCACACATCCAAGTGTTTGCATTTGAACAGTGAACAGCCCTGGGCTTAGACAGACTTTGCCTAGGCCCGTGCACCCATCCCTGCATGGATGTAAATTGCTCAGGTGGGCAGAAGGCTCTATACAGCCACATTCTTTAACAGGATGAATGCAGCAGTTGCATAGAACATCTGTCACTTCTGGGTGCCTAAACACTTTATGGGCCTCTGTGCCCATGAGTTCATTGTATTATATTTTAATGATAAAACAGCCAATAAATGTAAAATGTATTATCAGTAAAAAGAGGAACTGACCATATTCAGAAACAAACCATATTTTTGTAAATCATTTTGCTCGAATAACAGTTGATTCTGGACTGGTGCACCAGGCTTATCTCCGGTTAAAGGCAAGGCTCTCTAAGCTTCCTAAATTCTAATGCATTCCAGGTAGGGACGGTACTGCACTGGTCTGGCCAGGGGCTGGCCTGCGAGAAGTGCGTGGTTTATGTGCCCCTGGAGTAGCAGTCCAGGGATGCCAGAAATTCTCAGGTGGGAAGCTGACTTGGGTTTTATGGCGCCAAGGTCACTGCAGCATTACACACTCTTTTCTCACCTGCCTTCAGGGCAGGGCCTTTTGGCTAGGACCAGAGGAATTTTTAATTCTGGCCGAAAGGCCTGACTTTGTCTAGAACATTGGCACTTTTGAAGCACTTGCCCTCCCCTTTTTTATTTGTTGTGTGTCACTTGCACTTTTTTTTGCACAGCACCTATGCACTTTACTCACCCCCACCAGTAGGGTGTAGGTCCTTGGACTTGCCCTGAAAATCTTGGAGGGAGGGCACATGGCCTTTTGGTCAGGTTTTCTCCCCTCCCATTGGGGAGCCCCACCTACTACTTGGGTTGGCTTTGCTTTGGCACGCCTCCCGAAGAAAGGAATCCACCTGGTTTCAGTACCCCAGTCCCTGTCAGGAGATTTGCACCTGGGGGATCAGGGCTATGGTCCTTTCTCTTCAGTAGTGCACCAAGTGTACACCCTGTGTACTTTTTTGTGTGCTTCACTTTTTTGCATGCATCAGATGTCAATTTTCTGAGTATGTTTCACTACACTGCAGAGCTTCAGAAAAAAAAGTGAATTGTAGTGCACCATAGCTCAGGTATGTTTTTGTTTATTGTATATGTGCATCTTTGGGGTATTTCATTCAATTGTGTAGTGTTAAATGGTAGTTTTAGTAGGCATTAGCACAACGCAAACATGTGAATGTGTTAAAACATAAAACAAAATTCACTCTGTGTGCTACCATGCTGAAAACCTTCAGCGTTCAGGCACTGAGCGGTGTTAAGACATTTGATTCTATGCAGCTTTCAAGCAGTTGATAGGCTGCTCTTTGGTAGCTTGTCATGAGAAAAATATGTGGGCTGTCATTGCTGGCCTCCTCCTCAGAATGTTTATCTGTTATGGTAATCCAGTGACTTCATTAACTTTAGGATAATTGACCAAGGGCAACTATGCATATCAAGAAAGTTTGAAAAATGTCCTTATTTACTGTATATACGTGTTCAAAGTCAGTGAATCAAAATTTTGAAGGCCTAAGGATCATAACGACCACTAGGCAACCAGCATTTTCAGAAGGAGATGTGTGTAGAGATGAACCTAGCAACACTTCACAGGATTGTACATTTTACACTATTGTGCCCTTATACATGTCTGCATCTAGCAGTTAGTGATCTCCACTGATTAAATAAGTGCATTGTAGCATACAAGTCATCATTTATGGCTCCTAACAGTGAAGACCATTCATTTCAGCAGAACTCCAGCCTTCTGTGATCATGCAGATTTTAGCTTTTTGCAGTTGTCCAACCCTATTGACATTTCAACCTCTCCTCTCTCTAATATTGTGCTTAAATACATTTTTATATACCTGGGAGGATTATTGCTGTACATGTGATCTGCATGACACCCAGGGTCACATAAGACCTTCATCAGCAGTTCCATTGTCATAGACACATCCCCTGGTCCTCTCAGGGTGCATCATGTACAGTGCATGTTGCCAGCACTGTAAATGTTAATTTGTTCACAGCCAGTGGGTGTCACTCAGGAACAAATATCTTCCCTGACAAAACCTATACACTAAAGCCTCGTACACAAGGTTTGACGATCGCACGTACGATCGCGTCAAATCGTATGTTGGCTGTTGTATGCAGCATACTGACTGCACTACACGATCGTACGGCCGGGGAAAGAACGTTCAGGTGCATGTAATTAGCATCCAGCCATTCCTGACTTTGGAGCATGCGTGTTTTGAACAATACAACTTTGTTGTACCAACTGCTCTGTACACACGATACAACGGTCGTATGAGAGCTTGTTGGTACGACCAAGTTTTCTAGTCTGCTCATACAACTCCCTTGTACGACCGTCGTATGTTCGACTGTTCAAATCGCGCATATGAACGATCGATTTCGCATACAACGGTCGTGAGTACAACCTGTTGTATATGATCGTCGAACCGTGTGTACGGGGCTTAAGGCTGGCTATACATTATACAATGTTCTTGTACAATTTTCCTTTAGATTCAGCATAACCATATAATATGAGGTCAAACCTAAACTATTTCAATTTGTACGCAATCAGGCAAGCCCTTGCACTTCATAGTTTAAGGCTCCATTCACATCTGAGCGTATCGAATTACTGGCGTTTTTCTGGCATTTTTTTAAGCTTTTTGGCAGCTTCTTACAAGCTTTTGAAAAGTGTTTTAGATGTGAATTACAAGTGTTTAACAGCTTCAGGCATTTTGTTTAGCCAAAAGAAAGCACTGGGGGGGGGGGGGGGGAAATTAGAGGTGGAGAGCTGCTATTTGAGCGTTTTACAAGCGTTTTTCCGCTCGAGTCAGGCATTTCTATTGAGAGCAAAAAACACTTGCCAAAAAGAAGCTCATGTACTTTTATGAGCTTCAGGCATTTTACTTCAGGCGACAGAACGCTCATATGTAAACAGGGTACCTTGAAATTAATAGAATTTTACTTATTGGGTGTTTTGGAGCTTCAGAGCTGAGCGTTTTACAAGCTGAAAATCACTCAGGTCTGAACAGGGCCTTAGGTAAAGGATATTGTATAATGTATGGCCAGCTTAAGGCCTCATGCACATGGACGTTTTTACAGCTGCGTTTTTGAACTTTTTTTACAGCTTAAAAACGCCTCTCCATGTTATTTAATGGCCTCACACACACACTCGGACGTTTTTGAGTTGTAAGTGGCATAGGTGTTTTTAAGCTCCAAACAAACCCCACGACCAGCGCGTTCTGGGACTCCATCGCTAGAGCTGTTTTAACACAGACGCCGGGAAAAGCTCAAAACCGCGGCTTAACATTGTGTACAGAGCGTTAATCCTCGGCAGGCGTTTTTCTGCCTCTATTCAAAATCAATGGTTCTCTATGGGAGCCCATTGATTTGAATAGAAGTCCCACCAGAAGCCAGATCATGATGATCCGACTTGCGGTGCGACTTGTGTGCTGAGAATCTTCAAGGGGAACTCCCCGCCAAAATGAAAAAAAAAAATTTGCGTGAGGTTCCCCCCCAAGAGATACCGGACCCTTCGGTTTGGTATGGCTTTTAAGGGGAACCCCCGCACCAAAAAAAATGACGCGGAGTCTCCCCCAAAATCCATACCCTTATCTGAGCACGCACCCTGACTGGTCAGGAAAGGGGGGGGGGGGGCGAGTGAGCGCCCCACCCCCCTCCTGGACCATACCAGGCCACATGCCCTCAACATGGAGGGTGGGTGCTTTGGTAAAGGGGCCCTGTGCCCCCACCCCAAAGCACCTTGTCCCCATGTTGACGAGGACAAGGGCCTCTTTCCGACAACCCTGGCCTGTGGTTGTCGGGGTCTGCGGGTGGGGCTTATCAAAATCTGAATGCCCCCTTTAACAAGGGGGCCCCCAGATCCCAGCCCCCCACCCTCATGTGAATGAGTATGGGGTACATTGTATCCCTACCCATTCACCTAAAAATAAAGTGTCAAAAATAAACACACTGCACAGGTTTTTAAAGTATTTTATTTAATCAGCTCCTGCGTCTTCTCTCTCTCCGGCTCTTCTCTCTTCTCCGGCAATGTATTCTCCCTCTGCCGGTTCTTCTCCTCTCTGCACTGTCTTCTCTTCTTCCTCATCCCTGTATCTATAGACATCCATGATCTAACACTAACCTATCTAGCCCTGTAAAGAAAAGATCAGTATACATACCTTTTCTGAAGCCGCTCCGACCCAATCCCACGCTGAGCTGTCAGCCATGGCTTCGCTGTGGAGGCGGGTGCAGAGAACATGTCCGACAACAGAAGCCCCATAGTAACTGGGTGATGTCATTCCCCATTCATTTAACAGCCATTTCCGGCTGTGTCCTCTGCTGAGCTTCCGCCGCTGGAGATCGGGTCGGATCGGCTTCAACAAAGGTATGTATACTGATTTTTTTTACTTCACAGGGCTAGGTAGGTTACTGTTAGATCGTGGGTGTCTATAGACTCAGGGAGTTTAGTTTTATCCCTAGTTCAAATAGGAGCGATGCAAGAATCAGCACAATTATAGAGACAGTTCCTGCATCGCTCCTCTCCAGCAGGCAGTTCACAGTGCCTTCTGCGAATCGCAGGCGAGTGTCATTACAAAGTTAATGACACCCCCAGTTTTCTTCACAGATCGCAATGCGATTCTAGTGTGGGGGAAAAAAATGTACCTTTTTTTGTGCGAGTCTAATGCAAGTTCAGCCATACAAGTGTATAGAAAAAAAGTGCTGCGCTAAACCATCATAAATGTGGACAAATGGAAGGTGTATTTGGTGAAAAACACTAGGTATTTTGAACCTTTACAGGTATAACATAAAATATTGAATAACAAATATACCAAGTATGAACACGGCCAATAACATGAAAAAATAAAAAAAAATCTGACATAAACCCCCTGACTTGTGGTAATCAAGATGTGAAGAAAAGGTGCTTCAAACAATAAATATTAATGTGAACAATAAAAATTTTGTCTAATAAGTCCTAAAAATCTTCAAAACATAAATTCCCAGTACACCAAATATATAGAAAAAACAAATATCATACCATAAAAATGGCAACAAAGGAAAAAATTTGGAAAAAAATAATAAGTGTAAGAAGTGAGGATTGAAAAAAGTCTCTCACAAAGAGTCCCAATAAGGTGAAGATGAAATAAAAACACAGCTGTTTCCTATTGGGATATAATCTGTCCAGGTTCCATTCCAGTGCCACCACCAACAGAAAAGGGAAGGATGTCGGCTTACCAGAAAAGGTGGACCCACATGACCATATGGCCCTTGAATCAAACGAGCCTGTGTGGGATATACCCGCCAAGTCTTTGTAGTGCAGTTGGACTTTTGGGAACTATCCCCAGTCCAGGCAACTGTTCCTTTTGGTCTCCAGATAGGGATGAAGGAAGGAGCAGGTCAAATAGACCAGAATCTTCTCAGGTGGGTATGGCTGTGCCCCTCAGCCCACAAACAGGAACACAGATAACCCACAACGAAGGTACTGTAGACAAATGAAAAAAAGCTTCACATAGTGTGAATCCGTAAAAAACACCTTTTATTGACAGAGGTGTGTACAGCATACAAAAAAAAAGCCGGCAAAACAATGGTATTAAAACAAGGATGAAAATGTACTAAAAATGGACTAAAAAGTACTGCAAGTGGCACCCAAGCCTCAACCGACGCATTTCACCCTATTGGGCATCATCTGACCTCATTCAGCCATACAAGTGTATGGCTGAACTCGCACTGCTCAGAGATCACATGTGATTCTGAGGATCACACTGGTGTGAACTCGGGCTTAGGGTGGACTTACACTTTAACCACTTGCTTACTGGCCACTTAAACCCCCCTCCTGCCCAGACCAATTTCGGCTTTCAGCACTGTCGCATGATGCGCTGTCATGTCGCATCATGACAATTGCACGGTCATGCGATATTGCACCCACACAAAATTTTTATCATTTTTTTCCCACAAATACAGCTTTCTTTTGGTGGTATTTGATCACCTCTGCGGTTTTTATTTTTTGTGCTATATACAAACAAAAAGCGACAATTTTGAAAAAAGAACAATATATTTTACTTTTTTGCTATAATAAATATCCAAAAAAAATATAAAAAAGAAAATTATTCATCAGTTTTGGCCGATATATATTCTTCAACATATTTTTGGTAAAAAAAATCGCAATTGGTGTATATTGATTGGTTTGCGCAAAAGTTATCATGTCTACAAACGGTGGGAATTGATTTATGGCGTTTTTACTATTTTTTTTTTTTTTTACTAGTAATGGTGGTGATCTGCGATTTTTATCAGGACTGCAATATTGCAGTGGACATGTCGGACATTTTTGACACATTTTTGGGACCAATGACATTTATACAGCGATCAGAAATTTTAATGTCCACTGATTACTGTATAAAAGTCATTGGTAGTGAAGGGGTTAACCTGCAGGGGGCAGTGAAGGGGTTAACTGTGTTCCCTGGGTGTGTTTTAACTGTGGGGGGGCTGGGCTGGTCGGGACATAACAGATCTCACTGATCCCAGTGACAGGGATCAGTAGATCTGGTATGTCCCATTCACAGAACAGAGAACCGCCGTGTTTACATCGGCGGTTCCTCGTTCTGCAGCTGCTACAAGTGATCGGCGGGTCTCAGGCGGACATCGAGTCCGCCCGACCTGCGGGCACGCCAGGACCGTCTTTAAGGCAGGGCAAAAGGGGCAGCTGCCCGGGGCCCTGTCATTGTTATGGGGCCCAAAGCAGCTGCCTCATAATTGTCAACTATCCTGGTTTAAATTCCCTTGTCCCTTGAAGTTTTAGACCGGTGCTGTGTCCCGATATCTAAGTGCTGCTACTAAAGCTGCCCAACTCTGCCCTATTGTTGTGTACAGATGACTCATCTGCAGAACCTATGTTTACATGTAAATAACCAGCATTGATATGTAAATAGCGGCGGCATTTATATGTAAATAGTGGCGGCCAACTGCACTGATTTGTAAACAAAGGTGGCATTCATATGTATGTCATGCCCCCCTGAGGTCATATTCACCATCACCTATACTGGATGCTGCCCACTGGGGAGACAAAGGCATGCTTGAAATTCCACAGCACATGTCAGCAGATGGCTGAGGGTGAGTAGGATGCTACTGCTGTGTATCTGCTAAAGGGCAGCACATTTCTGTGGTGTCAGGAAAGTGACTTTGCGCTCCCCTGTGCTGTAACCTCTAGCAACCAATCTGTGGGCAGTAATAATGTGCAGTAACCTCTAGCAACCAGTGAGCAGTATTGATGTACGGTAATCTCTAGCAACCAAACAAGCATAAAGCATGTGCTGTAACCAATAGAAACTAATCAGTGAGCCGTAATGTGTGCTGTAACCTCTGGCAACCAGTCAGTAAGTGGTAATGATATGCTGTATCCTCTGGCAACCAATCAAAATCACTGATGATCTGATTCAGTAAACTGATTTTGAGTCTAGTTGCTATTTATTGTATGTCTCAGAGCAGGTGGAGAGTAAAATTGCATGGGGGGGCCAAGAAAATATTTGCCCAGGGTCCAATCAATATTAAAGACGGCCCTGGGGCACGCCCGCGCATTGTGTGGCGGCCGTGAGAGTGCGCCGCCACAGGCTGCGAGTGCGCGCGGGGAGCGTGCACAAGGGAGGATGTCCATGGACGTCCTCTGGGCATTTCAGAACCGCGTTGTAGCCGTCTTTTGACTATAGCGTGGATCTAAACTGGTTAATACAGCAGGTAAAATAAGCATTAAACACGTCACCATTTTTCAAGGTAAATATACATCTAAAGGTGCTATGGACATGAAATTTTCACCACATGTCGGTAACAACCCATGCAATCCATATATAGAAAGAAAAGAAAACAATAAGTTCAGAAATGAAGTTATGTGTAAATAAATTGAATGACTCAGGGAAAAAATATTGAACACGCTAACTGAAATGTATTTATTACTTCGTACAAAATCCTTTGTTGGTAATGACAGCTTAAAGACGCCTCCTGTATGGAGAAACGAGTCGCATGCTTTCCTCGGGTGTGATTTTGGCCCATTCTTCCACACAGTCTCAAATCTTGAAGGTTGCGTGGGCCTCTTCTATGATCACTAATCTTTAATTATTTCCATAGATTTTCTATTGGATTCAAGTCAGGTGATTGGCTGGGCCATTCTAGCAGCTTTATTTTCTTTCTTTGAAACAAATTGAGAGTTTCCGTGGCTTTGTGTTTGGGATCATTGTCTTGCTGAAATGTCCACCCTCATTTCATCTTCATCATCCTAGTAGATGGCAGCAGATTTTTTATCAAAAATGTCTTGGTACATTTTTCCATTCATCCTTCCCTCAATGACATGATAGTTTGCCTGTACTGTATTTTGAAAAACAGCCCCACACCATGATGTTCCCATCTCCAAGCTTCACTGTTGGTATGGTGTTTTTTGGGGTGATGTGCAGTGCCATTTGACCTCCAAACATGGTGTGTATTATGGCATCCAAAGAGTTCAATTTTGGTCGCATCTGACCAGACTATATTCTCCCAGTATTGCACCGGCTTGTCTAAATGCTGTGCAGAAAACATTAAACAAGCTTCAACGTGCTTTTTCTTCAGCGATGGAGTCTTGCGTGGTAAGTGTGCATACAGGCCATGGCGGTTGAGTGCATTACTTATTGTTTTCTTTGACAACAATCAGGGTGGATAAAAATTGATGTTTTTTTTAAAAAAATTAAAAAAAATCTGATTTTTTTTATTTAAATCAGATTTTTTTGATTTAAAATCAATTTTTTTGATTTTTATTGAATTTATTTTAATAAAATGCTTTTGAAGTAAAAATCTATCTAAAGATTGTTTTCTATTTAAGATACATTAATAATTTAGTTTATTCAGCATGAAATTGAGCTTAGTTATGTAGCATGAGGCTGTATATTCTGCAATATTTACATTTTTGGTAAACTCATTCAATAAATCCAAGCTCTGCAAGCTGAGCTAACATGCACTGCATTGATGCATTTACACAATTTCACAGTAACCTTGAGATAAAAAAGTTCAGGAATATTCCATTATCCCATTATTTTGTAAATCTATGTACACTACAAACTGTATGATTGAATCGGTTTTGATATCGCTGTATTACTAACCTGACAGCTTATTATTCTAAATAGGAAACCTTCATTTTGTTTGCAAATATTAAAGATTCTAACTAAGAATGAGTCCTTACGTTTAAAGAACACCTGTCATTTCAGATCCATCATGGCAGAGCCTGTTAGCGGGCATCCACTCACCTGCTGCCACCACATCCCTCACCTTGTTGTGTCACTGCCGCATCACTAGCTGTCCCATTAAAGTCAATGGGACTGTCGGTGAGTCAACAGCAGGTCAGAGGAGACGCTGCGGAACACAGACAACAGTTGCCCTTTAAAAATTATGATTTAAATCAAGTTGATTTAAATCAAGCCCCTTTACTAGTGATTTAAATCATGATTTAAATTGTGATTTAAATAGACTTGATTTAAATCAAATCCACCCTGAAAACAATTGTACCTGCTAATTCCAGTTCTTTCTGAAGCTCTCCACAAGGGGCCCTTGGCTCTTGGACAACTCTTCTGATAATTTGTTTCACTCTTCTGTCAGAAATCTTGCGAGGAGCACCTGGTCGTGGCCATTTAATGGTGAAATTATGTTCTTTTCACTTCCAGATTATGACCCCAACAGTGCTCACTGGAACATTCAGAAGTTTAGAAATCCTTCTTTAACCAATGCCATCAGTATGTATTGAGAGAGCTCTTTGCGTTTACCCATCATGAGATGTTTCTTGTGTGACACCTTTTTATAGGCCATCGGTTGAGACTGAACCAGCTGATATTAATTTTTACAGACAAGGGGCAGGATTGCTTTCTAATTACTGATAGATTTCAGCTGGTGACTTGGCTTTCCTTGCCTTTTTGCACCTCTACTTTTTCATGTGTTCAATACTTTTTCCCTGTGTCCTTCCATTTTATTACACATAACTTCATTTCTGAGCGTATTTGTTTTGGTTTCTGTGTATGTATGTATTGCATAGGTTGTTACCGACGTGTGGTGATAATTTCATGTCAATAGCACAATTAAAAAAATATATTTACCTAAAAAAATGGTGACGTGTTCAATACTTATTTTACTAGCTGTATATGGGCTTTACTAAAGGCAGAATATCTTTTTGACATGTGGGAGGAAGTTGAAGCGGAATAGTCATGTGACCACTGGTTTTTGTACAATTTTTTGGTAAAGAAAAGGTAAGCCCTGGTTTACACCTAATGCGGTCAGTGCAATATCATGTGCGACTTGCAAACATCTGTGCGACTTCATGCACAGATGTCTCCGCAAGTTGCACATGGAATCGACAAAAATAGTGCTGGAACCTTTTCAAAATCAGTGTTGCACCGATTTGAATGGTTCCATAGTAGGGTTGCCACATCATCCCTTTAATCCAGGACACATATCAATTACACAGGTTCTGAGGCTAATTTAATGCAAATAAGGAACTAAGTGAGTTTCACCTTAATCAGTCACAGAACTTGAGTACGGTAATTAATATGTGTCCTGGATTAAAGGGATGATGTAGCAAACCCATTCCATAGGCACAAATAGGGTGCGACTTGTCCTGCGATTTTAAACTGTCAAATCACATGACAAGTCACACCGATGTGGGCTAAATTGCTGGCAGAGACCTTCACAGTGGGTGGGTTTGAGCCAAGCAAATGCAAATCTTGCTTTCAAGTGTATGTCCAGCCAAAACTTTTTTTTTTTTTATCTTTGGATCCCCATACTCACTGTCATGGTGACAATAGTTTCACTAGACAGGAAGTGAGGGAAAATCTCTAACAGCAGAGCAGACTAAAGCTGTCTAGACATGGATTAACATTCAGCCATTTATCAGGAACCAGACAAATTTGGATCCATGATGCAATAGTTACCACGTTATGGGGGGGGGGGGGGGATAGTAGGAGTTCTCTATTGTAGCTGCAAAAGGACACCAACTTTATCTCCCTTAATTAGGGACATAAATATAAGGATATGTATGTATTAGGTGCTGTGCTACAATACACCTCCCTCTTAAATCAAAAGATGAAATAGGGTGAAAATAAAATACGAAACATATGTACTCTAAAACATCTCTATACACCACCAATCTAATCATATAGCATTCAATAGTAATAAAAAAAAAATATTACAAATAGTCCATGTAAAATGTGCTCAATAGAAAATCCATATAAGGGTGCTGCAGCAAGAAAAGTCTGTGCTAAAGTGCTCTCTATTTACTCTCCAGTGTGCTGAGTGCATTCATGCTCCCCCTCCTTGGACCGCACTCACCAATACTCCATGACCCCTTTATTTAAATAAGTGGGTCAATTGCTCTTTTTACACCAGATTTGTTCCTTCCCGGAAAAGCATGCACCTTCCCCTTTAAGACTCTTCTCTAAGGGAAAAGTGAATCCCTTCACTCTTTCCTCCTCCTCCACTCCTGGAATATATATGCAAGGGAACCAGAGAAGCAGCCTCCAATAGTATTACACCGCTTTATTAAAATAATTTTTAAAAATAGTAATACACTTACAGCAACGTGTGGCTTGCATAAACACACAAGCAAACTTGTATGAGCATGTGTCCAGGACGCTCCTGCGTTCCACAGACTGGAAATGAGGTACTGGAAGTGACGTAAGAGCCCTTTGAAATATCTCATGTAAATTACAGGTTTTATACACACGGTGTAAGATGTCTGCTTAGACTCTGTACTAATGTGTTAGAACCTTTATGGTTGTCTTTATTAAAGTAAATCAGATTATCACTGAAGAAGAGCAAGTCTCAAAATACATTTGCATTTGGGCAGAGGGTTGGTAAGGTTGAATAAAGACACAAGTCCATCCAGTTCAATATGTGTGGGGGTGTGTGTTCATGTCTATAATAATTTCCCATATCCCTGTATATTGTGTTCACTAAGATGCATATCCAAGAGTTTTTTAAAACTATCAATACTTCCTGCTGACTCCACCGATTGTGGAAGAGAGTTCCACATCCTTACCGCTCTGACAGTGAAAACCCCCCTATGAAGCTAAGGTTAAACTGCTTCTCCTCTAGTTTCAATGAGTGGTCGCTTGTCTTTTTACACTTCCTGAGGGCCAGTTCACACTGGTCCAACATGGACTCTCACTTTGAGAGCACAAGTTGCATGACATGTCAAAATCGATGGTCCTCTATGAGAGCCATCTTACCTGGTTCAACTTGTGTCGGTCCGACTTTGAAAAAGGTTTCTGTACTACTTTGGTCCAACTTGGGCATGATTTCAGCCCATTGATTTGAATGGAAGTCACATCCAAGTCGGGTCATCATCTTAACTGATCTGACTTGTGGAATGCGACTTTGTGCTCTGGGATCAAGTGTATGCAATGTTAGCAAAGCAAAATCCCCTACAAAAACAGCATGGGGTCCCCCCCAAATCCATACCAGGCCCTTTGAATCTGGTATGGATCTTGAGGGGGAACCCCATGGGAAAATTAAAAAAAAAACTGTAGGTGTTCCCCAAAATCCATACCAGACCCCTTGAATCTGGTATGGATCTTGAGGGGGAACCCCATGGCAAAATTAAAAAAAAATAGAAGGCCCTCCCCCCCCCCCAAAATCCATACCAGGCCCTTATCTGAGTATGCAGCCCGGCAAGTCAGGAAAGGGGAGGGAGCGAGCACCCCCTCCTCCTGAATCATACCAGGCCACCTGCCCTCAACATGGGGGTGGGGGTGGGTGCTTTCGGGCACCTTGTGCAGTGTAGTGGTACAAAAAAACAAGAGATGGTTTTTGACAAGTACTTTATAAAAAATGAAGAATGTCCCCCATTGTAACTCCAACGTTAAGCACGATGTCTTATTTCTCCGCTTCCTCCACTAATGTCTTCTTTCTCAACTTCTTCCGTTGATGTCTTCTTTCTTCGCTACAGCTGCTAATGCTTCTCCTCCGATGCTAGCTCCCACCATTCTGTCAGCTCCAGTGTCTGACAGTTCTTATATAGCTATGGGGCATAGCCATCAGGTGACGTCACCACAAGTAGTGGTAGTGATCAGGGCTGATCCTGCTTACACTGCGTTGCTTTGGAGACACTAGTATTGTTCTGACCGTGACCAGTATACGGACCCGGACAGACACTGTACTAGTAATGGTGGTGATCAGAGACTTATAGTGTGACTGTGACAGTGTGGTGGGCAGAGACTGGTGCTAATTTACACTGGCTGCGTAGGAAGTTAACTGACTCTGACACCACTAATGACACTAATACTGTAATAATACTGTAGACCAGGGGTCAGCAATCTTTTTCCACTTATGGGCCGGATTCAATGTATGTGAATGCATGGAGGGCCGCATTAACCTGCTAATAAATTAAGATAATAATCTGGACCCCTTTACATTACACAGACCCCGCACCTACGAAGCCCTTTACATGACACAGCCCCCGCACCTATGGTGGACCCCTTTATATTACACAGCCCCTGCACCTATGGTGGACCCCTTTATATTACACAGCCCATGCACCTATGGACCCCTTTACATTGCACAGCCCCCACACCCATGGACCTCTCTACATTACACAGCCCCTGCACCTATGGACCCCTTTACATTACACAGCTCCCCCTGCACATCACACAGCCCCCGCCTACATACACCCACTGCACATCACACAGCCCACCCCGCAGCTCTCCCTTTCCTACCTTGCCCCATGCAGAGAGGGAGACAGAGCAGAGCGGAGCAGGGAGCTGAATGAGAGACACACAGCAGCACTGTCAAGACAGCAGGAGCTTCCGGAGTCAATATTTCATATTTACAAGCTGGTGATTGATTGCTAGGACCACCTAGCAACCAATCACCTGGAAAGTTAACTTCAGAAGCTCCCACTGTCTTATCAGAGCTGCTGTGTGTCTCTCCAGTGTTCTCATTCAGCAACCTGCTCCCTGCTCCGCTCTGCTCTTACTTAAAGCGGAACTTCAGTCATTTTTTCATCTTTTCATCTATTAAATCCTCTTGTTGTTTTAACTTTGGATAGTAAAACATTTTTTTTCTGCCAGCAAATACCTTATACAGCCCACTTCCTGTTTCTTGTCTGGAAAAAAGCCTAGGAGTATGACATCATGCACAGCTCTCTCACTCACTCTTGTGAGAGTTTGCCAGGAAGGGAGGGACGATGAGTCATAAGAGGGCCAATGAGAGCTTCAGAGCTGGAGTGCCTCTGTGCGACTGTGTAAATCCAGGAAGTGAACAGGCAGCTGCTTCAGCTGCCCACAGTTAAAATGATTGCAGCCAGACTCAGTGGAGGGAGATTTCTGCAGCATATTTGGCAAGTACAGAGTTACCGTATATATAAAATAATATGCAAAGTGGTTGGAGGGAAGCTTCAGAATGGCAAAGATGTTTTTATTACAAATTATGTGAGCAGACTGCAGTTCCTCTTTAAATTGTCCGCGGGCCAGGTGCATGTGAATTCATCATGTGAACTGATGGGCTGGACATTTAGCGATGGCAGGCCAGCTGCGTACCGCAGGTTGCCGACCCCTGCCCTAAAAGATGTGGGCGCACATTCAAATGGACAAGGGTGACCTAGGCACGTCATGTGAAAACACGCAAAGAAAATGCATGCAAAAACGCATGTTGCTGCTATGCTAGGTGTGAATGGGGCCCGACAGTCCCCCCGTGTGCAGCTGAGTGTACAGATGGCAGAATTACGGCATCTCAGTCTGGCCAATAAAGAAGGCCGAAGACTTTAACTTGTTCAGGGGGTGGGTAAAAGTAGCGTCCGGAGTCCGATAAATTGTAAATGAATCTTTGTTTTATTGGAATTGATAAAATATGGTGAAGCTAGCGCGTTTCGGGGGAACATAGACTCCCCCTTCTTCAGCGCTGCTGTTGTGTATTTTGGTGTGCAGGATTGTTACCGTGTTTATGACACTTGGATCGGAAGGGAAGCTGTGATCGCTTGGCGGTAAGAAAAGCTGTGGAACTGTCAAGCGAAAGGACACACTGGGGCAGCTGAGAGGAAGACATACGCGGAGGACGAGCCACATTGGAGCCTGCACCACAGCTCAGCACAAGACCACCTGTGGGGTGAAGGATGAGATTGTTCCATGGGACGCTGATCCCTTTCATCTATTCACATACACTAGTCTGTGCATCTCCTGTGACCAGTGCTTATATCATCTGTCTGCAGCGTCACACATGGTGCTGCACGAGGGCTTAATAGACTTTACCAGCAATATTGTGAATTGAACCTTCATTGCCAAATAGCCCTCTAGTGGCCACATTTTACACGTGTTACAATTCGGCTGGTTTACCCCCCATGTTGCCCTGGTCCTTTACCTGGAATATTGCTGCTCTCGGGTGAAGGGTGAGATTGTTCCATGGGATGCTGATCCCTTTCATGAATACACACATACCATGTGCATCTCCTGTGATCTGTGCTCACATCATCCGCTTGCAGCATTACACATGGTGCTGCACATGAGGGCCTGATTGACTTTACCAGCAATATTGTGAACTGAAACTCCATTGCTAAACAGCCCTTCAGTGGCCACATATCACACATGTTCCAATTTAGCTGGTTTACCCCCATGTTGCCCCGGTTCTTCACCAGGAATATTTCATCTAGCTGCACCCATCCCGAATTGTTGGCATTCAGTCCCCTTCCAGCAATTCTAGAAGAATTCCACAGAATTCCTGCTGCTCCCCCCTCCCAGCAGTGACTGTTTAATAGTCTCCCCCCCCCCCCCTCCTCCCCTGGTGTTACCTGCATACGTATGTGTGATTGATGCGAGTTTACCTGGGTTGTTTGTTTGTTGTATGACAACATTGTCTTGAACATTTGAACTGTGTGGTATGATCCTTGCTATTTGGTGTTCTGTAAATTGCTTTTTTTGCACAATAAACTTTTTCCATATTGGTACACTGCAGTGCATTCCTTTTTAAGCCAGTTCCATTCTGGTTGTGACTCAACATCCCCAGGATCTCCCTTTCCCCCTCTCCCCCCCATTTTCCCTCAGTTACATGGACTTCTACTTTAACTACTGGCTTCCCACTGTGCATGCACGTGCCGCGCTGTGTGCAAGGTCCCGCAACCTCCTGGGTCCTGTTGCGTGTACCAAGAGGTTGCGGGGCTGAACTTTCAGTGGAATTGCCTAGGCGATCCGACCAGAAGTGGCAGCGGGTACCTACCAAAACTAGGTACCCACTCCCCACAAACAAAAATGTCTGAAAGTGTTAGAGGAGAGGGAGAAGGACATAAAGCGGAACTTCCCTTTTAGGGTGAAGTTATTATTATACAGTATTTATATAGTGCCAACAGTTTGCGCAGCGCTTTACAATCTAGGAGGGAGGGTCAAGTAATACAAAAGGGTAAAAACTGTTGGTTATGAGCTGATGAAGAAAATTAAAGTACAGTTGTTAGGTGGAGGCAGGATAGGCTTCTCTGAAGAGAAATGTTTAAGGGATTGCCTAAAAGTGGATAGATTTGGAGACAGCCTGACAGATTGGGGTAGGGAATTCCAGAGAATGGGAGAGGCTCGGGAGAAGTCCTGGAGGCGAGTATGGGAGGAGGTGATGAGGGAGCTAGAGAGCAGAAGGTCTTGGGAGGAATGAAGAGGACGATTAGGTTGGTATTTTGAAACTAGGCTGGTGATGTAGCTGGGGGCAGAGTTGTGGATGGCTTTGTAGCTTATTGTTAGTATTTTGATTTTAATGTGTTGGGTGAGTGGCAGTCAATAAATGGATTGGCAGAGAGGGGTAGCAGACGCTAAGTGGTTTGTAAGGTGGATGAGTCTGGCAGCGGCATTCATGATGGACTGGAGGGGGGATAGTCTATTAAGGGTAGGTCAGTGAGGAGGGAGTTGCAGAAGTCAAGGTGAGAGATGACCAGGGAGTGAATCAGGAGCTTTGTGGTTTCATTGGTTAGGAAGGGACGTATTTTAGAGATGTTGCGGAGGTTGAGGGCAAGCCTTAGAAAGTGATTGGATGTGGGGCCAAAAGGAGAGTTCAGAATCCAGGATAACACCAAGCACTCTGGCATGGGGGATGGGTGGATGGTTGCGTCATCGCTCTTGACAGAGAAGTCAGGGGAAGAGACACGTGGGGGAGGTAATAGTAGGAGCTCGGTTTTGGACAAGCTGAGTTTGAGGAAGTGGTGTGACATCCAGGCTGATATGTCTGTTAGTAAGTTAGTTATGTGTGAGGGGACTGATGGAGTGAGCTGAGGGGTGGAGAGAGAGATTTCGGTGTCATCAGCGTAGAAATGATATTGAAAGCCATGGGAGGCTATCAGCTGACCCAGGAAAGAGGTGTAGATTGAAAATAGGAGAGGTCCAAGAACAGAATCTTGGGGGACCCCTACAGAGAAAGGAAGAGGAGAGGAGGAAGTAGAATTGTGACACTGAAGGTGCAGTGGGATAGGTAGGATGAGAGCCAGTGAAGCCCGTTAAGGCTTACACCACATTGCCTTGGTGATGGTTGGTACCAAGCCACAGAACATCAACAGAAAACACTCCTTCAGTCTGCCCTGAAGTCAATGGCAACAATATACAGTTGTGCTCATAAGTTTACATACCCTGGCAGAAGAATATGAATGATAAAACAAAAACTTTTCTTTCACTCATGGTTAGTGTTTGTCTGAAGCCATTTATTATCAATCAACTGTTTTTACTCTTTTTAAATCATAATGACAACACAAACTGCCCAAATGACCCTGATCAAAAGTTTACATACCCCAGTTCTTAACCCCTTGAGATCCGCGCTATTGCCAAAAGACGGCTCCAGCGCGGATCTCAATGCCCGGGTGGACGTCCACCCGTGCACGAGCCGCTGCGCTCCCCTGCTGGCCACGTGCAGCGCGCTCTGCGATCACCGAGTCCATGGGACTCGGCTGATCACAGATCGGAGTAAGGGGTCGGTCCCTTCCCCTTACTACATGATCAGCTGTCAGCCAATGACAGCTGATTATGTGATGTAAACAGAAGCCGGTGATCAGTATTTTTTTCCCCACACGCTGACAGCGTGAGGGGAAAAAAAAGCAGATCACCGGCTTCTGTCAGAGGGACATCGGTCCCTCGCACAGAGAGCCGCAGATGGCTCGTCTGTGCACACCAGTGCCACCTGTCAGTACCCATCAGAGCCATCTACCAGTGCCCACAGTGCCACCTACCAGTGCCCACACTGCCACCTTTGCCCACCAGTGCTACAAATTAGTGCCACGATCAGTGCTGCATATCTGCATCACACACCAGTGCCCACTAATACCATTCATCAGTGTCCATAAGTGCCACCTGTCAGTGCAGCTTATCAGTGCCCTTCAGTGCTGCTTATCAATACCCTTCAGTACCAACCATCAGTGCCAATCGGTGCCACCTATCAATGCCCATTAGTGCCACCTTATTAGTGTCCATTAGTGCCGCCTTATCAGTGCCCATCAGTGCAGCCTATCAGTGTCCATCAGTGCAGCCTCATCAGCGCACATCAATGAAGGAAAAAGATTACCTGTTTTCAAAATTTATATAAAAAAAACTATGAAACAGGTTTTTTTTTTTTTCAACATTTTCGGTCTTGTTTTGTTTTAGCAAAAAATAAAAAACCAAGCAGTGATTAAATAACACCAAAAGAAAGCTCTATTTATGGGGTAAAAGAAATGATAAAAATTTCACATGGGTACAGTGTCGCACGACCGCGCAATTGTCATTCAAAATGTGAGAGTGCTGAAAGCTGAAAATTGGTCTGGGCAGGAGGGGGGTTTAAGTGCCCAGTAAGCAAGTGGTTAATACCGTGTATTGCCCACTTTAACATCAATGACAGCTTGAAGTCTTTTGTGGTATTTGTGGATGAGGCTCTTTATCTTCTCAGATGGTAGAGCTGCCCATTCCTCTTGGCAAAAAGCCTCCAGATCCTGGAAATTCTTGGGCTGTCTTGCATGAACTGCATGTTTGAGATCTCCCCAGAGTGGCTCAATGATATTGAGGTCAGGAGACTGTGTAGCCAATGACAGGTCAACTTGGCCTTGTGTTTTGGATCATTGTCATGTTGGAATGTCCAAGTACGTCACATGCGCAGCTTCCTGGCTGATGAATGCAAATGTTCCTCCAGTATTTTTTAGTGATAACACTGCATTCATCTTGCCATCAATTTTGACCAAATTTCCTGTGCCTCTGCAGGTCACACATCCCCAAAACATCAGTGATCCACCTCCGTGTTTCACAGGCCTTGTTGACTTCTCTCCAAATGAAGCGTTTATGGTTGTGGCCAAAAAGCTACATTTTGGTCTCATCACTCCAAATGACTTTGTGGCAGAAGGTTTGAGGCTTGTCTCTGTGCTGTTTGGCGTATTGTAAGCGGGATACTTTGTGGCATTTGCGTAGTAATGGCTTTCTTCTGGTGACTCAACCATGCAGCCTATCTTTCTTCAAATGCCTCCTTATTGTGCAACTTGAAACAGCCACACCACACGTTTTCAGAGAGTCCTGTATTTCAACTGAAGTTATTTGTGGGTTTTTCTTTGCATCCCGAACAATTTTCCTGGCAGTTGTGGCTGAAATTTTAGTTGGTCTACCTGACCGTGGTTTGGTTTCAACAGAACCCCTCATTTTCCATTTCTTGATTAGCGTTTGAACACTGCTGATTGGCATTCTCAGTTCCTTGGATATCTTTGCGTATCTCTTTCCTGTTTTATACAGTTCAACTACCTTCCTGCAGATCCTTTGACAATTCTTTTGCTTTCCCCATGACTCAGAATCCAGTAACGTCAGTGCAGCACTGGATGAAAGATGCAAGGGTCTGTCAGGAGTCCAGACACTCATTGACATTTTATACACACACACTAATTACAAGCAAACAGATCACAGGTGAGGATGGTTACCTTTAATAGCCATTCAAACCCCTTTGTGTCAAGTGTGTGCATGTTATCAGGCCAAAATCACCAGGGTATGTAAACTTTTGATCAGGGTCATTTTGGTAGTTTCTGTTGTCATTATGATTTAAAGAGTAAACACAGTTGATTGATAATAAATGGCTTCAGCCAAACACTAACCATGAGTGAAAGAAATGTTTTTGTGTCATTGTTCATATTCTCTGAAAAATGGCCAAGAAATCATAAATTCTGCCAGGGTATGTAAACTTATGAGCACAACTGTAAAAGCTCTCTGAAGGTCAGTCAGTGCAGGTCGTTGTTCCGAGTTGTACTCATGTCTAGGTGTTTATGTCATGAATGTGGAATTCCTATGTATGAGACATCCACCCTCCTTGTTTGCCAGCCTGCTGGCAGTGGGCTGTATGCTGCATCCATACTTCCCTTGAACCCAAACCACCTGGTTTTATGTGTAAAAGCCAAACTGTGTGTATGAGTCCTAAAGTTCTGAGGGAACCAGGTGTTTGCTGGGCACAAATCATTGGCTGCCATTAGTTTGTGCTTAGGGTCGTGCGTGCCCCCATAACATCGGGTGGTGCAGTGTAGAGGATGGAGTCCACCTAGGGATCTTGCACAGGCCTTCTGCATTCAGAGAAACACCTCAGGGAGGCCACCATTCATTGCCAAGCTGTAGATTCACAAGTAGTGAAGATGGCTCTTCAGGTCTCCATCCTTCTCCTATGACAGGTGTGTGTCCTCCTATACTTCCCCCACTATGGAGCTTCTCCTTGTGCCATCAGTCTCCATTGTTGTGTCATCTGACAGTCTTACTAACACACCGTGTTGTGCCTCCCTCTGCACACCACCTTGTCCTCCTTCTTCTCCTCCTCCTCCCTGTGTGTACAATGGTGCACTCTCCTCCTCCTCCCTCCATCCTCTCTATGGTATCCCCTCCCACTCCTCCAGTGTACGGCTGTGCTGTGTGTCTCCCGCTTGTCTCGTGTTCTCTCCTCCTGTCACTCTCCGCAGGTCTCGGGCCTCGCAGCCATCATGGGCCTCAGGTGATAAACCGAGCGGGCCGCCGGATACAGCGGGCGGAGAACAGAGCTACCGGAGAGCGTGGATCCCGGGCCTGACCGCCCGCACCGGGGGCCTTAACACCGGGTCAGTGGATGTGTGTGATCACAGTGCTATGGTGTGGTGTGTGTCCCGTCTGTCAGGGAGCTTCCTCTTTTATAATTGTGTGTGCCAGGCTGCCGTTTATTAACACAGCTGTGTATGTACAATGTGCCAGTCACCGGGGTGTCACAGTGCTGCGAGCCACGTGCT
The DNA here is from genome assembly GCA_018402905.1 of Glandirana rugosa. NCBI lineage: Eukaryota > Metazoa > Chordata > Amphibia > Anura > Ranidae > Glandirana > Glandirana rugosa. The sequence goes on from BLSH010251074.1 coordinate 3,154,182, forward strand.
ACGAGGGCACCCTGTCACCCAGCGCCACACAGCAGGGCCCTATGGGTGATGAGTGTGTCAGGGTGTGTATGGCGGGCCACATTGCTAACTCAGCCCTACACAACACTGCTTCCTCAGTACTACACAACACTGCTCCCTCAGTACTACACAACACTGCTCCCTCAGTACTACACAACACTGCTCCCTCAGTACTACACAACACTGCTCTCGTCACAACACATCATGACTC
>BLSH010251074.1:3179554-3192968 GCA_018402905.1 Glandirana rugosa
CTGTAAAAATTTTTAAAGCAGCGCCTATGGAGATTTTTAATAACCAAAGTTCGGCGCCATTCCACAAGTTTGCGCAATTTTAAAATGTGACATGTTGGGTATCTATTTACTCGGCGTAACATCATCTTTCACATTATGAAAAAAAATTGGGCTAACTTTACTGTTTTGATTTTTTTTAGTTCACAAAACTGTTTTTTTTTTTTTACAAAACGCGTTCGAAAAATCGCTGCGCAAATACCGCATGACATAAAAAGCTGCAACAACCGCCATTTTATTCCCTAGAATCTTTGCTAAAAAACCATATATAATGTTTGGGGTGTCTGAGTAATTTTCTAGCAAAAAAATGATGATTTGTACATGTAGGAGAGGAGTGCCAGAAATGGCCGGGATATGAAGGGGTTAAAGGATTTGTAAAGTCTCAAGGTTTTTCACCTTAATGCATTCTATGCAATAAAGTGAAAAACTTTCTGTGCTGCAGTTGTCCCCAGAGTCCCCCCTTTTTTCTTACCTGAGCCCATCCATTCCAGTGATGTGCACGAGCCCAGCGGCTCCAGCCGCTGTCTGTCTTCATGGGATAAATTGATAGCAGTGGGAATCCAATCCAGTGACACGGGAGAAGGGGGGAGGGGCCGAGTCCTGCTGTCTGTGTCAATGGACGCTAGCGGGAGCGCACCCACTTGGGTGCCACCATGCAAAGCGGCTCTCTATGGAGGCACCCAATCAAGGGAGGGAGCCAGGAGCGCCAGCGGGACACCCCAAAAGAGGAGGATCGGGGCTCCTCTGTACAAAACCCTTGCACAGAGCAGGTAAGTTTAACATTGTTCGTTTTTATTAAAAAATAATTTACCTTTACAACACATTTTAAAGGCTGCTTTGACTTTTTTTTCTAATCTCCAGCTTCCCTATGTACCAGAATACCATTAATATACTTGTATGCAGAAAAGAAAAAAAGTTCCCTGTATGGCCATCTTTATACACCTAAAATTAAGTAGTCATGCTTTTGGTGCCATGAATTGTTACCAGCACCCCAAACGCGGGAGAAAACATGGATTTTATTGCATGCATAAGTGCATGACAAATGTGGCAAAACACATGGTAAGAAACATGCAAGCTGCAACATGCCAAAATGTCCCATGAGCTACTTTGCCACGCATAGGGCAGCTCGTTAAAATCTATGGGTTGCCCTGTGTGTTGCAGGAAAAATGCGCCAAAAAACAGTGTGCTCCCACTTTGTGAATGGGACCCGAAAGTGGAATTGGTGTGTTTACACAAAAACAATGACAGCTGATTGTCTTCACCCACTCCCTCCCATGTACTTGTATAAAGCTGGCCATACACTATACAATCTGTTTTTACAATCCCTGTGCAATTTCTGTTAGATTTACCAAAACTGTGTAATAGGAGGACTATATATTCAGTTTGTATCAAATCAGGCAGGCCGTTGCACTACATAGTTGAAGGTAGACCTAAAGGAGATTGTACATTGTATGGCCACTTTAACCGCTTGCTGACCTGCTCATGTAGATATACTGCAGCAGGTCGGCTCTCCTGCGTGAACTGACGTATCTGTACGTATGTGAGATTGTGGGCGCGTGTGGTGCACAGAGGCGGAACGGGGATCTGCTTATGTAAACAAGGCTGATCCCGTTCTGACAGTCAGAGATCTTCTATTTCCATTCATCGGAAACAGCGATCTCTGTTATGTCCTAGGCAGCCCATCCCCCCTACAGTTAGAACACACCCATGGAACACAGTTAACCCCTTGATTGCCTCCTAGTGTTAACCCCTTCCCTACCAGTGTCATTTATACATTGATCACTGCATTTTATAGCACTGATCAATGTAATAATGTCACTGGTCCCCAAAGATCGCCGCCATTACCAGTAAAAAAATAAATAAAAGTCCATAACAATAACTTTTGCGCAAACCAATCATTATACACCTATTGAGATTTATTTATTTTTTTATCACAAAAATAATACATATTGGCCTAAACTGATGAAGAAATTTTGTTTTTTTTTTTTGTACATTTATTATAGCAAAAAGTAAAAAATATATTTTTTTTTTCAAAATTGTTGCTCTTTTTTTGTTCATAGCTCAAAAAATAAAAACCGGAGAGGTGATCAAATGCCACCAAAAAGAAAGCTCTATTTGTGGGGGAAAAAAAAAGAACATAAATTTTGTTTGGGTACAGCATCTCACAGCTGCGCAATTGTCAGTTGAAGTGACGCAGTGCCATATCGCAAAAAATGGCCTGGTCATTAAGGGAGTAAATCTTTCCGTGGCTGAAGTAGATAAAGGAAGAAGGAAAGTGGGTGGATAAAAAGAGGTGGTATTGTAATGAGGGAACTGTGGTCCAGAGAGGTAAACATTCCCTTTTCTGTGATGCAGTAAGATCATGCATGATGGGATATGATGTTTCCTGAATGGCTACAGAATGTAAGGACTCATAGTTGCATAGTAAAATGAGGTTGAAAAAAGACGCAAGTCCATCAAGTCCAACCTATGTGTGTGTGTTTTTAATATCCGTATTAAATTGTATACCCCTCAATGTTGTGGTCCCTTAGGTGTGCATCTAATAGTTTTTTAAATTATCTAGACTCCCAGCAGAGACTACTGCTTGTGGAAGAGAATTCCACGTCCTCACTGCTCTTACCGTAAAGAACCCTCTACTCTTTTTAAGGTTAAACCGTCTTTCTTCTATTTTTAGTGAATGGCCGCGTGTCTTTGTGTGCTCCCTTGCACGGAATAGTTTTGTACTTACTGTGGGGTCACCAGTACAGTATTTGTACATTGAAATCATATCCCCTCTCAAGCGTCTCTTCTCCAGAGAGAATAAGTTCAGTGCTTGTAATCTTTCCTCATAACTAAGGTCCTCCAATCCCTTAATAAGCTCTGTGGCCCTTCTCTGTACCCTTTCCAATACCAGGACATCCTTCCTGAGGCCTCACCAGAGACTTGTATAGTGGGAGAATTATTGATTTATCCCTGGAGTTAATCCCTTTTTTGATGCATTCCAACACTTTGTTAGCTTTGCTTGCAGCAGCTTGACATTGCATGCCACTGCTGAGCCTGTTCTCTACTAGGACTCCTAGGTCTTTTTCCATTCTAGATTCCCCCAGAGGCTCTCCCCCTAGTCAGTAGTTTGCATATTTGTTCTTGGTACCCAAATGCATTATCTTACATTTTTCTACTTTAAATCTCATATGCCGCTTGTTTGCCCACCCCATTGATTTATTCAGATCTTCTTGCAAGGTTTCCACATCCTAAGGAGAGTTTATAGCTCTACTTAGCTTGGTATCATCCGCAAATTTTGAGATTGAGCTCTTCACCCCGTCCTCCAAGTCATTTATGAATAAATTGAATAGGATTGGTCCCAGGACAGAACCTTGGGGAAATCCACTTTCTACACCAGACCATTCTGAGTATTCCCCATTTATCACCACCCTCTGGACTCTCCCCTGCAGCCAATTTTCAATCCAGGTGCTTACCCCTTGATCCATGTTGAGGGACCTTAGTTTGTACAGTAAACGTTTATGGGGAACTGTATCAAATGCTTTCACAAAATCCAGATACACCACGTCTACAGGCCTTCCCTTATCTAGATGGCAGCTCACCTCCTCATAGAAGGTTAATAGATTGATTTGGCAAGAACGATCCTTCATGAACTCATTCTGATTACCACTAATGATACCATTCGCGTTACAATAATCTTGTATGTAATCCCTTATTATTCCCTCCAAGAGCTTGCCAATTATTGATGTTAAGCTAACTGGTCTGTAGTTCCCAGGGATATATCTTGGTCCTTTTTTAAATATTGGTACTACATTGGCTTTCTTCCAAATAGCTGGTATCATACCAGTCACAAGACTGCTCTTAAAGATTAGGTACAAGGGTCTGGCAATAACTTGGCTAAGTTCCTTAAGGACCCTCGGGTGTAAGCCATCTGGTCCCGGTGACTTATTAGTGTTCAGTTTTTTAAGCCCATTTCTGATTTTATCCTCAGTTAGCCATGAGGGTACTTCCCGTGACGTGCTGTGAGGATCAGCATTGTAGTTCTGAATAATTGAGCCCCCTGTTTCCTTCGTGAAGACTCGTAATGCATTTTTTGAAAAGGGAGGTGCAGAATGAAGGTTGCCATGGTCAAGGTAAGTGAGAGATAAGCACATTGGGATGGCTTGGGCAGAAAAGGCATTAGAAAAGGCTTCTATTATGAAAAGTAAAATTCCACCTGCTGTGGTCCTGGCTGGATGCTCTTCCTATGTGTCCCAGCCATGACCACAGCAGGTAATTGTAAAAACAAAAATTCTGTCTTGGCAGTGAGTAGCCAACACTGCGTCACATGGCTAGGGCATTTATAACATTTATAGCACATAATGTAATCAAACTAGAGAGATTCTGTAAAATTTAAAAGCCAATTACTGGCTCTGCGAACAGTCATGAATAGCTGTGGCTGCCGACAACCTGGCATTGCACTGTACACAGGTTCAGCTATCCGCACAGAGCTGTCAATCCTAGCTACAAGTTTCAGTCGATTCTTTCCACTGGGATTTGTAGCGTGGGTAAATGCCCATGGGAATGCAACCTTCGGGTTTGGTTGATTAAATTTGAAATATTCAAATGTAACCTTCACAATAATGAACTTCCAAAATATAGGGTACACTGCTCCCAGTGGAAGAAGATCAGGTGCTGAACACCAGCAGTGGCTCGTTCTATGCTCTACAGACTATTCAAATCCAAAAAAAAAGACTGGTTGCTTTCTGAAGGGAATTCAAACTGGTAACTTTATTCCCTGCCTTGGGAACATTGATTTTTTACTCCCAATGTCGTAGAGCTGCACGATTAATCGTATTAAGATCGCGATCTCGATCTACCCCCCCCCCCCCTGCGATCTCCATTGGGCATTACCGCGATTTTCAGTGCTTTTAATGGGATCCGACTTGGGGGGCAAATCAGCGCGACTTGACAGTAAAATAAAAGTGCCTGAAGCCTTTTGAAGTCGGAGGGACTTGAGTCTCAGGGGAGGCAGCCAAGTCTGGGCAGACTGCCAACTTCTGAGTCATCATTGATACAAGAGATACATCAAAGGCATTGAACTCTGAGTGAACTCCCCTTGTATAGTTCTTTGGTTTAACCATTTAAAGACTCAATTTTTCCTGACACTTGCTGTTTACAAATAAAAATCCATTTTTTTGTGCTTGAAAATGACTTAGAACCCCCAAACATTATATATTTTTTTTTAGCAGAGACCCTAAAGAATAAGATGGCGGTTGTTGCAATATTTTATGCCACATGCTGTTTGCGCAGCAGTCTTTTAAACGCAATTTTTTTGGAAAAATTACCCCTTTCAAAAACCTAAACAGTGCTCTTAGCCCAATTTTTTTATATATTTAATATATTACGCCGCGAGAATCGTGATCTTTATTCTAAGCAAAAAAATTGTGATTCTCATTTTGGCCAGAATCATGCAGCTCTACAATGTCGTCTATGATTAAGCCTTGTGGGTGCAATACGTTGGAGGAGGAAGTCTCAGGCAGAGATTCTCTGCTCATGTCCAAATTAATATAGTTACCAGCTTTTTAAAATTATCTTCACCAGGCTCAACTTGCCCCTAGTACAAATCTCCTCACCTAGTACCCTGTCAGTGAAGGGCACTGTGACCAGTGAGGGGAGGAACGCACTAAGGAAGGAGTGACCAGTGTGAACACTACGACCCCCAGCTTGGCCACCAAAGGTTTCAGTGAATCGAGCGTAAGCACCAACACTTAGTGCTATGCCCCCATGGAATTTTGAAGGTTGTATACAAATTTGTTCTTTTTGAATTCCCCCAGACTGTGTTGTATTGTCAGAAAGGAAGGCAGCTGCGAACTTTATATCTGGCACATCGACATTCATTTTTTTTTTTTTTTTTGTAATTTCAGATTATACAAAGTAGTAAAACTTTGGGAAATGTGCATGTAGGTTTTTTTATTCCAGTTTTTTGGTTCAGTAGCCAGGTCCCAAATCTGTGGCTGTTGTGTAATAACTTGACAAATAGTTATTATACTGGTTAGTAGTCATATTTCTTTCTGTTTTATTAATCTCTTTATATAATTGTGTTTTTCCCCTCCTTTTATTGTGTGGTCTTTTCATAGTAGAACACAGTTCTAGTTTTGTTTGGATTTCTGAAGTTGTCAAATTTACCAGGCTTGAAATTGGATTTCAGATGTTTATCCCTAATCTGTTTAATCCTAATTGTTTAGCCACTAGAGGGGGTTTTGTACAAAGTAAATGGAGCTTCAAGCTAAATAAACACATTCTTCGCTTACAAGGTGATGTGACCTGTCCTAGAAGTGTGTCACTGCTTGCATCATGATTCTGATACAAACTGCCTCACTGCAGTACTAGCTTGTTCTTGAGCAGTGCGCATTGTGCTTTCATGTGATCTGTATTAACATATACTGAGAGAGTGTGTGTGTGTGTATAAAGTAAACTGCTATATACTGGATGTTTTGTAATATTTACAGCATCATCTGGTGCCTTTACAAGGTTTATAATGTAAGTAATATCCTTTGAAATGTGATCATAATGTAAGGGTCCATGCACACTGGGCTGAAAAAAATGCCAGTTCTTTTGGCATAAAAAGCCAGCATTTTTGTACAGGTGTTAAGGAGCGTTTTAGTAATTTTTTTCGCCAGAAAACTGCTTTTAAAGCGGAAGTAAACCATGATGCGTGCGGGAGCCGCCAGTCAAGGCACAATCTCAGTGAAGAAACGGCACGGAGGCAGAAAAAGGGAAAAAGCACGGCCAGAACTTGTGCCTCGTGTGGACACCGCTGTCCTCCCGAATCGAAGAAACCGCTATGTCAGAAGTGTGTGGACAGATTAGTAGCAAAAGAATCACAGAACTACTTAAGGGACGTGCTTAGTAAATTTAAAAAGGAAATAAAGGGCACTATTAGCATTCCAGCCAGCTATCCAAAAGAAAGATGTCCGCATCTAGTCGGACAATGCCACGACTGTGGCTTATCTAAACCGTCAGGGAGGAACAAAATCGCCACAGCTAATGACGCTAACAGAGTCTATTCTTCTGTGGGCAGAGGCGAACATTTGGTCAGTCTCAGCCATACATCTAAAGGGTACAAACAATACTTTAGCAGATTTCCCAAGCAGGAAAACGGTGAAACAGACAGAATGGGCATTACACCAGGAGATCTTCTCGTGGGTTACGGGGATATGGGGGACACCCGAAATAGACCTGTTCGCCACAAAGGCAAACACAAAGCTCCCGAGATTCTTTTCATTGGACCCTTTAGATGGCAACAGCAGATAGATGCATTCAACCAAACATGGGATTTCCGGTTAGCATATGCATTCACACCGACCGAGATGCTCCAAAGAGTGTTGCAGAAAATCAAGAAGGAGAAAGCTACTGTAATCCTCATTGCCGCCTTCTGGCCACAGAGAGCGTGGTTCAGCCATTTGACGAACCTCTGCACAAAGCCACAGTTAACACTGCCGGACCGACTGGACCTCCTAACTCAGGGACCAGTCAGTCACCCGGGGCACAAAATTTTCAAGCTCTCAGCTTGGTTCCTGAGAGGATGAAACTGCAAGAAAGAGGATTGTCAAACAGAGTCATCGACACCATCTTGGCAAGCAGAAAGCCTGTTACCAGGGCTATATACGAAAAAGTAAGAAAGAAATTTACTTCCTGGTACAAGGTCAAGGGAGACGCAGGTAGGAAGTTGATCCTGGCAGTCCTGGACTTTCTACAAGAAGGAGCGGATAAAAACCTGGAGACTAGCACTCTAAAAGTGCAGGTCTTCCTTCACAGACCTCAAACTAGCAGAGGACCCGCTAATCAAAAGGTTCCAACTCTCACTTAGATCCAGACCAGTAAAATTGAGCGAGATCCCGTCATGGGATTTAGCCATAGTATTTTTTTTTTTGAGGCTCTGGAGGGGGTGGCGGACAAATATATCACGCTGAAAACAGCGCTTCTGGTAGCTCTGGTTTCGGCCAGGAGGGTAAGCGAAATACAAGCCTTGTCAATGCTAGAGCCTTACTGCGAAATACACACGGACAGGATTATACTTTCCCCGGATCCTGCATTCCTACCAAAAGTGTCCTCTAGCTTCCATAGAACCAAGAAAGTGATCATCCAATCCCTGCTGATATCCATGGGCAGCGGAGATGGGGAGATCTATGACAAACTGGACGTAAGAAGAGTACTCATTGCGTTCTTAGAGAGGACTAAAGATTGGCGGAAAACCACGCCGTTGTTCGTCCGCCACACCGGAAAAAACAAGGGTAAGCGGGCCTCCAAGAGTACCATCAGCAGATGGATAAGAATGGCCATTCATATGGCCTACAAAGTACAGGAACTCAAGGGCCCTACAAGTATCAAGGCCCACTTAACCAGAGCTTGGGCCACGTCGGCTGCAGGGAAGGCGGGAGCTTCACCTGAACAGATCTGCAGGGCAGCGACATGGTCGAGCTTTGGTACCTTCGTGAAACATTAGCATATCGATCGGCTGTCCGGGCAGGACCAGTCCTTCGGACGCAAGGTGCTCCAGTTCTTATCCCCACCCTAGTAAGTATTGCTTGAGATATCCTCTTGGATGCTGCCCTGGAAGACGATTCGAGAAAACAGAGTTAGGTACCTGGTAAACTCTTTTTCTAAGACGTCTTCCAGGGCAGCACTAGTTCCCACCCTGGTGTTTATGCAGGAAGATTATGGGGCACGATAGCTTACTGGAAGTCCTTCAGTGCTTTAATAATACTGAGGCATGCAGGTAAGAATGACATTTTTATAATAGTGGACTAATGTATTTCCTGTTTTAGAGAGGAGGAGCCCATCTCTTGGATTCTGCCCTGGAAGACGTCTTAGAAAAAGAGTTTACCGGATACCTAACTCTGTTTTTTTTTTTTTCAAAGGGCTGGATACTGCTGTTTTATATGTTTTACTCCAGCTACTATGGTCTTTAAAGGATAAGTTCACCTTTGGAAACGTTAACATGTTCTACCCATTTTTAGGGAGGAACATGTAACATGTTTCCAGCAAGCAGGCGAACTTGCTGTCACTATTTTAAAAAAGATGCCGCTGTGTGGGGCTCCACTTGCCCAGCTGCTTCATTCATTCAGAGTTCTGTGAATGGGAAACTATTAGTACTGACAACCGTTGCAGCTGTCAACTTGCAGTTCTCAATGAACTACCAGGGCGCTGTTCAGTGGTAGATAGATCATTGATTCTTTCTGTCAGTGTGTATCTGCCTGGCTGTGCGAGGTGTGAACAGACAAATACACTGAGTAGTCTGCAGGAGTCCTGCATGGCACCCACAGTCTGCTGATCCCGGATGCAATGCTCTCCAGGCTCTTAGTTAAAAAAAAAAATGCACTTTATTTTTTTTTACCTGGGGAAAAAAAGATGTGCATTTATTAATTTTTTTTTTTAGACAGGTAAACGTCTCCTTTAAAGTAAACCTGTGACCATAGATTATGAAGCTCCATATTATGTGCATGATCCGGGTCAGGGGTTCACAAAGTTATGAAGTGAAGAATAGTTTTTCAGTATTTCTGTCCTCACAAGTTCATCACTTTAACCAAAGAAAGGTTTATTGCAGTGGCGGCCTGTCCATAGAGGGCGCACGGGCGTTGCCCCCCCCCCCATCCATGCGCCTGGCCCCCTGATCTACATATCACAGCGCCGGACTATGGATTCAAATGACGGGGGTGGGGGGTGAATTTTTGAAGCAGCCGATTAGAGCCTGAGGCTTTAATAGGCTTCAAAAAAGGTTGGCTCTCTGCGCCATGATCGCATCCGGTTGTGCGATGGTAGCAAATGAATTTTCACTATTTTCACACTACAGTTCATCCCCACCACGGTCTGCGGGTGGGGGGGGGGTTACTGGTGTGTGCCACGCCGTGGTCTGCGGGGGGTGGGTGGCTGGTGTGTGTGACACCGCGGTCTGCCGGGAAGTGGGGAGTTATCAGTGTCACGCCCCAGTCTGCCGGGGGGGGGGGGTTGTTGCTGTCAGTGCTACCCCCCAAAAGAAAAACCCACCAGCCCCCACTGGTTTATGGCATCTGTGCTGCATTTTGTTTGGTTATTTAACGTGTATGTAAAGCCAGGTGGGAACACCTGTTACTTACCTGAGTCCTTTCTCAATCCAGCGCTGCGCCCATCTGCAGCTCCATTGCTTCTTCTTTCTAGTCACACAGGAAAATGGCTGAAGCCATTGGCTCCTGCTGTTGACAGTCTAAACCTGTGTGGAGGGAGTGGGGATGTGGACAAGCTACGCTGTGTGTCTATTGACGCACACAGCCTGACTTGGGAGCGCACCTGCACGGGTAACTCCTCAGCATGGCTTACTGAAGGGGTACTGCAAGGAGAAAAGGAGCAGAGAGTGCTGGTGTGTTTAGTAAAGGTAATGTGTAACTTTTGTTGTACCCATGGACTTGTAGCTTATTTTTAGCCCTGGAAAATTAATGAAAATGTGGCATTTAAATTCTGTTTTTCTAGAACTTGTGTAGATAAAGGATTGTATTTGAATCAAAGTCATTCTTTGAACTTTGGTTACATTTTATAAAGTATTATGTAACTAGCTTTACTGTTTTGCATTGTGGGAATTCTTTTGAGTTTCTTTATCAGAAGGCACTGCTGTATCTGTGCTGTAAATAAACTGATCGCAGTTAGCCAATGGGTCAACGTGCGGTATCATTAAAGAGAACCTGTCATGTTCATCTTGTAACCTCAAAAACACAGTTGTATAGCATATACAGTGATGCCTTCTGGAATCCTTAATTTTCTCCTAATAGTACTTTCACCATCACATACACCATTCAATCTCCTTAAAAATTGGTTGCAAACCCTTCCATATACCTAGTGAAGTGACAGTCCTCAGATGCTAGACAGAGATGAAACAAATCCTCCTACATTAGTTGTACCTGTTTACCTGTGAACTTCTCTTCTCTACATTCTTTCAAAGTCTAGAATTTTTTTATTTATTTGTAAATTATGTTTTATTGAATTTTATAGGTTTAATACAAAAGAAGTGAAACAAATACGCTGGAATGGTGTCAGCACATCTGACCCATTCCTAAGGACCGCGCAGGGTCCAGTGTAATAATCAGTAGCTAACACAGTGATATTAACTACACATTCCTACCAAGTAGTAGGCAAAACACCCCCCCCCCCTCCCCCCAACACCCTATTCCTCAGCTCAAAACTCTAGAATATTTAAAGCCTGTCTGAGCTGTCAGAAAAAATGGGGAGAGCTGATGTTAGTCTGCAGAAGCCAGTGAGGTGAGGAGAGCTCTGACAGCTGATTGGAAGGAAGGGACCCCCCCCCGCATACAGCATACAGGAACAGAGCTGAGGCTGTCAATCATCTGGCGATCCCTCCCCGTCACCATTTTTGGTGTCAGGAAAACTTGTCAGAAGTGATTCATGCTGATAGAGGAGTAAGGCAGCAGACGGAAATTACACTTAGTCTTCAGTCACACCGAATCCAACTTTGAAATCGTGGGACATCATTTGAAGCTGTACAATTTCAAAGTCGCATGTCCGTGCGACTTGGAAGACATCTGTGCGACTTCATGCACAGATGTCTAAGCAAGTCGCACCTGAACTTGCAAAAAGTAGTGCAAGAACGATTTTCAAAATCGTTGACTTCGATGCAGTCGGAGTTGCACTGGTTTGACCTCTTCCATTACGGACAACAGGGTGCAGCCTGTCATGCGATTTGAAACGATCAAATCGCATGACAAGTTGCACCGGTGCAAGCAGGGATTTAGTGCCATTAAAGCGGAGTTTCACCCAAAAGTGAAACTTGCGTTTGTATGCTCCCCCCTCCGCTGCCACATTTGGGCACCTTTCAGGGGGGAGGGGGGGGGGGGAACGGCGACCTGTTTTTGACAGGTCCCCTTCCCCACTTCCGGGAGACGTGGCTGCTGCCCGTCTCTCGGAAGTTCGGCCCCCTCCTCCTTGCCCTGCCGCCGGGCCAATAAGAAAGCGCAGTGCGCTTCACACATGCGTAGTAGGGAACCAGCACCCAGGATGTGATCCGAAAGATCGGAGGGGCTGCTGACATTGCGGACTCCTTGGACAGGTAAGTGCCCTAATATTAAAAGTCAATGGCTACAATATATGTAGCTGCTGACTTTTAATTTTTTTTCACCCAGGCTGGACCTCCTCTTTAAATTTGAGACAAGTACACACTATAGAGGTATATGCTTTGTTTATATTTCACGTCTGAGGTTTTCAACCACTTTCATGCCTGTAACAGAGGCTTCTGGATGGACCAAGGTGAAGTGCATGTTTTGGCAAATGTTGAAGTTGAGTTCTACACATTTAGGCAGGTACATTTTTCACCCATTATATGCTTATTAAAAAAAATATGCTTCATAAAGGTAAGGGAAGTACTTAGATTATAACATTATTACAATGCAAAATAAATGTGGTAGTAAAATAATCCAGCTATGATCTATGAAAATAGAAGAAGTGTAAATGGTATTTAAAAATAGTTGCAACATGTAATATTGTATATTCTTTGTACTGGATGAATGTAAGGTTCAGGAATCATTATGCCCTTTTGCCTGTAGGCAGGTTATACTTTAAATCGCAAATGATGCCATTGATTTACACATACATTACGGATCGCCTGCATCTGTTTTAGGTGATTTGTAGGATGATGTGTAAATTGGTAATGTAAATGTGCAGGACAAGTATTGGCTGCCTTCCAGATCTAACCTCATGCTGACTATCTGTGTCTCAGACAGCCCTTGTGTGTGTCCGGCTGGATTTCCAGACCAAGCAAGTGCTGTAGAAATGAGCAGGGATCTTGTGTTGCTCTACTCTGGAGCATGACATTTTCCACTTCATTGGAGTATTTTTTTCTTTTTCTTTTTTTGATCTTTCCTATGGAAGTTTTCTTCGTTAAATGTAAGCACTATTCTATCTTACGTTCTGATTTACAATCTATACATTTACAGTATATCTGGAGGTCCTTCCTTTCCAAAAATGACTACATGTAAAAAAATTACAGGTAACTAGTAAAAACCATGGGGTAGACAATTAGCGTCTAACTTCAGCTTGTTCAACTAAGGCTCAGTTTACACTGAGGCAGCGTTAAAGTCGCCCGACTCTGAAGCCTCCCTGCACAATGCGAGTTAAGCGCGGCTTGCAAAGGACTTATTTAATAGAAGTCAATGCAAGCTGCTTTGAAGTGGACCCCAAGTAGTGCAGGAACCTTTGTCTAAGTTGGAGCGACTTGGGGGGCGTGTCCAAGATGGCGCTGGGAGCAGACGTCTTTTAGCAGAGCTCCCCAGCCCGGCGACTTAATCCTTCATTTATCCTGATATTTCTCACCTGGAGATCATTCATTGCTGACCTATAAATCCTGACCTTGAGGCAGCTGGGATCGGCGATGAGA
>BLSH010251074.1:3216127-3229626 GCA_018402905.1 Glandirana rugosa
TTTTTTTTTACCAAAAATATGTAGAAGAATAAATATCGGCCAAAACTGATGAATATTTTTTTTAATGGATTTGTACTTTAGCAAAAAGTAAAAAATATTGTTCTTTTTTGCAAAATTGTCGCTCATTTTTTGTTTATAGCGGCGATCAGAAATGACGCAGAGGTGATCAAATACCACCAAAAGAAAGCTCTATTTGTGGGAAAAAAAGGACGCAAATTTTATTTGGGTACAACGTCGCACGACCGCGCAATTGTCATTCAAAATGCGACAGCGCTGAAAGCCAAAAATTGGTCTGGGCAGGAGGGGGGTTTAAGTGCCCGGTAAGGAAGGGGTTAAGAAAAATAATTCTCTTACTGTTTTGCTTTATTTGCTTCTTGTGTGGGAAATGCATTGTTTCAGAAAATCGGATCTATTTAGTTCTGCTTGTTTTTTTCGCTGATTGCAGTCTGGACTTTAGCGTTTCATTATTGCTGTGAAGCTCAGTGTTTGTCATAAACAGTGAGTCACCTCTGTAGAGCTCTATGTATCCCGGTGAGTTGCTGTGCATGGTCCAATGTTCACGGATGAATTGAGGCTTGGTGGTTCAGTTTGTCATTGTGTTCTCTATGATGCTTCAGGAGTTTTCCAAGTTTGGGCAGGAGTAGCCTAAATGAGTAGTGCGTGTTATTTTTAACAGTAACATTGTCTTTGCATTCCTTGTGAATGACTCCTGCACCACAGCTCCTTCCATTGAATCATCATTAACTCCATTCTTGCCACTATTGGCTGACTGCACTGGAAACTGCAATCCAGCACTGCTTTTCTAGCCGATGCAGAGCTTTCACTTCCTTACTGCTAAACTCAATGTTAGCTCAGATTTATTTACTGACAAAGAGTAGCGTGGTAACCCATGGCAACCAGATTCCACCCTGTTAGTTTAAACCAATCATGGCTACAATATATTTGCATAAAGCGGTTAAATGGGCATCTTTGTATAAACACTGTGTATTGTGTAAAGACCGCATGACTGAATGAATGATTCATTGCAGCGAGTTGATTACTGCAAGTTGGCTTAAGCGGGCAATCTGTCATTTCCTAAGCTCTGCTCTATTTTTACTTTGTAACTACTGCTATGTGTTCATGACGTTGAGATGGTAGCGGACATATGTGAGTTTTTATATGACGCTGATGTTGAGGTCTGTAGATGGAATCAGGGATTTCCTAGGAGAGTGAGTGGCTGGAAGCTGAGTGGGGGAAGATAACCGCTCCTCATTACTGAACTGTGAGCTGGATTGTAAAGATTGCGCTGCAATGGTTTAGTTGATTTAAAACCAGAAAAGAATCCGCAAACTGCTTTCTAAGGCAAGGCACACACTTCCGTGTCTGCATTTTCATGCAGTTTTCATTTTTCATGTGCTCCCATTGAAGTCCATATTTCCAAAAATGTGAATTGCTTAACCAAAAAAAGCATGTGCCTTTTTCCAAGACACCTGGAAGAGAAACACTTAGGTGTGAAGAGGCCCCATAGAAGAAAATGTTAATCCTCTTGTTCCTGCATTGTCACGCAAAATCGTACAGGTGTGAATGGGGGTTGAACTTTTCTGTCCAGTTATACAATTCCGAAGCTTACCTGGCGGTGTTGTAATTTTTTGTGTTGTATGGGATTTCATGTTTTAAAGGCTACACTGGAGCTCTGCAAAGGCTCTTTTGTCTCTGATAAATGTGGAGACAGGCTGAGTCTATTGTCCCTAAGATTACTGTTGTGCTCATAAGTTTACATACCCTGCCAGAATTTATGAATTCTTGGCCATTTTTCAGAGAATATGAATGATAACATCAAAAAAAAATCTTTCACTCATGGTTAGTGTTTGGCTGAAGCCATTTATTGTCAATCAACTGTGTTTACTCTTTTTAAATCCTAATGACAACAGAAACTACCCAAATGACCCTGATCAAAAGTTTACATACCCCAGTTCTTAATACTGTGTATTGCCCCCCTTAACATCAATGATATCTTGAAGTCTTTTGTGGTATTTGTGGATGAGGTTCTTTATCTTCTCAGATGGTAAAGCTGCCCATTCCTCTTGGCAAAAAGCCTCCAGTTCCTGGAAATTCTTGGGCTGTCTTGCATGAACTGCACGTTTGAGATCTCCCCAGAGTAGCTCAATAATATTGAGGTCAGGAGACTGAGATGTCCACTCCAGAACCTTCACTTTCTTCTGCTGGCAGGCCGACTTGGCCTTGTGTTTTGGATCATTGTCATGTTGGAATGTCCAAGTACGTCCCATGTACAGCCTCCTGGCTAAAGAATGCAAATGTTCCTCCAGTAATTTTTGATAACATACTACATTCATCTTGCCATCAATTTTGACCAAATTCCCTTTGCCTTTGCAGCTCACACATCCCCAAAACATCAGCGATCCACCTCACAGGCCTTGTTGACTCCTCTCCAAATGTAACGTTAATGGTTGTGGCCAAAAAGCTCAATTTTGGTCTCAGCACTCCAAATGACTTTGTGCCAGAAGGTTTGAGGCTTGTCTCTGTGCTGTTTGGCGTATTGTAAGCGGGATACTTTGTGGCATTTGCATAGTAATGGCTTTCTTCTGGCAATTCGAACATCTTTCTTCAAGTGCCTCCTTTATTGTGCATCTTGAAACAGCCGCACCACATGTTTTCAGAGAGTCCTGTATTTCACCTGAAGTTATTTGTGAGTTTTTCTTTGCATCACAAACAATTTTTCTGGCAGTTTTGGCTGAAATTTTAGTTGGTCTACCTGACCGTGGTTTGGTTTAACAGAACCCCTCATTTTCCACTTCTTGATTAGAGTTTGAACACTGCTGATTGCCATTCTCAATTACTTGGATATCTTCTTATTACTTTCCTGTTTTATACAGTTTAACTACCTTTTCCCGCAGATCCATTGACAATTCTTTTGCTTTCCCGATGACTCAGAATCCATAAAAGTCAGTGCAGCACTGGATGAAAGGGTCTATCAGGAGTCCAGAAACTCATTGATCTTTTATACACACACACTAATTACAAGCAAACAGATCACAGGTGAGGATGGTTAGCTTTAATAGCCATTCAAACCCCTTTTGTGTCAACTTGTGTGCATGTTATCAGGCCAAAATCACCAGGGTATGTAAACTTATGATCAGGGTCATTTGGGTAGTTTCTGTTGTCATTATGATTTAAAAAGGGTATACAGAGTTGATTGATAATAAATGGCTTCAACCAAACACTAACCATGAGTGAAAGAAAAGTTTGTGTTATCATTCATATTCTCTGAAAAATGGCCAAGAAATCATAAATTCTGCCAGGGTATGTAAACTTATGAGCACAACTGTATATAGACGGTTCGCATCTTGGCCAGTTCAGCAGAGACCGTCCAAAATTAGAATGTTTAGGCAGGCTTATTTTACCCAAGTTGATCAATTAGCTTGGGTACAACCAGCATGTTGGATTTTTCATGCGATTATTGCCAGTGGTTATAGCCGCTAGCAATAATAACTGTTTTCTCCCTGGAGGAATGGCTCAACCCCCCCCCCCCAGGAGAACACAATAGCTCAGCAGGAGCTACAGTCAGTGTTCATGGGTGGATTGAGCGATTTTTCTTTCCTGCTACCTGTGGTTGCAGGAAATAAAATCGCACCATCTATGGCCAGCTTTACATATGAAGTGACCTTCGAAAAGTGTTTGCACTGCTCAGGCTCGATAGGGAGGGGGTATGTAGACAGTGCAGCTGCTGCTAAGAGTGCTGACCGGGGATGGAGCCCGCCCTGGCTCCTAGTGTGTGCGTGTGGCCTGGTTAGAGTCCTGAGGTTGCTATTCCATTCACTGCAGCTGGACACCATAGATGTGCGACTTCCAGGGGTCACCCTTCCTTTCTTGAACCTTTTACATATGAAGTGTCACAGCTGAACAAAGCATGTGTTATCCAGTTTGCTAGCTTTCGATCAGTTTAGGGACAGTTGTGTTGGTTTTTTACTTGTAACCTGGTGCATGAATGAAAAAGTTCTCGGCCTCTCACAGAGAGATTTCTTTGTCAGTGTATGTGAGCCTTGCTTCTCTCACACAATATATTATTTTTAAAATATGTTATTTAATAATATGTCACCAGCTGGACCAAAAAAAAATTAGACCTTATTATATGGTTGAAAGTCTAATATTCGTATGGCCATCATTGCAAGTGATGTCCCTGGTTTTGAAAATTTACATAAAGATTAAAATATTGCGCTGTTGCTTTGTTCCAAGTTGTTAAGACAGGTGGCCTGAGGCGCTCATCACACACAGTTGGTGCATAAATTTCCCTGTTAGTCAAACCTAGGGCTGAAACAACGAATTGACTAATCAATTAGTTGGCCTGCATACAGAATGCATTATTTGTTTACATATCAGGAAATACAGTGCAGCACACATACAGCTCAGTACATCATCCATACATGTCAGAAGACACAGTGCAGCACACACAGCTCAGTACACCTTCCATAAATGTCAGTATACACAGTGCAGCACACATACAGCTCAGTACATCATCTATACATGTCAGTAAGTGTCTGAGAGCTTGTGAATGAGTGAGGAGCAATGCCTTGTGGGACATGTAGTCCCTGGCAGGAGAAGGAAGTGAGTGATTCCAAAGACAGAAGTTTTTTTTTCACGAGGGCAGGGCTCGACAATCCCCAGGCGCCAGGTCGCCATGGCGACCAGAAACCGCATCCTGGTGAATGGCAGCCGATCATTCTCTCCCCTCACTATCTTAAAACAGCATCTCTGATTCAGCAAGAGCCATTCTATGCTTAATCTAACAGCTGTTAAACTTGGCAGGCTGCCCAGATATTTGTTATTCTTTTTTTCTTTCTAAGTAGAAACAAAGTATCTTTTCGGTTCTTTTATCAAAGGAATGGACTTTGGGGTGTAAATGAGCTCAATTTAACCATTTAAAGACTAAACCTTTTCTGACATTTGTGGCTTGCAAGTAAAAGTCCAGTATTTTCTGCTAGAAAATGACTTAGAACCCCTAAACAGATATATATATATATATATATATATATATATATATATATATATATATATATAATTTTAACAGAGACTCTAGAAAATAAAATGGCAGTTATTGCAATATTTTATGTCACACGGTATTTGTGCAGCGGTCTTTCAAACGTAAATTTTTGGAAAAAATACACTTTAATGAATGGAAAAAAAAAACAAACCAGTAAAAGTTAGCCATTTTTTTTTCCTGTATAACGTGAAAGATGGTACACTGCAAGAATCGTGATCTTTTTTCTAAGCAACAAATTTGTGATAAAGCCCTGTGTACCATAAACAATTACCACTCTTTATGTGCAGCTGGGCTGCAGTATTTCATGGTGACCGGAAGCCCACCAGAGCAATAAATAGTCACCGTGGGAGACACGCATGTAGGCAGGAAGTGGCTGCAAAGAGGCAGCAGAAGATCAGCACCACTGGAATACTTCTTTCAACTTTTTTTGTATTTTATTTAAGGTGTGACTAAGGCTTCATTTAGATGTGCAGTTGGGTGTAAAAATGTCCAGTAGAGACATGTTTTTGCCACCCTTCAGCTCCATTAGGCAGCAGATGAGGGCGTTTTACATACCACAGTCACAATGCATTAGGCATAATAAGGAGTTTCCCCTATAGCAGGTTTTTAGTGTCACTCTTTCTGGCCAGCCTATAACCCTGATGTAACGGTGTTACGTTAGTTATTGACTGGCTGCTCTGCTGTGAGCAATTATTCATTTTAATAGGAATAAAAGTGATGATTTTTTTTTAAAAAAAAGAGGACAGTGTAAAAATAAAGTGTGAAATAAGAAAAATAAATTTTAAGCGCCCCATCCCGCCGTGCTTGCGTGCAGAAGTGAATGCATATAGAAGGTGCGTCCGTATATGAAAATGGTGTTCAAACCACACATGTGAGGTATTGCTGCAATTGTTAGCGCGATAGCAATACTTTTAGCACTAGACCTCTTCTGTAACTCAAAACTGGTAAACTAGAAAATTTTAACCGTCGCCGATGGAGATTTTTAAGTGCCAAAGTTTGTCGCCATTCCACGAGCGGGCACAATTTTGAAACATGACATGTTGGGTATCAATTTACTCGGCGTAACATTATCTTTCACAATATGGAAAAAAAATGGGCCAACTTTATGGGTGTCTTATTTTTTTTTTTAACACAAAGTGATTTTCTCTTACGTTCATTGACAGACGCAGCCTCTTATTCATGACACGTGGGGTTTATGCACCTTTTTACCAGGAGTAGACTAGGCAGAACGAAGTTCAGAAAAGCAAAGCTGGCCCCTCCCAGGGGGGCCGTCCTCACTCAGCATATAACCCCTCAGCCCTGCATAGCATATCAGTTTTTTTTCTGCCTATTGCAAGGAGTTAGACCTGGTTCCCTGCTGGGATCTGCGGTTCCCCTATTTTTTTTTCAGTTTTTTCTGTTTTCTTTTTGCGCAAGCCTTCTGATGAAGACTGCAATCAAGTAGCCGGCTGGGGAACATGCGGATATCACTTGTCCTGACATCTCCCCAGCACGGCCGACGGATGCGAGCCACCCTTAGCTTTAGCGGGGTCCGCCGCATCGTACCCGTTCCGTGCAGGGGGCCGGTGGGTTAAACGCCCCACCTGCGTACCTAGTGACTGGGCTGCTGCTCGCTCCAGGGGTCGCATGGCCAGCAGCATCCCTCCCCACCTGGGGGGAGGAAGGTCTGCTCCGGGTGGCTACCCACTGCGCCCGTCTGGAAGGGTGAGTGGAAGGGGGCGGAGGGGGGGCGGCTAGCGGTGCCCGTTCCGGTGGGGGGTTCAGGTGCCGTGTGTTTTCCCTACCTTTCTCTAACTACCCTCTCCCCCCCCCTCCCCTGCGCCTGCCCGTCCCCTCGCCCGCACGCATCTCCACGCGTCTGCCGCCACCCTGCTCGCCCAGCTCGCACTGGTCCCTTGTGCCACGCGGTGATCGCCGCCATTTTGGTGGCGCCGGCCGCCAATTTTCTGGGGTCGTGGCTGGCCGCCATTTTGCCGCGGCCATTTTGGAAGCGGTTTTTGGCCGCTTGGTGGCCATTTTTGGTTGGTTTCCCTGAATGGGCGATAACACGTGTGTGTTGGCGCCACTTCTCTCTCTTCCTGGTCGGCGCTTGGGAAGGCAGCATCAGCGGCAGCAGCTGCATCGGCGGGCAGGGCAGCCTCTTATCAAGCACAGCAGGAGGGCAGTGTTTTCAGCAAGTATCGCTGGTTCTCTCCCTGGGGTGCGGGCGCGGTGGTGCTGGGTCCTACTGGGCAGTCCCGGTCGTTCTGTGGGGCATTGTGCGGGGGTGCATTATGGGGACGTATGGCCGGTAGACCTCATAAGTGTCCCGGAGGGTGACGCAATGGCGGCTGAACCGGTAGTAGCTTCTCCGGAGGGGTCCGCTGAGGCTCAAGCTGCGCTGGGACCTCAGGTTTCCCTGGATCAATTGACTTCAATTTTGGAAGAATTTTTCGCCCGGGGGGAACCGAGCCGGGGTAGGGGGGCCCCAAGAAGCGTCCGCCCCCTCCTCAATCTTCGGAGGAGGATTCGGAGCCGGAAGGGGGCTCTGTGGTCACAGGGACCCCCGTGGAGCTCTCGGACGGGGAGCTGGAGCCATCAGATGGGAAAGAGGACCAGACGGCCTCGGTGGCGCTCGAGAGGGCGCTGGTGGGCGCCCTGGTCACGGTCGCCCGTAATTCTCTACGGCTAGACCAGGCTGGGGAGTCACAGGTGTCTGCCTACACCTTTGGGTCCCAGAAGCCATCCCGTGCTCCCAAGGTGTTTCCCTATCTCCAGTATTTTTTCCAGTTTGTCTACAAGGAATGGCAGCGTCCGCTAAACTCTTTTACTCTGCCAAAACGTTTTTCAGTGCACTACCCTTTTGAGGACAGCCTGTTACAGAAATGGGCCTCCCCCACGGTGGATCCGCCGGTGGCCCGTCTGAATAAGGTGACAACTATTCCCTTGGAGGGGTTCCCTTCTTTTAGGGACCCGGCCTATAGGCGGACGGAAGCAGTGTCCAAGGCACTTTTCTTGGTGGCGGGGGCAGCCATGAGGCCGGCCTTGGCGTCGGTCATGGTGGCACAGTCGCTCACGGATGGTGTGCGATGGAGTGGAGTGATGCTCGGGGCTGCAGGGATTCGCCTGAATCGGTGCAGCGAGCAGACCACTTGGTGCCGCAGCACTGGACTTGGTGCCGATGCTGTCAAAAATATCTGTTTTTGCGATCATTATTAGACGCCTGCTGTGGCTGCGGCTCTGGTTGGGGTGACCACGCGTCTAAGAAGGGCCTCACGGACCTGCCCTTTCAGGGTGGTCAGCTTTTTGGGGCCCAGTTGGATGAAATCATTAAGGATTTCACCGGAGGGAAGAGTACATTTCTCCCGGAACCCAAGAACAACGCCGCAAGCAGGGGCCTCCGGCCTCTGGCCAGAAGCGTTTTTTTCGTGCGCCCGGTTCTGCGGCCAAGGGCTCCCAACTCGGCAAGACTGCCTCTGGGACCGGTAAGCGGCCCTGGCAGCGCAAGCCAGAAAAGGCGGAGGAAAAGTCCTCCTCATGATGGGTTGCCCCTGCCCGTCTCTCGGGTGGGGGGCCGGCTTCTGGGGTTCGCGGACCGGTGGGCCGCTCGCATCTCCGACCGGTGGGTGCAGGAGGTGGTGTCCTCCGGGTACAAGATAGAGTTCAGTACTCGGCCCCCGGACAGATTCTGTCCGTCAAATTTAAGACTCCCTCCGGGGCGTCGGCAAGCTCTGTTAGAGGCTGTCCAGACGCTATCCAAACAGGGGGTCATCGTGCCTCTACTCGAACCTCTTTGTGGTGCCAAAGAAGGGGGGGGGTCAGGCCGGTTCTGGACTTGAAAGCGCTCAATCACTTCGTGAAGGCACGCAAATTCAGGATGGAGTCAGTCCGTTCGGTCATGGCCGCCCTGCACCAGGGGGATTTTCTGGCGTCCCTGGACATCAGGGACACGTATCTTCACATTCCCATTTGTGTCCGACACCAGCGCTTCCTTCGCTTTGCTGTATGGGACCTCCATTATCAATTTGTGGCTCTCCCGTTCGATTTGGCCTCGGATCCGCGAGTCTTCACCAAGATCCTGGCCCCGGTACTGGCTCCGCTGAGACAGAGAGGCATTGCTGTGGTAGCATACCTGGATGATCTTCTCCTGCGAGCGGAGTCCGCTCCGGCTCTGGAGGGCAATGTTGCTATCACCCTGACCTCACTGCGGGACTTTGGTTGGCTAATCAATCTGCAGACGTCGACATTGACCCCGTCCTGTCGCCTGGAATATATGGGCCTGATATTGGACACGGAGCAGGCGAAGGTATTTCTACCTCCGGCCAAGTTGCTGACGCTACAAGCAGCGGTGCGAACCCTGTTGTCACGACGGTGGTCCTCCTTACATTTCTGCATGTGGGTGTTGGGGCTCATGGTCTCGACTTTCGAGGCAATACTGTACGCCCAGAGTCGCACCCGGCTCCTGCAGCGAGCGATACTGCTGCAGTGGGACAAGTCTCCCTTGTCTCTGGATCTGCTGATCCGACTGGATCATCAGACCAGGGGGTCGTTGACCTGGTGGCTTGGGGCCCCGGCACTGACCTTGGGGAAGTCGTTCCTTCCCCTGGAGTGGTCGATAGTCACGACTGATGCCAGCCTCTCGGGCTGGGGAGGAGTCCTGGGGCAACTGTCGGCTCAGGGGTCTCGTCTTCCGATCAATGTGTTGGATCTGAGGGCGATCAGGCTCTGTCTCTCCCACTGGTCGGCAAGGCTGCGCAGCCTATTGGTTCGGGTTCAGTCGGACAACGCTACGGCGGTGGCGTACGTGAACCATCAAGGCAGAACAAGGAGCTCGGCAGCAGCAGCCCACATTCTAAGGTGAGCAGAACTTCACATGCCAGCTCTCTCCGCCATCTACATTCCGGGCGTAGAAAATTGGAAGGCGGACTTTCTCAGTCGCCAAACGCTGGACCAGGGAGAATGGTCCCTGCATCCAGTAGTGTTTCGCCAGATTTGCGAAAGGTGGGGCACGCCAGATGTGGATCTCCTGGCATCCAGATTCAATCACAAGGTGAAGACCTTCGTGTGCAGGTCAAGGGATCCGTTGGCGGTAGCCACAGACGCCCTGGTGCCCCCATGGTCCCGGTACAGGCTTCTGTACGCCTTTCCTCCTCTCAAACTTCTACCGCGGTTATTGCGCAGGATAGAAGTGGAGGGAATCCCGACAATCTTGGTGGCTCCGGATTGACCTTGGCGTCCCTGGTACGCTGACTTGGTGCGGATGGCAACGGATGTTCCCTGGCGGCTCCCGCTTCGCGAAGATCTACTGTCGCAGGGTCCCATCTTGCACCCTGCTTTACCCTCGCTGGCTTTGACGGCATGGCTATTGAGTCCCAGGTACTGAGGGACAGGGGGGTCTCTGAGTCAGTGATCCCCACCATGCTTAAGGCGCGCAAGTGCACTTCGCGCAAGATCTATCATCGCACCTGGAAAGCCTATATTGCCTGGTGTGAGGCGGGGGGTTGGAACCCCCCCCCTTCTTTTTCGGTATCTCGGGTGCTGGCTTTTCTTCAACAAGGCCTGGATCAAAAGTTGGCTTTGAGCACTCTCAAAGGTTAGATTTCTGCTCTGGCGATTCTTTTTCAGCGTCCTTGGCGACGCATTCTTTGATCCATACATTTGTACAGGGCGCACGTCATGTGGCTCCTCAGGTACGGTTGCCCCTGGCACCGTGGGATCTGAACTTGGTACTTTCTGGGCTGCAGAAACCGCCATATGAGCAGATCAGGGATATTACCTTACAACTGCTGTCTCAGAAGGTCGCCTTTTTGGTGACCATTACATCCGCAAGGCGGGTGTCTGAATTGGCGGCCTTGTCACGTAGGTCTCCCTATTTGGTCCTACATAGGGATAAGGCGGTGCTGCGTCTTTCCCCTTCATTCTAACAAAGGTTGTTTCCTCTTTTCATATCAATGAGGACATTGTCCTCCCTTCCTTGTGTCCGCGCCCATCTCATCCTAAGGAGATTGCTCTGCATTCCTTGGACGTAGTGAGGGCCTTGCGGGTGTATTTGGCAGCTACAGCTCCTTTTCGGAGGTCGGGCGCGCTGTTTGTGCGGCTTCGTCGGCCACTGTATGACGTTGGATCAGACAGACTGTGACCCATTCTTATGCTGTTCGGGGCCAAGAACGCCCTTTTCCGGTCACGGCTCATTCCACCAGGGCGATTAGCACTTCCTGGGCTTTCAGACACCTAGCGTCGGTGTCTCAGGTGTGTAAGGCGGCTACTTGGGCCTCGGTGCACACTTTTGTTAAGTTTGATGTGTCAGCATCCGCGGATGCTGCTTTTGGCCGCAAAGTTTTACAGGTGGCGGTGTAAGTGCGGCTGGCGCCTCCCGAGATCATTCTGTTGGGTACAGTTGTTATTGTTTACCCACCCCTCTTTATTTGACACTGCTTTGGGACGTCCCCACGTGTCATGAATAAGAGGCTGCGTCTGTCAATGAACGTAAGAGAAAATGGGATTTTTTGACTTACCGTGAAATCCTTTTCTCTGAGTTCATTGACAGACGCAGCACCCACCCATCTGTGTTGTGTTTGTACAGCTTGTTATGAACTGATGTGCTATGCAGGGCTGAGGGGTTACATGCTGAGTCAGGATGGCCCCATTTTTTTTTTAAAAAGGCGCTTGTAAGACCGCTGCATTAAGTATTGCAACAACCGCCATTTTATTCTCTAGGGTGTTAGAAAAAAATATGTATAATGTTTGGGGGTTCGAAGTAATTATATAGCAAAAAAAATGAATTTTAACTTTCAAAAAAAGGCTCGGTCCTTAAGTGGTTAAGGCATTACAATTAAATGTAAAAGAAAAGTTTACCAGTATTGTGCATTATATTTAAAATTGTATTATATCCATGCAAAAAATCTAAACCTTTAGTACTACTTTAATCTAAAAGATTTATATCCACCCTTCATATAGCTTCATGACTGACTTCCAGTTAAAATACCCTTTATATCCTACTTCTGGGTATATTCATTATTATATACAATATAAATATATATATATATATTTATAATATATATATTCTATATTAATACTTTCACTCTTTTCACAGTAGAGCTGCATGATTCTGGCTGAAATGAGAATCACGATTATTATTTTTTGCTTAGAATAAAGATCACGATTCTCACAGCGTAACATCTTTCTCATTATACAAAAAATTGGGCTAACTTTATTTTTTAGTTTTATTTTTTTAATTCATTGAAGTCTATTTTTTCCCAAAAAAATTTCATTTGAGAGACCGCTGAGCAAATACCGTGTGACATAAAATATTCCAACAACCGCCATTTTATTCTCTTGGGTCTCTTCTAAAAATATATATATATATATATATATATATATATATAATGTTTGGGGGCCCTAAGTAATTTTCTAGAAAAAAATACTATTAACCTGTAAGCAATAAGTGTCAGAAAAAGGCCTGGTCTTAAACTGACCTCCTCTACAGACGGAAGTTCTACCCTTTTGATCTATTCTAAAAGGACAAAATGATACAATGTATCTCTTCTTTTTCCTATCTCCCAGTGCGGCTTTTTTTTTTGACAGCTCTGAACGGCTCTGCACGGTTTACAAAAAATCGAGGAAATGTCGGGTGTAGATTATGAAGGGGGTTGAATCAAGATAGTGATCTTTACACGATTAATCGTGCAGCTCTATTTCAGTTACAAGTACTCCCTTTATAGTAGTGATTATCTGCTGTTATTGTACTATACAGGGCTAATTTTTTTTTTTTTTTTTTTTTTTTTTTAACCCCAACATGACAGGTGAAAAACAAAAAAAACAAAAAACAAAAAAAAAACTTGCTGCTGCTACTAAATATCCTATGCTGGCCATACACATATCGATTTTGGACCAAAATATTCTTAAGAAAATTCTTTGTATATGCGATGAATGGCCAAATAGTGTTCAAAAATGTCACTTGCTTTTAGCATCCAATTTTAAAATTAATATAATTTATGTACAGACCATGACAAGGGATTCTGTCATGCATATTATATTACAGTCTTGTCTGAAAAACACTGTTTTGGGTTTTGTTACATGTTTTTTTTATCCACTTAGCGAATGCTCACTCCCGCTGTGATTACACACAGCGGGAGTCCATCAGCGGGTACCGGGACAGCACGCACTGATTATCCTGCAGAGGTGATCAAATACCACCAAAAGAAAGCTCTATTTGTGGGGAAAAAATGACATAAATTTTGTTTGGGTACAACGTCACACGACTTCGCAAGTGTCAGTAAAAATAACAGTGCCATATCTCAAAAAATGGCTTGGTCATGAACCTCTAATAGTGTGTATGTATGTGGTGTGTGTGTGTGTTTATATATTTTTTTTATATATATATATATATATATATATATATATATTCTCTACCTGTGTGTGTGTGTGTGTGTGTGTGTGTGTATGTATGTGTGTATATATATATATATACATTGTGTCCATC
>BLSH010251074.1:3236862-3258248 GCA_018402905.1 Glandirana rugosa
AAAAAAAAAAAAAAAAAAAATATATATTTTTTTTTTTTTTTTTTTTCTGCATTTTACTGTAAATATGAGATCTGAGATCTTTTTGACCCCAGATCACATATTTAAGAGGTCCTGGCATGCTTTTTTCTATTACAAGGAATGTTTACATTTCGTGTAATAGGAATAAAAGTGATCAAACATTTTCTTTTTTTTTTTAAAAACAGTGTAAAAATAAAAAATTAAATAAATAATTAAAAAAAAAGGGGGCGTGGACGGCTGCAGACAGAGATGGACGTCTGACTGCTCTCCTCTGCTCAGCCTGAAACTCCAAGCTACAAAAAAGCAGCACCCCAGCGAAGGAGCCCCCCTCAATTCTACCTCTGAGGGGTCCCATACCTATCACCCACCCTTTGGTGCCATTTAGACGCCAGCTGAGGGATAGCAGCAGGCTCAAAGTCCTTTGGAGCGGGACCAGCACCATCAGACTCAGACCTGCCAATCAGCAGCCACTCAAAAGCCAGGAGGACGGGTGAGCAATCTCTCATCCTCATCCACAGGCTCCCTCTCCCTCCTGATCCCAGCAGTAACCTGCACCATAGAAAACGAAGCGAGCGGCCCCCCGTTCAACACCTCTGTTAGGAGACGGCTGCCATCTTAATATCGCCACACTCACCGGCCTAATCCGCTGCCATCCGGGCGCAGATTACACTGTCCAACGGTCATAGAGCCTCCATCGGCCTCAAGGCTTCCTCCCCTACCTGACTAGCCATATATTTCATCTCATCGTGTGGAGGGGAAGACTGCCCCGCCGCCTCCTCCGGGGGGAAGCGGCTGCCATCTTGCGGCCCGCGCTGATCATCCGACCGGTTCCACCGCCATCCGGACGGACTTTCACCTCACACTCGAAATACCATCATCTGCCTACCCACAGCCTCCTCTACCTATCCGGCCAAGTACCCAACATTTATTCCGGGAGAGGGGGACCCAGGAAGTCCGCATCACCGCCACCCTCAGGGAGGGCGGCCACCATATTGCGGCCCGCAAAGCCTCTATGGCCCAATCTACTGCCATCCGAGCTTGGATTAACCCAATGCCATCCCCATCCGGCAACATCCTCCCCTGCACTCCCGCAGCCTCCTCTTCCAACTAAGCTGGATATTATCCAAATCCCCAGGAAAAAGGCCACAATATCACGATTGCCTTCACCCGCCATCATCATTAGGGCACTTTAAGGCTGGTCACACTTAGTAGGGGCACTCTTTACCTGACTGAAGATCGCCTCGCCTTCCAGAACGACTAATCACCTCTCACCTTTACAGTACCATACAAGGACGCGCTCTCCAACACTTCATATAGAATAGTTACCGTCATCTTGGGGCTCACTACTCCGCATGCTATCTTATTAATATTTGAGGAACAATCTTCTACTCAACACCTCCTGTATAGCCCTGCACCTCTTTCCACTCTAGCTGCGTGAGGCTGTGCACGTCTAGAACCTGAACGCATATTTGTGAGTACCGTTGTCACTCAGCCCACATAGTTTCCTGCCACAACATGCCACCAGCACACTATAGGGCACTGTGATATGCCCAATCCAAAAACTCCCCAACAGGGAGCAAATTGTCGCATATCGGACTTTTTTTATCAAAGATCATAGGCAACAGTCCCAATCTGGGCCTAACACAACATCGCCTTCTATGTCCTCTCCTACACTTGTAGGGCCCCAGGTCCCTCCCGCCTCTCCTGAAGAGATGGACAGCTCTGAGCAATGTACCCTACCGCTCCAAACGAATACCCCCCATAGGGGTAAAAGGACAGCACAATCACCATTTCCTTCCCCCTCTAAAATACCTCTTTACAAGAAACAACATTGGAGCGAGGAACAAGATAGTTCAAGCTCACATGACTCGCTAGCGGATCTTCCCACGAGTGATCAACCGGCCTCAGAACACACGTTAAAATTGATGCTTCTCTCACTACAGAAATACCTCAGAAACGAGCTTCGATCCTCCATGACAATACTTCAATCCAGAGTGGAACAAGTAGAGGAGCGTGCTGACAACCTGGCAAGGCAAATGGCGGATCAGGCTACTAAGCAGCAAGAATCCTCAGAAGCAATCCTCCAACACGCAAAGGATATACATTATCTTCAGGCTAAAGTGGCTGACCTGGAAGATCGTTCCAGGAGGAACAACATAAAATTCCGGGGAATTC
Source organism: Glandirana rugosa (assembly GCA_018402905.1). Taxonomy (NCBI): domain Eukaryota; kingdom Metazoa; phylum Chordata; class Amphibia; order Anura; family Ranidae; genus Glandirana; species Glandirana rugosa. The sequence continues at coordinate 3,239,056 of BLSH010251074.1, forward strand.
CTGAATCCGTTAAGCCATCGGGGCTTACCTCCTACCTCCAACAATTGTTCCTCAAGCTAATTCCGCAACTAACACAATCGGAAATGATGATAGACCAGGCCCACAGAATCGCAAAACTTAACTTCCTTTCAGAGACAGTCCCGAGAGATATCTTAGCTCGCATACCCTTCTATCCAATCAAAGAAAAGCTCATGTCTGCTGCGCGTATGAATAAAGCCCTACCAGATCCTTACGCTAACATTACACTCGGATTACTACATGGATATTTCGGCAGCGACGGCCAGGGATAGAAGGGAATTTGCCCAAGTCACCTCAATCCTTCGAGACCGCGACATACCTTATAAATGGGGCTTTCCGGCTAAACTGATTGTCACATACCATAATCAAGTCAGGAATATCATCTCCCTTAAGGACGGTATGAAACGTCTGCTGAACTGGGGAATCATCTCCTTGCCGCCTCTGCACTCGGATCAACAGAGATCCGATCAGGCTATGGCCTGTCACCATAAGCATCAAGGTATCACAACCTAATGAGCAACCCAGTTTCAGTTGAGTATATTCTCATCCTTAGTTGTTTTTGTTCTTTCTCGGCCTCCTTTGTAACCCCCAGGTTATAGAAAAGTGCTAAGCACTTTATAATTATTACACTCATAGTTTACATGTTACTGGCGACTTGAATTACTGCTATTTACGTTGCTTTCTGTTTTTTTGCATTACTGTACCATACAACTAAAGTATAGCGCTGTTCGTTTCATATTTCATAAATTCTATTCTTCATCTACAGCTACCTATATTAACATTGCTGATTTGCAGGTGTCCTATCCGCTACCTCCCCCATTATCTATCGCTGATCTAATTACTCTGTGCCATGGCCCTTCGCATAACCTCACTAAATGTCAAGGGTCTTAACTCACCCTTCAAACGCCAACTTTTTTGGAAAGAGGCATCAACTAGCAAAGCGGACATCATCTGTGCCCAAGAGACACCTTTTGCTGCATCTAAGCCCCCCAACTGCAGCCACAAATTATTTCCACTTTGCTTTATGGCAAATGCGCCCAAGAAAAAAGCAGGAGTCTTAATAGCTATCCGCTCCTTGGTGGCATTTAAATGAATACACTCTGAAATTGACCCATTAGGGCGATACGCTATCCTACATGCCACCTTTAATGACTGAACGCTGACCTTGGTCAATATTTACGCCCCTAACACGTACCAGGAACAATTCTACCAGATAGTCGTAGACAAATTGGAACCCTTTAGACGACATCCCCTCATTATCTGCGGGGACTTTAACCAAGTGGTGGACGCTACCTTAGACTCCTCCAACCCCTTGCGGAAACAAACCACTGTCCTTTCAAACTTCCTCTCCTCTGAAGAACTGTATGATCTGTGGCGGTGTCTACATGGTACCGAGAAGGACTTTACCTTCTATTCACACACACATAAAGCAAATTCCAGGATTGACATGTTTCTGATAGATAAAATCACCCTTCAAGCAGTGCAGGAGGCCAGGATTGGCAATATCATATGGTCCGATCATGCCCCAATTTCACTCAAAGTATTTTCCCATGATTACGTACCTACAGGCAAAAGGTGGAGACTTAACACCTCCCTACTGTCCAATCTCAACTACCAGAGACATGTTGAATCCGCAATCAAAGAATACTTCCACCATAATGCCAATTCTGTTACAAACCCATTTATATGCTGGAATGCCCACAAGGCCGTGATTAGAGGTCTTCTTATAAAGTTTGGAGCCCAGGAAACCAAGAAACGCAATGCAGACACTACCAAATTCTTAGAACAAATTTCCGCCCTTGAGAAAGTTCATAAGGCTATACCATCTCCCTCCTTGGAACAGGATTTAATTAAGGTCAGGAAGTCCTTAAGTGACCACCTACATTCCAATTTTGATCTGGCCCTGAAAAGATTGAAACTTAACTTTTACGCCCACCACAACAAACCAGGGGCCCACCTTGCAAAGCAACTTAAAAGACCCCTAGTACACGCAAAGATCCCATATCTGCTCTCTACCAACCAAACTCGCCTCTCTAACCCTAAAGATATAGCTGACCGTTTTATTAAATTCTACGCCAAACTGTACAATATAGCCACTTTGGGAGATACTGATGCGCCCACCCCAAGTGATATAGCACGCTTCATGGACCACCTGAGGTTACCCTCCCTCACCCATGAGCAGCTTGCAAATATTTCGAAACCCTTCACTGAGTTAGAGCTCAAGAGTGCAATAGTCTCCTTACCACTCCATAAATCTCCGGGTCCGGATGGTCTTTGTAACGAATATTACAAACAATTTGTAAACACACTGAATCCATTCCTGTGCCAAGCATTTAACCACACATTACAGACGGGCTCCATTCTGGCAGAAACTCTGGAAGTTACTATAATCACTATCCTTAAACCAGGCAAACCGTCAGATGACCCATCCAGTTTTATAGGCCAATCTCACTACTAAACACAGATACAAAGCTATTTGCCAAACTCCTTGCATCCCGCATAGCTACTGTAATCCCCCAATTAGTACATCCTGATCAAATCGGATTTATGAAAGGGAGGCAGGCATCAGATGGCACTAGGAGGTATATCAACCTACTTCAGTGTGTGGAGCACAGTCGAACGCCTTCTCTGTTCATCTCATTAGATTAGATTAGAGTTGACAGGAACTTCCTACCGGCAGTCCTATTAAAATTTGGCTTCTCTGGGCCCTTGCTTAAGGCCGTAATGGCTCTATATTCTGCTCCGCCAGGGTTATTAATTCGGGTATCTTCTCAGAACCTTTTACAATCTCAAACTGCACAAGGCAGGGTTGTCCCCTCTCACCACTAATCTTCGCACTCATCATGGAACCTTTAGCACACTCCATACGCTCCAATGACTTAATTAAAGGCATCTCCATTGACACATATGATCACAAAATCGGTTTATATGCGGATGATGTGATTATATCCATCACTGAACCTCAGCTATCACTCCCACATCTGCACCAAACATTGGATCTTTTTAGTAGGGCTTCTCTATACAAAATCAATTACACAAAATCTGCCATGATAGGTGTTAATTTAGACCCTAAAACTAAACATAACATCACTGAATTGACGTCTTTTTCCTGGGCCCCAAGCTCCACACTACCCTACCTGGGTATCTATCTGACATCACCCTCCTCCCATCTGTTACCACTAAATTATGCTCAACTATTGAACAAACTTATATATGTTATACTTATTGTATATGGGATTATTTGGTTGTATGTGTATATGTGTATATATATATGTATATACATTTTTTTTTTTTTTTTTTTGGTTGAACTGGATGGACTTGTGTCTTTTTTCAACCTGACTAACTATGTAAACTACAAAAAATTATAGAAGACCTCAAACATGTTCAGGCCTCTTGGGCAGGACGCATTGCACTTTCCAAAATGTTTCTGTTGCCACATATTCTTTACTATTTTTGGACACTACCTATACCTTTCCTCTGTTCTCAGCTAGATAAATTACTAGCCACAGCATCTTCCTTCATATGGAATGGTAAGCATCCTAGGCTTAAAAGAGCGACTCTATGTTCTTCAATTGCCTCTGGGGGCATGGGTGCACCCAACATCACTGCCTACTACAAAGCAACCATCCTGAAACAAGCTAAAAGTTGGTGGTCCCCAGAGACTTAATTCCCATGGCTACAAATCGAACACTCAGTCCTAGCAACCAATCCTAAACTAACTCTCTCTTCCTTGTTGGTACAGAACCATAAGCACCATACTTTTCTTTACACTGTCACTGCTACTATCAGAACGTGGCAGTCTCTCATACAAACGTCGGGTGGATTATCACCTATCGTACTAAAAGAACTGCCTCTGCTAACATTGCAAGCTATCCTGCCTGACATTTCGTTCACCAATTGGTTAAAGGCCGGAATCACCTCATTGGATAACTTGTTTGACAACGCCACGCTCCTTTCCTTCCAACAACTGAGGGATAAATTTCGGATTCCTGCCAAGGACCTATTCAAGTACCTTAGAGTTCGCTCGCTTCTTTCTAAATCTACCTGGTCAAAGAATCCCCTATTGTGGCATGCACTGCATTTTTATTGCAATACCAACTCCACAGAAAAAGGTATATCTTACTATTATAAGCTACTGACCGGCAACCCATCCACCAGTAAATCCTACGCTATGCTGAATTGGAAGCACCAACTCCATCACACATATACACAGCAGCAATGGCTCTTGGCATTACGCCGTCCCTTGAAATTCTCCAAATGTCTCAACCACTGGGAAGGAGTACAAAAAATATTCCACAATTGATATCTCACCCCTACCAAGCTAGCTAAGATGTATTCTTCAGCTACAGACAACTGCTGGAGGGCATGTGGCCAAAGGGGAACGAGTATGCATATTTGGTGGTCATGTCCTAAATTATCCTCCCTCTGGCAAAGTTTCAGCATATTTCTATCTGATATGTTCCGCAGGCCAACAATTCTCTCCCAGCAGCTGATCTTGTTTGGGTTAGACCTTGATGCCTGGCCTGCACCTTCTCACGCCCTACTGACCCACATACTCATTGCTATTAGACTTTCCATCGCCAGAAAATGGAAGGCTCCAGAACCTCCTTCTATATTTGATGTCCTCTCTTCTCTGAATGATCAAGGACTCATGGAATACATGTTTGCTAAGGCTCATCTACAAATCCCGTTGTATCAAAAGAGATGGACTCTCTGGATCGAACACCCCATGTGCACACTATCAGTCTAAGCAACTACCTCTTGGGAGCTACTGAGGCACGTAGGACCCAACCTGTTATTCCTTTGCTAGTTGTGATTTGCACTGACTTTCTGTCATATGCACCCGCTGTTGGTGGGATGTGGGGAGGCCATCCCCCATTAGGGGTGGCACCCCCACGCCTCCCACCCTTGTTCTTTAAGATACTAACTGTGTTTTACACCTATTTCCCCTTGATTCCTGGCCACCACAAAGTTTGGGTAAAGCTACGCATCAACGGATTATTACCGACCTGTATTTAAACTGTATTTGGATATGAACAATACTCGCTGTATCTATTACGTTTCGCATACTTTTTTACATGTTTGAATTATTCAATAAAAATTATTGAAACAAAAAAAAAATTTAAAGCGCCCCGTCCCCGCGAGCTTGCGCGCAGAAGTGAACGCATACGTAAGTCCCGCCCACGTATGAAAACAGTGTCCAAAACCACACATGTGAAGTATCACCGCGATCGTTAGAGCGAGAGCAATAATTCTAGGACTAGACCTTCTCTGTAACTCAAAACTGCTAACCTGCAGTCGCCAATGGAGATTTTTTAGTTGCAAAGTTTGTCGCCGTTCTGCAAGTGGATGCAATTTTGAAACATGACAATGTTGGGTATCATTTTACTTGGCGTAACACTATCTTTCACAATATGGAAAAAAATTGGCCTAACTTTACTGTTTTCTTATTTTTTTTTAACTCAAACTGAATTTAAAAAAAAAAAAATCTCGCTTGGAAGACCGCTGCGCAAATACGGCGTGACATAAAGTTTTGCAATGACCGCCATTTTATTCTCTGGGGTGTTAAAAATATATATATATAATGTTTGGGGGTTCTAAGTAATTTTAGAGCAAAAAAAAAACGTTTTTTAACTTGTAAGCACCGAACCCAAAAAACATGCTCGGTAGGGAAGCGGTTAAGTGACTCCACAGTGGGAGCACATGCATTCTGATGGTTAGATAGAGGTCAGATGGACTGAAGGGAGCCCACCCCTTCTTAAAGGCACAGGGGCACACTGAACACCCTGCACATAGCACAATGGCTGCAAAGGTGTCAGTGTATTGGCACAAAACCTTCAGGCTTCTGCTAGAAAGCTGAACATGAATAGGAACTTCATCTTTCAGCATGACAACCATCCAAAGCATACATCCAAATGAACAAAGGAATGGCTTTGAAAATCTGTGGGGTGATCTGAAGAGGGCTGTGCACAAGAGATGCCCTTGCAATCTGACAGATTTGGAGAGTTTTTGCAAAGAAGAGTGGGCAAATACTGCCAAGTCAAGACGTGCCATGCTGATAGACTCCTACCCAAAAAGACTGAGTGCTGTAATAAAATCAAAAGGTGCTTCAACAAAGTATTAGTTTAACCACTTCAGCCCCGGAAGGTTTTGCCCCCTTAACCACTTTAGCCCCGGAAGGATTTTCCCCCTTCCTGACCAGAGCACTTTTTGCGATACGGCACTGTGTCGCTTTAACTGACAATTGCGCGATCGCAATGTTGTACCCAAACAAAATTTACGACCTTTCCCCCCCCCCACAAATAGAGCTTGGTGGTATTTGATCACCTCTGCGGTTTCTATTTTTTGCGCTATAAGCAAAGAGCGACAATTTTGAAAAAAAACTAACTATTTTTTACTTTTTGCTATATTACATATAAAAAAAAAATCAAATTTTTTCATCAGTTTTGGCCGATATGTATTCTTCTACATATTTTTGGTAAAAAAATCGCAATAAGCATATATTGATTGGTTTGCGCAAAAGTTATAGCATCTACAAACTATGAGAATTGATTTATGAAGTCTATATTATTAATTTTTTTTTCTAGTAATGGTGGCGATCTGTGATTTTTAAGGGGACTGCGATACTGTGGTGGACATATCGGACACTTTTGACACTTTTTTGGGACCACTGACATTTATACAGCGATCAGCTACAAATAGCCACTGATTACTGTGTAAATGTCACTGGCAAGGAAGGGGTTAACACTAGGTGCGATCAAAGGGTTTAATGTGTTCCCTGTTAGTGTGTTCTAACTGTGTGGGGGCTGGGATGATTGGGGGAGGAGAGAGATCTCTGCTCCCATATACTGGGAACATACTCCTCTCCCCCGTCATTCACGGATCCCCGTTCTGTCACTGCGGGGGAGCGATCGCGTGTGGCCGGCGGACACCTACTGATTGGCTCCCCCGCTAGCCAGTGAGAGCGCTACTGCGTCCATGGTCAGATGACGGCGATTCGCGCAGGAGAGCCATGTTGCCACCTTCAATCCACAGCGGGCGGTCGACAACTAGTTAATGACCAGGCCATTTTTTGTGGTACGGCACTGCAGTGCTTTAACCGACACTTGCATGGGCATGCGACACTGTACCCAAACAAAATTGATGTCCTTTTTTTCTCTCCCACAAATAGAGCTTTCTTTGGGTGGTATTTGATCATCACCGTGGTTTTTATTTTTTTTTTGCGCTATAAACAAAGATCGACAATTTTGGGGAAAAAAAAACTTTTTTTTTTTACTTTTTTCTATAATACATATTCAAAAAAATAAAATAAAAAAAAAACAAATGTATTCATTAGTCTATCTAGGCCAACATATATTCTTCTACATATTTTTGGTAAAAAAAATTGTAATAGGAGTATATTGATTGATTGGGTTGTGCAAAAGTTATCACGTCTACAAACTATGGGATTAGATTTATGGCATTTTTATAATTTTTTTTTTTTACTAGTAATGGTGGCGATCTGCGATTTTTATTGTGACTGCGACGGACAGATCAGACATTTTTGACACTTTTTTGGGACCAATGACATTTGTACAGGGATCAGAGCTTTAAATAGCCACTGATTACTGTATAAATGTCACTGGCAGGGAAGGGGTTTGATAGGGGGAAATCAAGGGGGGTTAACTGTGTTCCCTCAGTGTGTTCTAATTGTGTGGGGGCTGGGCTGGCAGGGACATGACAGATCTCACTGTTGCTGATTACTGGGAACAGTAGATCTGTCATAATCCCCTGACAGAACGGGATCTTCCTTTTTACATTGGCAATCCCCGTTCTGCCTCTGTAGAAGGCGATTGTGTGTCCCTGGCAGACATCGTGTCCGCACGTGCCTGCTAACTCCTGTGCAGGGACTGCCGATTTGTGCAGGAGAGCTGACCTGCCGCCATCAAACGTCTGCTGGTTGGCAAGTGGTTAAGGGTGTGCATACTTGTGCAACATAAATTATTTTTTTATTTTTACTTCAATCCACATAAAAGATTTCAGAAAATACAAAACACTATTGCGCTACCAAATCAATATAGAAGTGTGTAGAGGTGAACTCAGTGAAGAAAGTAGTGATGAAAGAAGCTGCTGACACTCCAATTTTACCAAATTGCATAAATGATAATAAACTCAAAGTGCAGCGCTATATGAAATGAATACATCGTAAACAAGAAACGGGTAGACCAGGAATCATCCCCGTCCACCGATACAGTGAATACACCTAACCCAATTACTGAATTAGTCAAACAAATCAGTGTAATGTGAAACAAAGGAATTAAACAATAAAAAATATTGGCATCAATAAATGAGTCCGTAACCGTGGATATTATCAAAAGTTCATATGTAGTCCTTCACCATATAAAACACAGATGCAGTGACTTGTATTTCCAATAAGCTGTGATACACCAGCATGCACCGTGCACCTTCACCTTAAATAGATGGATACTCTTACCAGAAGTAAGAAATGTATGCGCATAGGTATTGATTATCCAGAGCAAACCGATGGACGTCAACATCAGCACACCTTCCAAAACATCTCTAAATCCGGCCACCCTTCGGAACTGCGAGCTCTACCACCGAGTCTCCTGGAATGGACGGAACCACCAGCCAAAATCACAACGTGCCTTAGTGGAAATATATAAAAAACTGTTACTTTTAATGTGGAACTGCGCTTTTGGTGTGTCTCACATGCTTATCTCCTACTAAAATTGTTAAAACCTTCCTTGGCTGCTTGAGAAGTTCATTTGGAATTCCATGCTTATATTGACGATGGATCTGGCAGTCTAGGGAAGCTGTGAAAATTCCAGGATTGGATGGACAGAAATACAAATCCTTCAGTAATTAGGGAAGCTCCAATATTTATGTATTTAATTCCGTTATAAGATGTTTGCCGTGGGTTCCAGTTATACACTCTATCGAAGCCCCTTCTCTCTTAAGCGATGTCCACGAATGTCTGAAGATTTCAGTTTGTTCAATTGAATTGTCAGGTTTCTGTGATGTAAAAAATGAGACAAAGATAAATAATTTCAGAACTTTTTCCACCCTTCTAATGTGACCTATAAACCGTACATTGTAACAGAGGTGTGTAGACTTTTTATATCCACTGTGTAGCTGTTTTGTGTGCTTCTCCCCTCTCAGATCCCAGAGCAAATAAACCTGTGAAATGTAAAAGAATAGAGATACAGTAAGCCCAGGAGATATCGTACTTCTCCTTGGACTTAACTCATAGTGTGCCTTCACTTTTTACAAAGTGGCTGAATTTTTGGAATTCAGCTTGGATGCTAACTGCATAAAGGCATCTACCCCAAAGGATTTAAGAAGGAAGTGGGTGATTCAAAGTTCTGGTCTCCATCTAAAACCGAGGAATATATTTTTATTGGGATCAGCCTTTTAACCAATTCCCGCCCTGCCTATAGACAAATGATGGCCGGGAGGTGGTTCAGTTATCCTGACCGGATGTCATGTGACGTCCGGCCGGATAATCCGATTGCGCGCATCGCGGAAATCGTTGGTGCTGTGTGGCAATCTGACACACTGCATTACCGTTCACGGTAAACAGCTTCCGTCGGAAGCCCTTTACCACGTGATCAGCCGTGAACCAATCACGGCTGATCACAGTGTAAACAGGAAAAGCCGTTTAGGGCATTTCCTCTACTCTCTTCTGCAGACGCGAGTAGAGGCTAGCCGATCGGCCTGATTGGGGGGGGGGGGTCTGCGCTGATCCCCCCGAGGATCATCACTGATGAGGCACTCATAAGCAGCACCCAAGTGCTGCTTATGAGTGCCTCATTAGTGCCCATCAGTGAAGGCGAAAATGTTCTTATTTACAAAGTTTTGTGACAGAAACAGAAAAAAAACGTATTTTTTTTTTTTCAAAATTTTCGGTCTTTTTTTTTATTTGTAACGCAAAAAATAAAAACCCCAGAGGTGATCAAATACCACCAAAAGAAAGCTCTATTTGTGGGAAAAAGCATTGCACGACCGTCGTCATTCAAAATGGGACAGCGTTGAAAGCTGAAAATTAGTCTGGGCGGGAAGGGGGGAAAGTGCCTGGTATTGAAGTGGTTAAACATACAGTATATTATTACATTTATTTTTGTAGCTGTATTCCTACTTCTGATCATTTTATGTCTGCCATTTATTTTGTTCAGACTGTACATAAATCTTGCATGGCATTACTTTGATAAACAAAACTTTTAAAACCCCTTTCAGAACCTTGCAGGCACCCCCAAAAGCAGTTCCATACATCTGCTCACTATCCACTCTGCCACTACATACTGCTCGCTGACTGCTCTGCCACTGCATACTGCTCGCTGACAGCTCTGCTATTACATTACTGCTCACTGACTGCCTTTTCACTAAATACAGCTCACTGACTGTCCTACCACTACATACTGCACTAATTTGATAATTGTACAGGTACAAGGCAATTCTAGACTTGTGTGCCCTGAGATTGTGCATAATGTTAAAGGCTGCTTTGACTGAAAAAAGATTGAGAAACATTGCCCTAAGATACCACAATAACAATTTGAGTATGTGCTGGCATGTCTATGCATTGTAATTGAAATCAGATTCTGGGCATGTGCTAATTGACACAGCCTACTCAGTAAAGTATTGAGAAAAACGAAAACAGTCTGAGATGGCACGTTTTTATATATCACACACCATGCTGATACAAAAGGATATCCTAGAATTAGACCCCATACGGTATACATTTGAGGGAGAGCCACATTACTGCTTTATAGTACAAAGCATTTGGACATAAGTGGGGTAAATGATAAGTCTGGGTGTATTTTTTAAGCCGCATAGTGCAATCTAATGAACTTATTTTATTTTCTCCTTTTTGGTTTGTTATATATACAATTTAAAGCATTTTGTTATACTGTATTTGTAAAAAAAAAAAAATTGATCATTGTGAAATTTAGAGCGGTCTTGTGCTCACTTTTTGTGTTATCTGAGGGAGCCTAATTAGCCCTCCTAGCTCTTATGCCTCGTACATACAATGAGATAATTGGACGCTAGTCTCCATAAAGAAAGTGAAGAGGTTACTAAAGTTACGAAAATTCTCGTATGACAGAATAAAAATTCAGAAGTGATGTCATGTATTGTAGTGTATTTGTATTATGTTTTCGGACGAAGACTGTACTGATGAAACGAAAATCGTTCGCTTTGGTATCGTACGACAGAAATGTTCGTGTTTGTCCCTAATATCAGATGAACTGTCATGATCGCCTCTCGAAAGCTGTGTACTAATGATCAGATCAGATCGCTTCGAAAGTGGTATTTTCTGTCCGATTTTCAGATTGTGTGTATGGGCCTAGTAAAGCCATAAAACATAGAGAGATGGGCATGTATGGCAGAGATGTACTGATGTACCGCATATGTGTACTGTGCTTTTGCTATTTTTTTTTTTTTTTATTAGCCCAGACCTACAATTAAGATTTGTACACATGGGCACACAGCCTGGGTTTAACCACTTAAAGCGATACTAAACATTTTTGTTTTTTTCCCTTAACCACTTCAGTCCCAGAAGGATTTACCCCCTTCCTGACCAGAGCACTTCGGCACTGCGTCACTTTAACTGACAATTGCACGGTCGTGCGATGATGTACCCAAACAAAATTGATGCCTTTTTTCCCCCCACAAATAGAGCTTTCTTTTGGTGCTATTTGATCACCTCTGCAGTTTTTATTTTTTGCGCTATAAACAAAAAAATAGCGACAATTTTGAAAACAAAGCAATATCTTTTACTTTTTGTTTTAATACATGTCCAAAAAAAAATAATATAACAAAAAATGTATTCATCAGTTTAGTCCGATTATATATTCTTGTACATATTTGTGGTAAAAAAATTGCAATAGGCATATACTGATTGCTCTGCGCAAAAGTTGCCACGTTTACAAACTGGGAGTTCATTTATGGCGTTTTTACTATTTTTTGTTTTACTAGTAATGGCGGCGATCTGCAATTTTATTTATCATGACTTCGATACTGCGGCGGACAAATCGGACATTTTTGACACTTTTTTTGGGACCACTGTCCTTTATACAGTGATCAGATGTAAAAATAGCCATTGATAAATGTCACTGGCAGGGAAGGGGTTAACCTGCAGGGGGCAATCAAGGGGTTAACTGTGTTCCCTTAACGTGCCCTAACTGTGTGGGGGCTGGGCTGGCAGGGGCATGAGAGATCTAACTGATCCCAATGACAGGGATCAGTAGATCCCTGTCTTGCCGCCTGACAGAGCGGGAAACCGCTGTGTTTACATCAACGGTTCCCCACTTTTCTTCTGTATCAGGCGATCGCTGGTCACAGGCGGACATGGAGTCTGCGGCCTGCGCGAATTGGCGTTTATAAATGGAGATTCGTGCTACCCTGCCACTACTGCAGCAGTAAATGTACGCAAGCCGCTCGGGAACCGGTTAGAATAACAAACATGTTATACTTGCCTCCCCTGTGCAAGGTTTTGGCGCAGAGTGGCCTGGATCCTCTTCTTCCCTAGATACCCATCAGGGAAACGCTTTCCCTGGGGTCACTCGTACAGGTGCGCTCCCGCGTCCTGTTGCTGCGTCCAGTGACACATACAACTGGACTCGCCCCTGGCTCCCTTGTCACTGGACTTGATTGACAGCAGCGGGAGCCAATGGCTTCCCTGCTATCAATCTATCCAATGAGGACTGGGGCCCGCGGCTGGAGATGCTAGGTTCGTCCCTGGCGAGGGAACGATTAAGATCAGGTAAGTAAACCGGGGGGGGGGGGGGGGGGGGGGGGGGGCAGCTGCGACAAAAAAGGTTTTTCACCTTAATGCATAGGATGCATTAAGGTGAAAAGCCAGGAGGGTTTACAACTCCTTTTAAGCTCTGGAAGGTTTTACCCCGTTCATGACCAGGCCACTTTAACTTACAATTGTGTTGTCATGCAACGCTGTATCCAAATGAAATCTTATATCATTTTTTTTTCACACAAATAGAGCTTTCTTGTGGTTGTATTTGATTTTTTTTATTATATAAATAAAAAGGACTGGACATTTTTTAAAATTAGAATAGTTATATTATAATTATTATTATAATTGATTATGTTGATTAGTTGTTTCATCCCTAAAGTTATAGCATCTACAAACTTTGGTGTACATATACCGGAATTTTTATTTTTTTTAAGCAAGTAATGGCGGTAATTAGCGACTTATTGTGGGTCTGTGATAGTGTGGAGTGAAATCTGACGCCAACTAACGCTTGCTGGGAACTAACACTGACATCATCAGTGACATTAATACAGTGTCACTGTACTAATGACATTGGCCGGGAAGAGGGTTAACATCTAGGGGCAATGGAAGTGGTAACTTTGTGCCTAATAATGTATATGTGCTGCTTTTACTAGTAGATGTGGCTGATTTTTCTTCCTGCTTTTGCAGGGAGTAAAACACAGTCACATCGCTGCTCTCTGTACAGAGCCCTATGTTTGTAAACAAAAATCCAGGAACCGCTGCACCAGCTGCATGGGTAGTGACAGCTCATCACGCACAGATTTAAAGCGGCACTAAACCCTCCCAAAATTACAGCCAAGGAAGCTGCCCTCTTAGTTTTTGACCTGCAGCTTGCCATGGTGTTGCACATGTGATGAGCTATGACACCAGCCATTTGATGTCTTGACAGTTCAGTTGAGAGCTGACATAAGCACACTAGTAACTGTTAGGCTGCATTCACACCTGGGCGTTTTGTAGCTTGAAGCCTGGAGCTACAAAACGCTGGAGGGGAAAAAAAATCAATGATTCTCTATGGAGATGGTTCACATCTCCACTCAAACGCCTGAAACCGCCTGAAGCTCAAACAAGTTCTGGAAGTATTTTTGTAGCTTAATTTGGGCGTTTTTCTACTTTTTTTACATTGGTGACCTTTTGACCTTTACAAAACCGCGGTGCAAATCGCGGTAAAAACCACGTGTATCTCAGCCTAACAGTTATCATTCAAGACATGCCTTGAATCCAACAGTTTTGGAAAACCATTAAATTATTGCATTTTAGTTCTGCTTTGAATACAGCGGGACTGGTAATGGAGAGGGATTGGCAGAGGGTGTACAATGTTCATCTTTTATTTATTTATTTTTTTTGAATAGGTGAACCAAACTTTTAAACCTAAGCTACAGTGATCCTCTTTGTCATTCGATGTGTAACTCACTGAACCATACAGGCAAGCATGCCTGTATTTAGCGATCTCTATTGTGAATCTGACCTTGGAAATAATATTTTATAGTTTTAAAAGTTTACTTTGGAAAAAATGTGTGTGTGTGGTTGGGGGGGTACTTTGTCTTTCAGTGGCTGCTTTTTTTGTCAAGGCACAATTCCATAAAAGTTTTTTCAGCTTTTTTTTTTTTTTTTTTTTCTTTTGCAGGAGATCTGTGGTTACAATCTGTGCCGGTGGAAGTTGGCTCTGGTAGCAGTAGGAATACTGTGTAGTGGTGGCTTTCTGCTGCTCCTTCTCTACTGGCTGCCTAAATGGCGTGTGAAGGCGACGTGTACTAGAAGGACATTAAAAGATTGTGATGTTGTGCTGCTGAGAACCACTGTAAGTATGTGGGGGGGCTGGAACTGGATTGACCAGACTGTATGTACATAGTAAACATCAGCACTTGCGTGATCAATTCCCAGAAATGTGTTCTTTAATGTAGAGGTTTTTTTTTCAGCCTACAGAGAAAAAAATGTCATGATCGCTTAGTGGCTTGTGTTCTCTTTATGAATCTATTACACAAATTGGTACAACTACATTATAATTTATCATTTTACGTATTATTTTTTCACTTGAGGCTGTAAGTCCCTCCCGCCTCACACCTGCTTAATTCTGCTTAGTGATCTTAGGAAAATGACTTTATTGATTTTTCTGTTTTTTTGGGTTTTTTTTGCTTGAATTCGAAGATATTTCTACTACTGGCAGCTACTGATAGATTCAAAACAGACATTGGAAATCCTGGAAATCTCTCCAATTGGTTAAAGATTACAGGTTTTCCCAGTTTACGAAGTATACTGGTGTTTTCTGCAGTGGTCCTGCAATTGTCTGTGTTCCACTCAGGACAGAACTTGTTAGTTAGGTCAGGCCAGTGTACCTGGGGATTCCTTGCAGTTATCAGGACCAAAGCTGTGGTAGTTTCTCCTTACCCTGTCTCCTCGCTGCTATGATTGGCTAGCAGGCTATTTGCCTCAAAAATGTTACTTTTCATTTTCCTTGAAGCTGTGTAATGTCCAAACCATTCCTGCCGCCTTCTCTCTTCACGTGTGGATTTCGAGAGTATATTCAGAACTTTTGAGAAGGGAGCACACACGGGTGCCTGAGAACGCACACCTGAACCGCTTATAGCCACATTCTTCTCTCTCCATAAAAAGATTTACTGCCGATACAGAACAGATCATTGGAGAGAGTGCCCTTTGTCCCCTCAATTCAAGAGGAACAGTGACGGTGGTTATATTCCATATCCTCGATATTCCTTCCGGTACTCATTAGGCTCAGCTGGTCCATGATTATTATTATATATTATAGTTACGATAACTTTTTTTTTAGCGATTCATTAGCAACATGTCTAGCGCTAAATGGAATAACAGTTGTTCTGTGTCTGCAGGCGACCCACCTAATCAGGACCTATTGGGCTATGTGCAAATTTGAGCAAGAGTAAGATTGTGCCGTTTGTGGTTTATCACAAATCCCTGCCAAAACCACTTGTGCCAGTGGCCATTTCCAACAACTGCTATCAATTTGTGGCCCCTTACTTTTGTCTTGTCTCAGCCTTGAGAGTTGTCACAATGGTCCTCACACCAGTTCTTTTTCATCTTTAGAGGTATTCCAGTATTTGGATAACTGGACTATTTGCTGCTGCGAGAGCAGACCCCTAACTTTAACTCCTATGTGTAAAGTTGTAGAAGTCCTCTCTAATTCTGTCACATTCCTTGGTGTACTTGGGCCTTCTCCTGCAAAATCAGGTTTGGCAACTTCAGTCATGACATTGATCTTCCCTGTATAGTTGCTGTTCAGGGTTGTTGATCCCATGAAAAATCAAAGCTTCCAGTCAACATCCTAGAATTATGAGCAGTTCCTCTGTTACATCACTGGACCCCGCTCTGACTGGTCAATCTAGTCCAGGTGCAGCTGAACACAGTTACATCCAATCATTATGGGGGTAACAGGAGTGTTTTTGAAGTGATCCTATCCTGTCCTTCGAAGGATTCCTAGGTGGAAGATTGGCAGGCAGATTTTCCCAACATATAAAACTTAAACCCAGGGGAATGGTGTCTCCATCCAGAGGCCATATTGTACATTGATCAGTCATAGCTTTATTATCGCCCTACTATTGAGTAGGTCCCTGCTTTTGCCACCAAAATAGCCCCTTTTACCAACAAAACACCCCTGACCTTTCATGGCATGGACACTACTAGACCTCTGAAGGTATACTGTGGTATCTGGCACCAAGCCGCCAGCAGCAGATCCATTAAGTTTTGCAAGGTGGAGCCACCGTGGATTAGACCTGTTTTTCCAGAACATCCCACAGATGCTGAAAAGATTGAGATCTGGAGAATTTAGAGGCCAGGTCAACACTTCAAACTTGCTGTGCTCCAAAAACTATATTTGAACTATCGTTGCAGTGTGGCAGGGTGCATTATCCTGCTGAAACAGGCCACTGCCAGTAGGGAATACTGGTTCCGTGAAGGGGTGTTCTTGGTGAGCAACAATGTTTCGGTAGAGGGTATGTGTCATGTGACATCCATGTGACCCAAGGTTTTGCAGCAGAACATTGCTCAAAACAACACACTGCGTCCACCGACTTGATTTATTTCCATGCTGTATCCCTGGTGCCATTCCTTCCCCAGGGAAGCTACACACACGCATCTGGCCAACCACATTATGTAAAAGAAAACATGATTTATTAGACTAAGCCACCTTCTTCCGCTGCTCCTGTGGTCCAGTTTTGATGCTCACGTGCCCATTGTAAACACTTTTGGCTGTGGACATGGGTCAGAATTGGCATCCTGACCAGTCTGCGGGTACGCAACCCTGTAGACATCATACTGTGATGCCCGTTTTTTTTCACCTCAACTTCAGGGACAACCTGTTTATTTGATGCTTAATATATCCAACCCATATTCAGATGCCATTATAACAAGATAATCTGTGTTACTCAGTCAGCTAACCTGTCAGTGGTTGTAAAGTTGTGGCTAATGTATGTCTACATTGAGGGATGCCGGATGTACATTTATTAGTGTATTTTTTTTTTTTTTTTTTTAACAAGAAGCTTGACAGGTTTATTTCCAGGATGAGGAACTCGACAGCAGACCCAGCAGATGCTGTAGTGGTGCCATGGAATCTGTATACGAAGTTCAATACAATTCCTCCAATCCTTCTAATTTTAAGGGATCAATGCAGAGCGCATTTCAGTCATTTTCATAGCATCAGGTTGACCTCAGAGTGTGGTATGCCGCCATTGTTAGCCAAAAGCTCTATCAACCAGATCTGTTATCTCAAGGATTGATCTTCACTCCAATTGTGGGACATAAATATTATTGTGGATGTTGCATAGACCCTATTTGGGACATTTCCTTGAATTTATCTTGTAAGGTAGCCTTTTTTGTGGTCATCACTTTGTTCAGAAGGGTTTCCGAGTTATCACCATTGCCCTGTTGTTGGGCCATGACCTGGTCTTCTGTACATATCATTTTCAGGCTCTAGATGCTCAGTGTGTCTACCTCCGCTGATGCTATAACCCAGCGCAACCTGCAAAAAATAGGATTTTTATACTCCCTGTAAAATCCTTCTCTGACTCCATTGGGGGACACAGCTCCTACACTTCACATACTGTGCTTCTGTATGTGAACTACTTGTGACAGTTGAGCAGATGGGAGGAGTTATAGCCTCACGGAGGTGGGCCTTTGTAGTTTTTTTTACTATCAAGCTATGCTCCTCAATGGACTCTGAGCAATGGATTTTACGGTGAGTAAAATTTCCTTTTTTTTTTTTTTGTTGCTCTGGGTTATTGAATATACATTGGCTGCTTTATACTAAATTTCTAAATGAAGCTTTAAAGATGTTGTACACTTTTTTCAATTTTTTTTGTTTTATCTATTATTATTTGTGTAGTTGTGATCCCTCTGCTAATTGTTTGCCTTCTGCTGTAATGATGGACACACATGTTGTGGCTGCAGTTTGTAGTGTCCTGGTTGATCGATTTCCCTATGTCAGTGTATTCATTCACCTAGCTTGTCCCAGTTCATCACAGGGACAAGACAACTTCCATTGTACGCCAGGTCACATGGTGTACAATGTGCTCGTTGGGCTGCGCTTTGTGTTGCATTACAAATGCGCGAGCGTTGACGTAATAATATCATCATCTTCCAGCTGCATCAGTGAGCTCTCTGTGGGCTCAATTCACTATAGGATATTGCATGCAATATTTGGTTCATGTGACACATGTAATCCAAATATCGCATGTGATATGGAAAATCTCAATTCACTGTAGGTTTATGTGGTATTTGCCGCAAATATAAGAAATGCTTGGTAAATACCACATAGTTACATAGTTAGTCAGGTTGAAAAAAGACACAAGTCCATCCACATAAACCTGTCTGAAAGTCAATTCACAAAAAAGCAAACGTCATGGCCTAGCCACACGCTATTAATGAATGTATTCAGTAACTAGTTGGTTAGTGTGGAGCTTGCACCCACCAGTGCTGGCTCTTCCGAGTTAAGGTGCCCCCCTCCTCCTTACTGAATGGGACTGCATGTCATGCATCCCAGGAGGCACCGCATCATTTGCCTAGGCGAATTCTGGAAGTTGGGGGGCAGACTGAGCCTTTTAACTCTGAAAATACAGGTATGTTTAAAAAAAAAAAAAAAAAAAAGAGGAAAACCCTGCTTTAAGGAGCCAGCACCCACCACATCCTTAACTAGTGACCATCTGTTGTCAGCTGGGGATTCCAATAAGTCAGCCCCCATCATTACACCCCTCTACCCCCTCAACTGGGAGAGGGTTGTGGCGAAGGGGCGGTTGTCCGCCTCAACATGGGGACAAGGTGCTTTGCCAGACCCGAAGGGCCCGGTTTGGATTGAGGGACAAGCCTCACACCGTTTTTTTTTTTTTTTTGGGGGGGGGGGGTTACTGTTGGCTTTTTTAAAAAAAAA
>BLSH010251074.1:3259878-3270071 GCA_018402905.1 Glandirana rugosa
AGAGTCTCCAGGCAAATTTCGCGTCTCTCGTAGTACTTAAATCTTTTTGTATCCAAATCCGGCTTTAAACTTCTCCACAACAGTATCTCGGACCTGCCTGGTGTGTTCCTTGTTCTTCATGATGCTCTCTGCGCTTTAAACGGACCTCTGAGATTATCACAGTGCAGGTGCATTTATACGGAGACTTGATTACACACAGGTGGATTCTATTTATCATCATTAGTCATTGAGGTCAACATTGGATCATTCAGAGATCCTCACTGAATTTCTGGAGAGAGTTTGCTGCACTGAAAGTAAAGGGGCTGAATAATTTTGCACGCCCAATTTTTCAGTTTTTTATTTGTTAAAAAAGTTTGAAATATCCAATAAATTTCGTTCCACTTCATGATTGTGTCCCACTTGTTGATTCTTCACAAAAAATTACAGTTTTATATCTTTGTTTGAAGCCTGAAATGTGGCAAAAGGTCGCAAAGTTCAAGGGGGCCGAATACTTTCGCAAGGCACTGTATCGTGATGGGCTCCCCTAGTGCTGAGTTTATTAACTGAAGAATGAAATGGTGTGGGAGTGATGCTTTGTGGGACTCGGTGTGGCAATGAGGATTGTCGTCAGACACTGCTGTGGAAGGACTCCATTTCCCATCGGACCATGCTCATAGGAAGGCTCCTGGGATGAAGAGTGCCTCATGGGAGAGCCTATTTAATTGAAGGGAGTGGCCTGTTGTGGTCTCTTTCTACGGCGGTGATTGAACAGCAGGGACCCTGTGAGCCTTTACAGCGGTATTGTGGCCATACAGTGATCCAAAGGGCTGTATTTTCAGTGTTCCAGCGAGCTGCTTTGTAACAGTGTTCCAGCGGGTGATCTGCAGAACCAGCACTACTACCATCTGAGTCTATTCCAGATCCAGTGGGCAACGGTAGCGATGGGTCAGGAAGAGCTGCAAGGAGAAGGGCAGTGGAGGCCAATTCCAGGAGCATAGAGTGAGAGTACTTCTTCATCTCCAGACTCATCATCATCATCCTCATCTGAACAGCAGGACTGTTTGTCGCTGTCATTTGTTTGGTTGGGTTAGCGGGCCTAGGACCATCTATAAGAGTACAGATCTGTTTAATACATACCTCTCTAAGAAAGTAAGTAGATCTGAACATTACTATCAGACTGTGGAGGCTGGATTACAATCACTTAAGTGCAGTGTGAAGGTTTCTATCTATTTTAGTAAAGTTGCTATTTCACTTTTGTGCCATATTCTGAGGATCTGTGGACAGTTACTTCTTGGATACCTAACCTTGAAATAACAGAGCCGGCAGAAGACACACTGAACTTTAATTGAGGATCTGCTACAATTACTGACCCCCCTCCCCCCCCACACACACTTTGCAGGACTCAGGGTTATTATATTTGGCATTACTGAATTCTCCTAAGAACTCTCTGAAATGCAGCAGGTTAATTTAAATAAGCCAATTGTACTGTTTATTGAAGTTTATACCAGTTTGGTTGTATTCTTTTAGAGTGGTATTGGTTTATCTGTATTATATTGAGTGGTATCAATTTACCTATAGTTCACCAACCCACACGCTTTATCCATTATTGATTTATGTTAAGAAATCTCTTTACAACGCCTATAGGTGAACATTCAGGTATCTTGACTAAACTCGATTTGAGGAATCAAAGTGTAACCTTTAACATTGAACTGCCAGTGAATAGGAGGGAGTAGTGATCCACATTCTGTTCTTGCTGTCTCCGTTCTATTCACTAAGGTTTCAAAGGTATGTTAATGTTGTCTAGACAAAAGTGTGTGACTTAAGATTAAACTGTTAATCCTTGACCTGTGTGATACAATTCTTGTTTAATCTGGAGTTTCAATTTAACACAACAGAGATTTAAGTAAATACTTTAAACTCTCAACCTTGTGTGGCTCCTTTCACTGAAGTTTGTTAAATTAACAAAAAGGTAACACTATAAGTGAACCCAGAGTGTCAGGAGTAGTGGAGGACTCTGAGTCGGGGAGACCAAGGGGAATGGAATTTTCAAGCGACCCTCAAGGGGGCAGGGCTACATAGGATGTATAGTTTCTTCAAAGAAAATGCTGTTCTCATACTACAGATCAAGTTCATAAATCAACCTGTACAGTGCCATGCAAGGTGCAAGTTGGAATGTTTACAATGGGATTGGATAAATCACAGAATTCAGCTAACCACTCCATCCAAAATTACAGGCAATACATTTGTATTGTTTTATAGAATCACGTAACATCTTAAAATACGCTGTTGGCTCTAACACTGCACTGCCTGCCTCCTAAATTCTTTATTGCTTAGTCCATTTCTGGCCTCAAACCTTGCAAGTCATTGCAGTAAAGTTTAACTCACCACTACCCCTATAGGTGATGAGCAGTAAATGCAGACCTCTTCACAGAAGTCACACAGGAGTCTGCTTAGGCTTACATTTTTGGTTTTAAGGCCTCACACACACACACAAGGGCGCTTTTTAAGCCACATTTTTGGTCGTTTTTTACAGCTCTCCATGTTATTCAATGGCCCTCTAAAAACGCTGATGTTTTTGAGCAGTAGAGGCCGTTGGTGAGCTGTAACTGGAACGCGGGACCAGTGCTTTCCGAAGCTGCAGCGTCATGGCGTTTTTGACGCCGAGGCGGTTAAACGCTCAATAACGTTGCTTAACGTTGTATACACAGCGTTTAGCCTCATCTGGCGTTCTATTCAAAATCAATGGTTCCCTATGGGAGCCCATTGATTTGAATAGAAGTTGCACCAGAAGTCGGATCACGATGATTCGACTTGTGTGCTAGGGATCTTAAAGGGGAACCCCCGAAAAAAATTGTGTGGGTTTCCCCCCCCCAAGAGCATACCAGGTTCTTCAATCTGGCATGGATTTTAAGAGGAACACCCACGCCGAAGAAAAACGGCATCGGGTCCCCCCCAAAATCCATACCAGACCCTTATCCGACCAAGCTGCCTGGCAGGCCAGGAAAGGGGGTGGGGACGAGCGAGCGCCCCCCCCCCCTGGACGGTACCAGGCCGCATGCCCTCAACATGGGGAGTATGGGTGCTTTGGGGCAGGGGGGGCTCTGCGCCCCCACCCCAAAGGACCTTGTCCCCATGTTGATGGGGACAAGAGCCTCTTCCGACAACCCTGGCCGTTGGTTGTCGGGGTCTGCTAGCGGGGGCTTATCGGGATCTGGAAGCCACCTTTAATAAGGGGGCCCCCAGATGCCGCCCCCCCCACCCTATGTAAATGAGTATGGGGTACATCGTACCCCTACCCATTTACCTGGAAAAAAAAGTGTACAAAAAAATACACTACACAGCTTTTAAAAATATTTTATTAAATTCGCTCCGGCATCTTCTCCCCTCTCTTCTTTCTTCGGCTCTTTTGCAGGGTCTTGGGTCTTCTGAGGGGTCTTCTGTCTTCTGCACTTTTGCCGCTGTCTCCTTGGCTAGCTTCTCCCGCTGCTTCTTCTTCTTCTTCTGGAGATGTTGACTCGTTGCTCTCTTCCACTCGAATGCCGGTGCCGTGCTGCGCGGTTGCCTTATATTGGCATGGGGCAGGGCCACGCGCTGATGTCATCCTGAGCCCCGCCCTCATGATGTCACATCCTGGGGCGGGCCTGTGATGTGATGGGCCGCCCCAGGATGTGACGTCATGAGGGCGGGGCTCAGGATGATGTCAGCGTTTGGCACCGCCCCATGCCAATATAAGGCAATGGACTTGGCATTCAAGTGGCAGAGAGATACGAGTCAACATCTCCAGAAGAAAAAGAAGCTGGAGAAGCTAGCCGAGGAGACAGCAGCAAAAGAGCAGAAGACCCCGCAGAAGACCTAAGACCCCGCATAAGAGCTGAAGAAAGAAGAGAAAGGGAGCTGATTTAATAAAATATTTTAAAAAGCTGTGTAGTGTTTTTTTTTTTTTTTTGTACACTTTTTTTCCAGGTAAATTGGTAGGGGTACGATGTACCCCATACTCATTTACTTAGGGTGGGGGGCTGGTATCTGGGGGCCCCCTTATTAAAGGTGGCTTCCAGATCCCGATAAGCCCCTGCCCGCAGACCCCGACAACCAACGGCCAGGGTTGTCGGGAAGAGGCTCTTGTCCCCATCAACATGGGGACAAGGTGCTTTGGGGTGGGGGGTGCAGAGCCCCCCCCCCCTGCCCCAAAGCACCCATACTCCCCATGTTGAGGGCATGCGGCCTGGTACGGTCCAGGAGGAGGGGGGGGGGTGCGCATGCTCGGCTAAGGGTCTGGTATGGATATTGAGGGGGACCCTACGCCGTTTTTTTTGGGGGGGGGACCCCACGCATTTTTTTGGCAGGGGGTTCCCCTTTAAGATCCCTAGCTCACAAGTTGCGCCACAAATCGGATCATCGTGATCCGACTTCTGGAGCGACTTCTATTCAAATCAATGGGTTCCCATAGGGAACCATTGATTTTGAATAGAGGCAGAAAACGCAGCTGAAAGCTAGCGTGGAATTGACGTCAATGCCAAATGCCGGAAAAAAATGTGATTTTTTTCCCTGACGTTGGGCTCGGCGTTTTGCTTGTTTTTTTTTTGTATACGCCCGTGTGTATGAGGCCTAAGCAGTGAAAGGTTATCAGCATGGCACTGCATAAGTTGAGATCTGGGTTTTACATATAGGAGAAAGAACAAAAAAAAATAGGTAGAAAAGTTTAATAGACTGGGATATATCGTGATTTTGTACATTTGCTGTTATCTTTCTTTTTGATTCCAGGATGAATTCAGACAGTGGTTTTGTGCAAAAGTACGAATACGGGTTTGTCCTGGAACTGACCCTTTTCAGAGTCCTGAATCCATGACTAACAAAGTGACCAATGGACATGCAGGCCACCTTCCTGAGAGTCCCACTGAACACACTGAAGATCATCCAATGAACAATGCAGCAGCCCCATTACATGAGGTATGGGGCATTTTCCCTTATAGTTAAAACCCACCATAGGCTCGCCCACGGTTTTCTCATCATTTGATAACTTCTGCTGTTGTACAAATGAGAGTGATTTTCATGGTACCTGTGCTATTAAAAGTACTTATGCAAACTGTTTGGGAAGAAACAAAAATTTGTAATGGAATTTAGGCATCAATATGTATTGAAATGGCACAGACTCTTTTGCATACCAAAATCCTTGCATGTAAGATTATAGGTGATAGGGCTGGAACCTGTTACATGTTCCAACGAAGAACAGATGGAACATGTTCCAAAGGTGAACTTGCTTAAAACCTATACTACATGAATTCATTTTCGTGGTACAGCTAGTGTTAACAGACATGTTAAAGTGGTTAAGTCACTTTCATTACTAACAAGAATCCCCTCTGTTATAGCAGGTTAAATTGCTCAGTGCCTTTCTTTCTTTTTTTTAAATAATGATGCATTTTATGCCTTTGTCTTGCAGGGTTTTTGTTTTCTGTTTTGTTTTTTTTTGCGTTTACAACTACTTTAAATGTGAGATCTATTGCCTAAGCTTTCTGCAGATGCCCATTGTCAAATCAGTGGGTTGAGGCACCAATCATTGAATTGTTAACATAAACAGCGCCTCTTCCCAATCCAATCTACCATATAGAAGTAATAATTTAATGAGAAAATTGTTGGTGGCTATACAAGTGTATGTGTGTATCAAAAAATATGTACACACATCCACTTGGTGCTGCTGCTTGCGAAGAAAATGAATAGATTTTTATAGATAGGCAGCGCATCTAGACACCAATCCCAGTGTATAAATGTGTAAGGAAACTGTGATTAAACATAAACCAATAAATTCACAAACATATCCAAATGTTCCATAGGGAACACATATAGTGTTCAGGTGCACTAACCAATTGCACAACCAAAATACAAAAACAAACAAAGTGCTTAAAAATGTCCAGGTGCTTAGAAATAAACAAAAGTGCTAATCCATACAAAGTTCAAATATGATCAATATGCTGGATGATCACACCCACTTGCATGACTACAGTCACTGCGACAAATATGAGTGGTGCTCCTGAAAGGTATATATTCCTAGATTATTTTTAAAGTGACTAAGTGCAACAAAGGTGCTCTTGTGTGCTGTTACTGCTATTCCACACGTGCCATGCAATCTGTGCCGGACCCCCTCTGTGGCCCCACTCACCAGAGGTCATTGACCATCTGCTTTGCAGTCAGTGGCCAGGACAAGCTTTTGTCAGTGGGGGGAGCAGGTTCCCGAATGCTGACGGTGATTTGCAGATCAAACTCTTCAGCTAATATGATGTAGGCGGTATATGGTTCGAACACTGGTTTCCCAGGATAGAAGTAAACGGCAACAAGTATCCCAGCCAACGCTACCAGTGCACTTGTGACTGCAACCTGGTCCCAGTGTGATCATCCAGCATATTGATCATATTTGAACTTTGTATGGATTAGCACTTTTGTTTATTTCTAAGCACCTGGACATTTTTAAGCACTTTGTTTGTTTTTGTATTTTGGTTGTGCAATTGGTTAGTGCACCTGAACACTATATGTGTTCCCTATGGACCAATCATTGAATACATACAGATTAAAAAAAAAACAAGGTCCTAAAAATGGGGCAATGTATGTTCTATATTTAAAAGCATGTAGATTACTGAGAAGAAATTCTATGTCTTGTTCAATGCCATGTTAAAGGGAAACTTATTTTTTTGGGGGTCAGTTTTATACAGCTAAAGAGTTAGATCACTTACTAATAAAAAACAATCTATGACAAAGGATTCCCAGAGCTTTATGGGTTATCAAAAGAGACAGCACAACAGTAGTGGTGTACCTCACAGCTAGCTTTGTTTGACTTAAACTTCGGAATGAAGCCATCTGATAAGGATGAGTCACTCCAATGAGTTCTCTGTGTAAGGCTGGGTTCACACCGCAGCACGGAGCGGCTCCCAGCAGAGGTCTGGTGTGTCCACATTAACCATTTCAGCCCAAATTTTTGGCTGAATTCAGACCTGAAATGGACCAGAAGACACACAGGAGTCCTGTGAAGTTCGCTCCATAGAGAGCCGGTTACAATCTCCTGACATGCGAATTGGATGCGGAGAAACCAGGGTGGATTTGATTTAATTTGATTTAAATCATGATTTAAATCGCTAGGAAAAAAGGCTTGATTTAAATCATAATTTTAAAAGAGCAGCTGTCATCTCTGTCCCACAGTGGCTCCTCCTGACCCGCTGTTGACTCACCGACAGTCCCATTCACTTTAATGGGATGGCTGGTAATGTGGCAGTGACACAACAAGGTGAGGGACGTGGCGGCAGCAGGTGATTGGATGCCCGCTAACAGGCGCTGCCATGATGGATCTGAAATGACAGGTGCTCTTTAAATGTAAGGACTTATTCTTGCTGGTAGTTAGAATCTTTAATATTTGCAAACAAAATGGTTTCCTATTTAGAATAATAAGCTGTCAGAACTGATTCAGTCATACAGTTTGTAGTGTACATAGATTTGCAAAACAATGGAATAAAGGAATATTCCTGAACTTTGTTTTATCTCATGGTTACTGTGAAATTGTGTGAATGCATCAATGCAGTGTGGTTATCTCAGTTTGAGGAGCTTGGATTCATTGAATGAGTTTACCAAAAATGTAAATATTACATAATATACAGCCTCATGCTACATAACTAAGCTTCATTTCATGCTGAATAAACTAAACTATTAATGTATATTAAATAGAAAACTATCTTTAGATAGATTTTTACTCCAAAAGCATTTTATTAAAGTAAATTTGATAAAAATAAAAAAAATCGATTTAAAGTGGAACTTCAGTCATTTTTTCATCTTTCCATCTATTAAATCCTCTGCCGGTATTTTAACTTTGGATAGTAAAACTTTTTTTTCTGCCAGTAAATACCTTATACAGCCCACTTCCTGTTTCTTGTCTGGTAAAATGCCTCGGCGTTTGACGTCATGCACAGCTCTCTGCCTGGAAGGGAGGGGGGGATGAGTCGTAAGAGGGCCATCAAAAGTTGCAGGGCTGGAGGTGTGCCTCTGTGTGTTTGTATAAATCCAGGAAGTGAGCAGGCAGCAGCTTCAGCTGCCCACAGTTAAATGGATGAAGCCAGACTTGGTGGAGGGAGATTTCTGCAACATATTTGGCAAGTACAGAATTACAGTATATATAAAATGATATGCAAAGTGGTTGGAGGGAAGCTTCAGAATGGCAAAGATGTTTTTATTACAAATTATGTGAGCAGACTGCTGTTCCTCTTTAAATAAAAGAAAAAAAAAAATCTGATTTAAATCAAAAAAATCATTGGTTTTTATCCACCCTGGGGGAAACCCACATCCAATTCGCAATGGTGGGAACCTAGCCTAAATTGTGGCTCAACTACTTAACAACCGGCCCATAGACAAAAGACGTCTACAGGGCGGTTGCTTAACTGGGAGGACGTCTATTGATTTCCTCCCAGAATCGTGCTTCCCGCGCGCCCCCTAGGGTGCGCACACGGGGACATCCGTGACCGCCGGGCCCAGGGGACCCGGCGCATCACGGATCGCGGTGAATGGCCACTGTGAGCGGCCTTTCACCACGTGATTGCTCCGTCAAATGACGGAGCGATCACATGTAAACAAGCCGGCGTCCATCCATCCTCATTCGTGCTCATCCATCCCCATTTGTGCTCATCCATCCCCATCCGTGCTCAGTCATCCCCATCCGTGCTCAGTCATCCCCATCCGTGCTCAGTCATCCCCATCCGTGCTCAGTCATCCCCATCCGTGCTCATCCATCCCCATCCGTGCTCATCCATCCCCATCCGTGCTCATCCATCCCCATCCGTGCTCATCCATCCCCATCCGTGCTCATCCATCCTCATCCGTGCTCATCCATCCCCATCCGTGCTCATCCATCCACGGCTCATCCATCCCCATCCACGGCTCATTTGTGCCTCATTCATGCTCATCCATACCACATCAGTTCTCATCCGTGCTACTACACTGCCCATCTGTGCCACTACACTGCCCATCTGTGCCACTACACTGCCCATCTGTGCCACTACACTGCCTATCCGTTCCACTACTGTGCCTATCCATGCCACCACAGTGCCTGACAATAGTGTAAAAGGTAGTCAAATTTGATTTGAATTGTATGCCCCTAAAACACCTGACGGTGCTCCCTGCATGTTGGGCCTCTGTATGTGGTCAGGCTGTGTAAAAGTGTCACACATGTTGTATCACCATACTCGGGAGGAGTAGCAGAATATTTTGTGGGGTGTCATTTTTGCTATGTACATGCTGTGTGTAAGAAATATTGTATAAATGGACAACCTTGTGTAAAAAAAGAAGAAAAAAAAAAAAAAAGGCGTTTTCATTTTCTTTCCACATTTTCCAAAAACTTGTGGAAAAAAATGACATGTTCAAAAGACTCAGTCATCCCCACCCGTGCTCAGTCACCCCCATCGGTGCTCATCCACCCCCATCGGTGCTCAGCCATCCCCGTTCGTGCTCATCCATCCCCGTCCGTGCTCATCCATCCCCGTCCGTGCTCATCCATCCCCGTCCGTGCTCATCCATCCCCGTCCGTGCTCATCCATCCCCGTCCGTGCTCATCCATCCCCATCCGTGCTCGTCCATCCCCATCCATGGCTCATCCATCCCCATCCATGGCTCATTTGTGCCTCATTCATGATCACCCCCATCCGTGCTCATCCATCCCCATCCGTGCTCATCCATCCCCATCCGTGCTCATCCATCCCCATCCATGCTCATCCATCCTCATTCGTGCTTAGTCATCCCATCCGTGCTCATCCATCCCCATCCGTGCTCATCCATCCCCATCCACGGCTCATCCATCCCCATCCACGGCTCATCCATCCCCATCCACGGCTCATCCATCCCCATCCATGGCTCATTTGTGCCTCATTCATGCTCATCCATACCACATCAGTTCTCATCCGTGACACATCCATGCTACTACACTGCCCATCCGTGCTACTACACTGCCCATCTGTGCTACTACACTGCCTATCCGTGCCACTACTGTGCCTATCCATGCCACCACAGTGCCTCACAACAGTGTAAAAGGTAGTCAAATTAGATTTGAAATGTATGCCCCTAGAACACCTGACGGTGCTCCCTGCATGTTGGGCCTCCTACCCGTCACATCATCGTACCTACACAGTGCCTACTCTTGACTACACCATACCTACTCGTACTTACTCCGTGTTTACTCGGTACCTACCCCT
>BLSH010251074.1:3275339-3285669 GCA_018402905.1 Glandirana rugosa
GTTTGTAATATATAATAGTGACTTTTCATTGCTCTGGTGGGTTTCCGGTCACCATGAAATACTGGAGCCCAGCTGCACATAGAGTGGTAATTGTTGATGGCACACAGGGCTTTATCACAATTTTGTTGCTTAGAATAAAGGTCACGTTTCTCGCGGTGTGACATCATCTTTCATATTATACAATAAAAAAATGGGCTAACTTTACTGCTTAGTTTTTTTTTATTCATTAAAAGTGTATTTTTTTCCAAAAAATTACGCTTGAAAGACCGCTGCGCAAATACCATGTGACATAAAATATTGCAGCAACCGCCATTTTATTCTCTAGGGTCTCTGCTAAAAAATAATATATAATGTTTGGGGGTTCCAAGTCATTTTCTAGCAGAAAACACTGCATATTTAATTGTAAGCCACTAATGTGAGAAAGGGTTTAGTCTATAAATGGTTAAACTTTCCTGATAGCCCGGAGATCATTGCTTTGAAAGAACCATAAGATACATTGTTGTGTTTCTTCTTCTAACTCTCAACAACTCTTCCAGGCAGCCTGTTTGTTACTTTTCTTCAGTCTAAGTAGAAACAAATATCCCGGGCAGCGGCAGAGTGTAACAGCTGTTAGATGAAGCAGAGAACGGCTCTCGGCTCTCGCTGAATCTGACAGCTGTTTTACCATGGGGAGAGAAGAAACGGCAGTCACTCGCCAGGACGCGATTTCTGGTCGCCATGGCGACCTGGCGCCTGGGGTTTGTCGAGGCCTGGCATAGATGAGGAAAAGGATAGGGGAAGAAGAGCAAGGAAGGGGATCCCGGGGGGTGGTTGGTTAGGATGAAAGTTAAAGATCCATAACTAGGTAGCCCTGATGTCGTACTATCATATGATTCAAGGGCCTAGTAGCGTTTCATCAAAATCTGAGGGGATGAAGTGATCGATCAATGGCCTCTTTAGGGCTCTTTCACATGAGTGGAGCCCGTTTTGACGGGCTCTTCTGCTCAGCGGGGATCCATCCGTTGATCCCCGCTGAGCTGGCGGATGACAGGACCGTCTCTGCTTGCCTCTCCTCTATGGGGGAGCGGATGAACACAGCCTGTCTGTCCGTGTTCATCCGATCCGCCAGACAGATGGAAAATAGGGGTTCCATCCATCTCTGTTGAGCAGATGTCAGCGGACATGTCAGCGCTGACATCCGTCACTCCATAAAGGACAATGGAGCGTCCGTTCAGGTCCGCCTGAAAAACTGACGGGCGGATCTGAACGGTCCGTACGTGTGAAAGGACCCTTAAGGATTTTGTCCAGAAGGACCGCTTCTATTTTGGAATAGATCATGGCTCTGGTGAGTCTGTTTTTGGTCTTCATAATGTTGAGGTGTGGTGTTTTCCATGCTTTAGTTATTTGTTTGGCCGCAGTGGTAACCTGCAGGAGAAGCTTAAATTGGAGTCGGGTCACATCCAGAGGTTTTTTATTAAGTAAGGCCGTGGCTGGATTTGGGTCCAGTGAGCTGTTAAACAGTGTAGAAAGGATATGAAAGATGAAAGGCTCCTTTTTGTCAGTTTCCCAAATGGGTATTTGATAAGGAACCCTGTGTTCACTAAGCAGCAGGGCAGGTGCTCTGCACAGGACCAGGAAGCTAGCAGTGATCACTGTACAGTAGTATCTGTGTATACTACAATGATTTCAAGCTTGTACAGGGATTGTCCAGATATGGTGCATGCATGATTATACTGGTCCAAGCTGGGCCAATGTAACTATGCAAAAAATCCATACTTAATATTCAGCTTTAAGGTTTAGAGGGAATATATATGTTTTGTGAAAATCCTTATTTTGAGTAGGGCTAAAAGAAAAAAAATTGTCAATAACTTTAAAGCAGTATTAATCCAAAAACAAAAAATGCAATATATTGCATTTTACCAATCATTAGATGTGGTTGGCTGCATTAGTGTGTTTTTTTTTTTCTTCCTTTTATGCTTTTTCCCTCTGTTTTTCACCTGGTGATCTGGTCAGTAACACACTACCTGTATTAGTCAATCCACTTTACATGAAGGTCCAAGGAGACCTCTTTGGACAGCAGCATTGTAAATTTGGGGGGAGGGGAGTGTTAAGCGGCCCCTTTTGATAGTTTGAAATTCAGCCAGGTCAGGGACTGGATGAATTTTCATTAGTCTATGCCCATACCCACTCTCTAATGGGGGCTGCTGGTAAATTTTGTTTGATCTGTGCATGCAGCCAATCGGGTGCAGCGCTGACTAGTGTATTCTGATGGTAAAAGAGTCACTACTGTCAGAATACAGCACAGTGGGGAGGTTTCCTACATTCACCTCGTATGTGTGTAAGGGGGGATCCGATTAAAGTATTGCCAGCTTTACATGTACTATCAGATTTAACTACACTAACAAATTGAAGCCAAACTCCAGCTAATACTTTATAAGCAGTTACAGGAACACTTTTTTCCTTTTCGGTGAGAAGTTTTACATAAATAAAAGTTGATCATTGTAAGCACCCCTGTCAGTGGTAACTGATTGTCTCAACCCTCTAACTGCTGCATCTGCAGGACAGCTTGTTCTGTTGAAAAACAGACTTACTAGACAGATCGCCAGGTGAAAATAAAAGCCCAAAAAACCTAATATAGCCATTACATCTATGAATTGGTAAACTGTAATATAATAAATAAATGCATCACAGTGCATTGTAACACACTACTGTGCACGGCATTGCAAAAATAGTGCATGCAACTTTAGTGTATTAGGGAGCCCATGCATAACTGGTTGCATTTACACAATGTACATCAATGCATGAAATATTACACAGCAACAGTGTAAACTCAGCCGTAGTTAGATGTAATTGCCGGTCTCCTAAAATTGTAAGTTGACTGGCTGTGGTGACAATCTTCTGACTTTAATAGGTTGAGGCACTTGCCCTAAACAAGCATACACTTGAGGAATTTGACCAAACGCTAGTCTCTTTGTTGTTGGTAACTCAGGGCCCATTCATGTTGCATTGCATGCAATTTCAAGTGTTGAGGTGCTTTGTAGCATGTTGCTTTGGCAGCCAATTTAAAGTGGAAGAAAAGGCAAAACCTAAGTAACTAAACCTGCTCCCATCCACATTCTAAGGCCAATCTATCTAACCCTGTAAAGAAAAGATTTCTATACTTACCTATTCTGAAGCCGCTCCAGTCTCTGGTGGCACCTTCTGTGTGCAGGTAAAGCCGACAATGGCTGGGAAGGGACTTCACCCATAGACTGACTATGGGGCTTCCATTGTCGGCTGCCTCTCTGACAGCTCAGCCTGGGACCGGACTGGAACGACTGCAGAATAGGTAACTATAGCAATCTTTTCTTCACAGGGCTAGATAGATTAGGTTTAGAATGGGGGACAGAGTAGTTTTAGAGTTACTTAAGTTTTGCCTTCCACTTTAAATGAATGCACTACTACAAAACCTGAATGTATGAAAGAATACTGCAGGAAACATTTTTGCAGCACATTGCACAGGACACAATGCATTGTGATGTAGTGTGTTGCCACCATCAGAATTAATGGCAATGCACAGCAAATGATTGGATCCAGAGATAGCCAGGTAACTAACAGATGGAGCTAAATTGACATCCCTCCATATGTCTCTTGTGACAAGTTTGCTATTAAGCACACTATCCTGTCCACTTCATAAATTTTAGCAGATGTCCTGGAAAGGTTTTACTGCTCGCTGTGTTATCCCAGAGCACCGGCTTCCGCAATGAACATCAATATTTAATTAATTTTGGACTACTGTTGGTGGTTTGTGTGTTTAGGAGGAAGGTGGGCCTGCTAGGGGTAGAGTTTTCAGTTGCCAAAAATCATTCAGTATCCAGATTACATCAGATTACGTCATGTTTCTCAGCTCGAATCTTAGATATACCAACTGCCACATTTACTCTAACGTTTATAAGTTGTGTGAGCATATGTAAAGTTAATATGAGGAAGACCAGCCAATTATCTAAAGAAACTGTACAACATTGCATGGTTTATGATCCATGAGAAAATATGTCCTTGTAACTTGAGCAGCGATAAATTAGCTGATAACATGTTCACATTCTTCAAGAGATGAAGGAACGATCACTTGCTGAAATGAATGACCGCAGCATGTTTCTGTAGCACAGAAGCATGGCAATAAAAACTGATTTGTTTTTAAACTGAACATAAGCCCTATATAATGTTATTGCTGAAGGTTTATACAACAAGGACAATAACAATAATGATGGTATTTTGTTTAAATGAAAACATACATGGAATGTATGGTGTCAATGAATTTCTGTTTCAATCGTTTTTTATTTAGTTTTTTCTTTCCGAGATGTAAGAAAAAGTACAAAATATGGCAACAACAGTAGTTTGCTAAGGTTACATTCACAGCAACATTGATACGCATATGGCAACAAGTGACAAAGTTGGACTGCCCATTATTTCAATTGAGTGTCCAGTCAATTGGTGTAGGCCGGCTCGCACCAGCTCTATTATGTGGGGGACCCTGTTTGGGAGGGAAACATTGCCTTTTCAAGTAGGAAATATAAAAGCCCTTAAAACCTAGGACACCATTAGTACTGAACATCTATGAAAAGCTCTGTGTAACAACAATACCTCCATCTTATAACCAGTAACATCCTAGGGCCAGGTCCAAACATCTGTTCGACCAGGTATTTGGGTCCAGGGACCCCTCTACTAGTGTCAGGATTACCATGTACATATAAAAAGAAATGGGAAAATCAAAGAATAGAAAGATACTAGAGGAGAATGGAAAAGTGTCCTTGAATTTCTTACTCCCGTAGAATTTAATTTTTGTACCTGTGTGTGGCTAATTATTTTCTGCATGCTTTAGCTGAGCAGGTCTGAAGATGGATGAGGTTATATCATGATGTAATAGGTGCCCTTGCTCTTCTGCTTTCTAACATGGAACAAGCATGCAGTGAAGGTGGAACAAGCAAGCAGGAAAGGTCTCCAAACTATGCTTAAGGCCCTTGCACACGATCAGAAAATCGGATGAAAAATATCACTTTCAAGTGATCATATGATAATCTGATCGTTAGTACACAGCTTTTCGAGAGCCAATCATAGCAATTCATGTGAAATTATTCATTGCGACAGGCACGAAAATTTTCTTGTACGATACCAGATTGTGCAATTTTCGTTTCGTACAGTTGTGCAAAATTACAATGCCATACATTACATCACTTCCAAATTTTTTATCTGTCGTGCGAGAATTTTTTAGAACTTTAGTAACCTCTTCATTTTCGATATAGAGACTAGCATGCAAAAAAAAAAAAAACAGACGATCATTTGTCTGATAATCTCTTCATTTGTATGATGCATTGAGTTTCCTGATCTTTATACTTGGTGCTGTCAGGCAGTACGATGTAAGGGAGAGAGGGGTGGCACAGGCACATCATTGAGAGTGCTTTCTATATCAGGCTGCATATTTGCTATTATTCTAACACTGCAACAAAATTGGTGTTCATCGGCTGTATGTTATAATTATGCTAGTTACTTGAGATGAGAGGACAGATACAATAAGAATTGGAGAGGCTAATTAACACACGACACACACACATTTTTATTGTACCCATTTTTGTGTGACCTTTCAAGTAGACTGGTACTATGCATCTTTGTGCCGTATCTGTAGGATAGAAAGTTTAATTGAGAACCGTTGGTGACATAAACACAAAATGCTAGTTATTGCATTACACAATGACTTCTACCAATGTACAAACCATTGACCGTTGTACGTCAGATGTACGCAAGCATTTACAGGTATTTATGATTGCTACTTAGCATTATTCCCAGTTCTGTTTTCCCAAAGGTTAATGAAAGTAAGACGTCAGCTGCAGATTATTCTGTTAACCTGTTACAACACGTTGTTGTATAAAGTAATCTGAAAACAAAAACCATTCTGCAGATGAGAAAGAAATTGTAGGATAGGGGATAATGTTATGTCTCTAGCACTCATTTATATGTGGAAATATTTTAAATAAAGATGTGGGATTGGCATGTTTGTGTGTGTGTTTGTGTGTGTGTATGTGTGTGTGTATATCTATCTGTTGATCTTTCACTATTCTTACTCTGGAACATCTTGCTATAAAGGATGTAAAGGCGGCAATAATATCTTTTCATATAAAAACCTGAATGATTTTAACACCATCCATTTCTTTGAAAAGCAAACCTGCCAAGTGAAAGAAGAAATCCTTGTAAAGCAAATTGAGTATAGATATCCCTTTCAAATTCATACTGCCTTTTTTGCATGAGTAGTGAGATGCTCCTAGTTTAGCTCCTTTTTATATGTTGGCCTATAACAGAATGTTTTACAGAGTCTGAAGCAAATATTATTTAAACAAAGTGGCCTTCCCCTACCCTTATTTTCTTCATCCTTATGTCGTGTAGCACTTTGATTTGTTTTGATTGGTAATCTAGCATGCAGATACACTGTTTTCAACTCCAATGTAAGGTGAATGAAACACTGGCTTCAGCTCAGATCCCAGCCCATCGGTCATGCTCCCCTGACATGTTTCGCCCACACTGGGCTTAAAGTGATATTGGTCTTGTTTGTTATTTTAAACAAAGAAAAAAAATGTTATACTTACTTGCTCTGCGCAGTGGTTTTGCACAGAACAGCCCAGATCCTCCTCTTCCTTGTTCCCTCGCCAGTGTTCCTACACCTCCCTCCTGCTGAGTACCCCCACAGCAAGCAGCTTGCTATGGGGGCACCGGAGCCGAGCTGCTGCTCTATGTATCCATTCAGACACGGAGCCGTGGCTCAGCCCTTCCCCCTCTCTCTCTCCTCATTGGCTCAGTGACAACAGCAGGAGCCAGTGGTGTCCACTGCTGTGTCTCAGCCAATCAGGAGGGAGATTCCCAGACAGTCGAGGCTCTTGTGCATCATTGCCTGGATTGAGATGGGGTTCAGGTAAGTATTAAGGAGCTGAGGGGGGCTACTGCACATTGAAGGTTTTTTTTTTTTTTTTAATCTTAATGCTTAGAATGCATTAAGATAAAAAGCCTTCTGCCTATTAGAATCACTTTAATAATAGAATACAGTGTGCAATGGTTTCTGCATGCTATATTGCATTTTGGAGAGAGATGTGCGCTATTTCTGCCAGCACCTGAATGCAGAGTATAAACCTGGGAGACATTTGCAGGCTTGGAGTGGCGCCGGTCTGTTAGGATGCCTATTTTGGATCCAGGGCAATGTGGTTGCGATGCCCCCACCCACTGCTTTCTGACCTTGCTGCCCTCTAGGAGAGGAGCATGCCGAAGAGCGTGTCAGGCAGCTTTCTTCTGCGGCTTAAATCTCTTCTGGCTATCAGTTTGTGTCTATGCTCTGCAGCACTTTTTTTTACCTCTCTCCTGTCCACCTGCTCCATGCCACTCTCACTAGTCTCTGTCACATGAAGCTTTAAAACTGTGTACAGCGGTCCCCTAGTTACAAACATCCGACTTACAAACGGAGGGAGACAACAGGAAGTTACAGGAAATCTCCCCCTAGGAGGGGATATTCACTCCTGTAAGAGTTCTTATGGGAAAAAGGTGTCTCCACTGATGCTTCATCACCAAGGCTTGTTTCCACATCAACCCAAAATTTTCAAAATCCAATTATCATTGGGACAACAAGTGAGGTGAAATCTTCTGAACCGAAACATAGACAGCAAAACAAACATTACAGGGGTGTTAACCCTTCCCTATGCTATCCAAAAAGCTTAAAAATATTTTTTTTGGCTGAAGCTACCCTTAAAAAATGTACCTGTTCCGACTTACATACAAATTCAACTTAAGAACAAACCTACAGTCCCTATCTTGTTTGCAACCCGGGGACCGCCTATATTTTATTAGCAGCCAGTTGCTGGTACATCGCATGTCCTTTTGGATCTTTGCAGCATAGAGTCAGGTCCTTCTGATGTACTTTCTGCAGTGCCTTTGCCTCAAGGGCTGCTTTATTATCCCCTCCTGTCTTGTTCGTAAAAAACTGTCTTATGCCTTTATTAATAGTTTCCCAGGTTGTGTTCCTGCAGTTCAATGTTGGTTTCTAAAAACCATGACTGGTTAGTTATTTCATTTATAAGGCAAAGCCACTTTTCTGTCCTGAGTAGGAATGATTGGAATGTACCTGGTTTTGGTCCGGGGCAGGCTCACACAACATGACCAATGTTTGAGTGCTAAATCTGAACCTCATTGAAGTCAATGGGAACTAAATGTTAAAAAAAATTGGTAATGACCATTTTCTATGCGAATAGGCAAGGGGTTGTCATACACACGGCATGGGAGGCTGGGCACTGCCCTGGAGGACATATACCAAGGCATATGGTAAATTTCTTTTTGGTGGGGTGTAGTGATTTTTAGAAATACTTTAAAGTCAACATTGAAAATTACAAATTCCTTAAAAAAAAACATGCCTGGGGGATGCATTTAACCTGCCTGTGAAGTAGCACATCTGTACAACGTATACAACCTACTACAGATTTACTTCTGTTGTAAACAAACTGCAGGGGAGTCCCTTCATCTATACCAGGGGTCTCCAAACTTTGAAACAAAGGGCCAGTTTATTGTCCTTCAGACTTTTGGAGGACCGGGCTGTGGCCAGCAGAAGTGGAAATTTTCCTGGCATCAATGGGATTAAACATGGCTACATTTGGTAATAGTGGGAGGAATAGCGCCTCATTGTTGGTACTATTGGGAGAAATTGTGCCCCATTGTTGATGTCAGTTGGCAGAATAGTGTCTCATATCAATGGGAAGAAGATACATATTTGGAGGGAACACGCTACCAAACGCATGGTGCTGGTTGTAAGACCAACAGACAAAAAAATGCATATTGCAGCGCACACGATACTTCCTCCTGCCAGGCTTTTTAAAAGCATCTAAACGTATATATAGCAAAAATGCAAAAATACGGGGGTTTGGTCACACTGAATGGCCATGAAGTGCTTAAGCCCACTGACTGCTGCAAAGTATCCCGTTTTAACAGTGAGTAACTTTTTTTTTTTTTTTTTTCCTCATATCAATGGGAGGGATTTGCTTCAAGGGTCAGATAAAGGGAAGTAAAGGGTTACATCCGTCCCCAGGGCTGCAGTTTGGAGACTACTGATCTATACCAAATGCTTATCCAAGATGCAGGTCAGATATAGGTGAAACGTTTTTGTCAAGTGAGCCTCTATGTGTCCATTCACTGTTTGTAAGTTATCAGCTCATAAACCAAAGATGCACGTAACTGTCATACATTTGCTTTAGTCTGGAATATTTTTTTTTATTTGCCTACTTTTCACTGTGGCATGTGATGTGTATGTCATTCAGCCAGTGGTCATGCTGAGGTTAAAAGGTTGATCAGTAGATTTATCTTTGCTAGAAGGCATATTTTTATTTCCTAAGATGCCCTTGGTTACACAAGATACACATTTTCCTTAATGTATTGTGTATAACAAATGCTTGCATGTATCACAAACAGCTGCTGCATGTAGCTGATTTTCTTTTTTCTTTCTCTTCTAGAAAATTATTTTATGGAATAAATGAAATTACTGTTAAAGTGCCTTCTCTTTTTAAGCTTCTGATTAAGGAGGTAGGTGGAATATATACTACTAAGCCTTATTTCCCTTTGATGTCTTGCATGTGACATTATAAATTATAGCTTAACCACTTCAGCCCCGGAAGGATTTGCTCCCTTCCTGACCAGGCAATTTTTTGCGATACGGCACTGCGTCGCTTTAACTGACAGTTGTGTGGTCATGCGAAGGGGTACCTGAACAAAATTGAAGTCCTTTTTTCCTCAAATAGAGCTTTCTTTTGGTGGTATTTGATCACCTCTGTGGTTTTTATTTTTTGCGCTATAAACAAAAGTGACAATTTGGAAAAATATAATTTCTCCTACGTTCACTGACAGACGCAGCTCTTCATGACTTTGTGGGGTTTTATGTTCGTCCTACCAGGAGTTAACTAGGCAGGGAAAAGAAATCAGCTGGCCCCTCCCCTTTTTTTCTACATTAAAACCCCCCTCCCAGAGGAGCTCTCCAGTTTCAATGCCTAGTTCGCAAGGAGTTGACCTGGCTTCCCTATAGGGAACTGCGGTCCTATTGTGACCATTCCGAAGAACTATCGTCTAGTAGAACTAACGTCTTTTTTCTTTTATTTTTTCTTTTACCAGTGTTATCCTGGCGTCAAGGGATATCCCTTCGGTCCAGTTGAGGAACGCTTGATCCGTAACTTTGACCTCTCGAGGAGACCCTCCCCCCAAAATTACATCTTTTTTTCCCCTCCCCGGTCGACTAAAGAAAAGGGACGGATCAATTGAGGACCATCCTGCTTGTATTTTGGGGTGTTTCAGTACTTCTCGA
>BLSH010251074.1:3304541-3323873 GCA_018402905.1 Glandirana rugosa
GTAGCCGCCCCGGGCCACCCGCACGGAACGGGTAAGATGCGGCGGGTTCCTGTGTTGGGGCCGGCTTCGCATCATGTTGGCCAGGTCGGGGAAAGTACAGAGCACTAAGACTCTCGATGCCCCGGCCGGCTTCTTGATAGCAGATCATCTTGATTGCAGAAAAAAAGAAAAAAGAAAATAAAAAAGAAAATGGTCACAATAGGACCGCAGTTCCCTATGGGGAAGCCAGGTCAACTCCTTGCAAACTAGGCATTGAAACTGGAGAGCTCCTCTGGGAGGGGGGTTTTAATGTAGGAAAAGAGGACGGCCCCCAGGGGAGGGGCCAGCTGAATTCTTTTCCCTGCCTAGTTAACTCCTGGTAAGACGAACATAAAACCCCACAAAGTCATGAAGAGCTGCGTCTGTCAGTGAACGTAGGAGAAAGTAAATTTCATTGTTTAAAAAGAAACTGTACCAGACTGGAGGATTGAATAGAATAAAGTGAGGGTCTCAATAGAAAATTAATTGATAGATGAGGCTGTCTCCCTATATCAGAAGGAAGATATGCCACCTTTGACCAGACAGGATCAGGAACCGTCCATTAGGTTTATCACACAGTAACATAATACCCATTGGAAAATGGAACATATTTTCAAAAAGCATTGGTCCATTCTCACCCAGGACCCCCATTTAACATCACGTATACCTGCTATATCTCAATTTGCTTATAGGAGGAGGGCACAAAATGTGAAAAGTAAAATAGTCCCAAGCAAAATCAAATCATGCACCTAATCCGGGGTATACTAGCAACTCGCCCTTATTCTGCTAGTAGGCATTTTTTTTCGCTGCATTAAAGGTTTGCGTC
Organism: Glandirana rugosa; assembly: GCA_018402905.1. Classification (NCBI taxonomy): domain Eukaryota; kingdom Metazoa; phylum Chordata; class Amphibia; order Anura; family Ranidae; genus Glandirana; species Glandirana rugosa. Next base: position 3,305,386 of record BLSH010251074.1, read on the forward strand.
TCGCCTGCCCGCATTGTCCCCCACGGCAAAAAGTCATTTACATCTGCTGGCAAAAACTTTCTTTTAAAATACTTCTACAATTGTTCCACCACTTATGTTGTATTTTGCCTGTCTTGGCCATACCATCTGTACTATGTCGGCCGAACCATTAGGACCCTAAGGGTCGTCGGTGCGTAGAGGAGGGCAACCCAAAACATAGCGTGCCACGCCATTTTGCCAAATCTCATTCTTGCTCCACTGAGGAACTTCGGGTGTGGGTGATTGAATCAATATCTGACAAGTACCCATCAGCCGAACGTTTTCAGAGGCTATGTAGACAGGAAATCTTTTGGATCTATACTTTGAATTCTTTGGTGCCCACAGGCCTGAATGAAGAAATTGCTGTGTATACAGTCATGTAAAAATATAAATATTATCTACTATCCAGCTGTTATACTAATAACATTATGTATAATTCTTCCACATATTATGGCATTCACATAAGAGTCTCACCACCTAAACTCTGTAGGATGGGAAGTAAACCGCTACAAAATACATTTTACATTATAATTGATATGATGAGTATAGGAATCATGTAGCTACCTCTTATTTATCCCCCATTTACATTTATTTTATTTTTAATTTAATTTTCACTTTCATATTTGTTTATATAGTTACTATTTTATTTCAAATTTTTGCTCAGTATGTTGTTTCCTAAATGTATTGCTAATGATTAAATTGTTTTCTAATTTTTATATTCGGTAATGGTCATGAATTTCTTGTTTTTAAGAAGTAGTCATTTTTTATTACTGCATTTACATATACAGGCTTTTATACAATGATTATATTCCTAAAGATTATGTCAATGTAATATGTTGACATGGTGAGAAGCCGCACTTATTGGACATACAGCCCGTCCATATTATGTCACCTTTGGTATGAGGTTGTCAACCTGTCCCCCAGGGCTGTCTATATCAGCGTGGTTGGTCCTATGGCAACTCAGGTCTGAGGAAAATGCTGATGCATTGAAACACGTCACCTGATTGGCTCCCCGTTGCTGACATCATTTCGTGGACTTCTGACAGCATCCCACGCTGTGCTTCACGCTGGTTTTCCACAGCAAGAGGCTGCTAATCGGCCGGACAGGCTCTCACATCTGCCAGAGAGGACGATTTACATCCAGCGCTGACTTCCAGAGACAGACAGTGACCTCTCCTTGCCAAAAATAAAGTTGACATGCCTGTTTTTACCTGCCTTTTTGTGAGTATTTAATTGGCTGTTACCTGTAATGGATGTGCCCAATACTAATACTACACTCAGTTTGGCGCGCCCTGTTCTTCCTGTCTGTTGTTCCTAGAGTTGCTTCACTCTTGGGGGAGCTGCCGCTGATGTGCATTTTACCATCAGGATCTGATATATGGACTTGTTTTATGCATTTTGATTAATGGACTTATGTCTTTTATTTATTATTTTACATACCTATCCTTACTGTTTGTCAGGCCATTTACCACCATTCTTTTTCCCTTTACACCACTAGAAGTAACAAAACACAATGGTATTTCTTCGATGTCCAGTGAGGAATTCAGATACTGTTAGGTTCTACTTCTGCCTACAGGATGTTTGGGCACTGGCAAGCAGACATTTTGTGCACAAGCCCAGGATAACGTCTGCTTTACCCAACATGTTTCAATTGTTTTCATAGTGTCATAGGGAGTGAACGTCCTTTCTTCAGCACTGATGGGTCTAAGCATTTTTTCAATTTTTTTTTCTTCTATTCATTGAAAGACACAACTGGATCTCTAGATCTTGAGCTTTGGGTTATTGCGTCACCTGCAGGAGTAGGACACTAGGTACACCAAAGGGGAAAACAGCCTTGGGGCAGCCCCTGCTGGTATCTAAACCTCCCATCTGCAACTTGCAGCACAGTTTTTGCCTGGCACTTCATAATTAGGACCTAGATTTTTTATCAGTTTCTTATTTCCAGGTTTTTTGTTCCTGTAAACTAATCTTCGTGGTTGGGTGACAGGCTAATACATCGATACTAATAATTTCCTCAGCACTGCCTCTTGGCACACGCAGCTCCCTGCTCTGGCAGGATCGGCTGCGACTAGTTCTGTGAATTAACCTGTAGTGGTTTGACCACTTGGTGGACACGTATGACGGTTCGGTTAGTCCATACCATTGCGGTACCACAACTGTGCTGTCAATCCCTGAATTGCAAATTGGGGGTGTTCGCTCCACCCTGGAGACATCTTGCTTTTGGAAGGGTTTTTTGGGACTTTAGATGGAGCGCATGAAATCATGCGCCCCCATCCCTAATTGTACATAAATAGGAGAAAGGATTTGGGACTTTAAATGAGGTGAGTGACAGGCAACTTGATTAAATTACATTGTAATATTTTAATATTTTATTTCTGAAAATTAATGAAATGGCATAACACATTACATTGAATACATATATGGGTGTTGATTGATACATACTATACACAATAAACCAACTGTAATTTTTATATATATATATATATAAAAAATAATAAGGCGAGCCAATTGTACTCCACATGACAATCAATGAAAGAGCACAGTTGCTCTAAGAGTATGCATAGGCATTGATCATTTCCTATATACATACAAAGAGGCACCAATTCATATATGTACACAAATAATGTGAGCCAAAATGTACTCCATATCATGGGATAGATGGATGTTGCAAAATGGTCTAATAGACAGATAAATAATATGTTAATGGCATCCAAAAAGCTTGACGCGTTTCGTGGATTCGCTCCACTTCCTCAGGAGTGGATGCAAAACCTCTCTGCAAAAAAGAATTTACAGTTGTGCTCATAAGTTTACATATCCTGGTAGAATTTGATTTCTTGGCCATTTTTCAGAGAGTATGAATGAGAATACAAAAACATTTATTTCACTCATGGTTAGTGTTTGGCTGAAGCCATTTATGAGCAATCAACTGTATTTACTCTTTTTAAATCATAATGACAACAGAAACTACCCAAATGACCCTGATCAAAAGTTTACATACCCTGGTGATTTTGGCCTGATAACATGCACACAAGTTGACACAAAGGGGTTTGAATGGCTATTAAAGGGGTAACCACCCTCATCTGTGATCTGTTTGCTTGTAATTAGTGTGTATGTGTGTAAAAGGTCAATGAGTTTCTGGACTCCTGACAGACCCTTGCATCTTTCATCCAGTGCTGCACTGACGTTTCTGGATTCTGAGTCATGGGCAAAGCAAAGGAATTGTCAAAGGATCTGCGATAAAAGGTAGCTTAACTGTATAAAACAGGAAAGGGATATAAAAAGATATCCAAGGAATTGAGAATGCCAATCAGCAGTGTTCAAACTCTGATCAACAAATGGAAAATGAGGGATTCTGTTGAAACCACGGTCAGGTAGACCAACTAAAATTTCAGCCACAACTGCAAGGAAATGGGAAAAGGCGTCCTCCGCCAGAGCGGCCACCGCCCGTACTTGGCGCCAAAACAGCACTCTCCCAGATCAGCAAGGATGTAAGAAAAGGCGCCGCTGCCATGACGCCCTGCAGTGACGTCACACCAACGGTTGGGGGGGGGCTGTGGTGCCGATGCACACTGAGTAAACACCCGCCCGATCTCCCATGCCACAAAGGAGGGGAGGGCGCCTGGCGTGCATCACAGCTCCCGGATGCAAAAACAAACAAGCAGCCAGACAGACCCATTGAACATGAACAAAAGAGTATCCATAATGCTAAGACAAAGCATTGAAACAATTACAGGTGTGAACTGTGTGTTATATCCTCTAAGTACAGATAAAGGTGTAGGGTTTTTCATCAAAGATGATACAAAAATTACATCAGCAGTAGTCAATAAGACTGCATAGTAGCCTGTCACCCACCTCCATGCCTATTCATATCACTGGAAAAGGGTTTTTTTTGGGACTTTAGATGGAGCACATGAAATCATGCGCCCCCATCCCTAATTGTATATAAATAGGAGAAAGGATTTGTGACTTTAAATGAGGTAAGTGAGAGACAATTTGATAAAATAACTTTGTAATATTTTCTGTAAATAAACAAAATTGTATAACACTGAACTTGGAATACATATATTCGTGGCTGACAGACTCCCACCCTTCTTGTGCATACTTCTCCCAGGCAAATCCCTTCTGCATTGTCTGCAAACCCCCTTCCTGTCCTGGAGGCCTCTTCTCTGGTCCTGGATGCGAGCCAAGTAGTATTGAGGTCCTCATGGCCTCCCTTAACTTATGATACATACTCTACGTCTATGGAGAGTTTTGGGAACCTTATGGAGAGCGATGTTTTGCAGAAGCCAGCTAAAAAAACAACCTCCACTGCCTTCGTGACTGCCTGATTCATAAGCTAGGTCATCTAAGGTATTTGCTGTACGCTATCCCTTTGTGGAGGTTTTTATCAAGTTGACCCTCATTTCCAGGCCAAAAAAGAAAGTGGACAAGGGTACATAACGTAACCCAGTCCAAAATTTGAATTTCATTAATAAAAAGAACTGATGGGTACTTACAAAGGAAGAAATAGTCACAGAATATAAAAAGAAGGCGCTTTCCACCAGCGGCCATAATGTCAGCTTGCAAGCTCTGATGTGACATTGTTGAGGAGGTGATTATTGATCAGTGTGGTGGTTTGTTAGCTGGATTCTCAAGATGGTTCGTAATGTGCTTATGACCTCACTATTTGGAGGTCCTGGACATCTGATAAGAGGCTTGGATTTGCAGTCTTGGAGCACTGAAGTTGGCACGTGAATATTATTTGCACAGAACACTCAATGAAAATGGACTCCCTTGTGTGATTTTTATTTTTATTTAATTTGTTACTATATTATTCAAAAATCTCATTGAAAGATGTATTTAAGTTTTGTAGAAAAAAATCAATAGTACAGAAATTAAAAAAAAAAAAACATTCTGAGCGGTTTCCCAATGCTTCACAGAGCATACCATAATAGTAACATGGATGATGCACCAAATATTGTGGGTCAGATCAAACAGTAGGTCATAACACAAAGTATGGAGTTGCATTTAGTGACTGGAGCAACAGAGGCAAGAGTAAGTGGGTTAGAAAGCCAGCGGTCCCAAACCGCATCAAACAACAGGGCTTCTTCTGAAGCTCATAGGTGAGTTTGTAAAGTGGGAGGTTATAGTTTACTGTAGCCACATGGATATAGTGGGGTAGGTGACACCTTTCCATGTGAGTAGACTGCCTCTTTTAGCATAAAAACATATTATACGCAATAAGCGCTTCTTATATTTTGAAACAGACAGGTCTCCAAAAATACCAAATACAGTTTTTAGGATAGGAAATATTGGGCAAACCCAGGTTTGAGGAGATGAAAATGTTGACTTCTGACCAAAAGGCCTGAACGACTGGGTAGGTCCAAAGGCAATGGAGGAAGTCAGCCACTTCTCCGCAACCTCTAAAGCAACTATGTGTGACTATGATAGAAGTTCAAAAATCTCCACGTCACTTTTTTGTATTCACTAGATAACTAGATTATTCTGTTTAGTGTTTATATTATTTTGCATCACTGTTGTCACTGATTGCAAATTCAGAGTACAGTGCAACATACTTGTGTCCCAGTGTTTGATTAGTGTTTTGTATCCAGATATTTTTGAGTGCAGCTCCCCTAATATTATTTGTATATGTACTGTATCAAATATAAGCACATCTAAAAAATGCGCATTTAACCACGTCAGCGTTTATAAGGCTTTTTAAAGCAAACAATCCCCTGTTTTTCACTCCCAATGTCCCACAATGCATTCCGGAATAGGCGCCATTCTGGAAGCATAGAGTGAGCACTGTATTTTTCAGGCACTATCTTTTTTGCCTGGCTGTGTTAGGAGTCCTGTCGCCCAGAAAATTGAGGCCATGCTGCTGATTATGTTAGGAAGGGTGAGGAGACAGTCACTAGAGGAGGGAATCAGCCATCATAACTTCTGGACCCATCCTTTGATGTAGCAGTGTCCATCTTCTGGATACTTTGCAAACATGTACATGGAGCTGCGTAATTATCTGGATAAATTCTTTAACTTTACGTCCATGTCCGTTACTTCCTTTGATGACATTTTGGAGAAGCTCAGGGCACGACTTGCTAGAATGGACTTGAGGATGAGCATCTCACCAGAGGAACGTCTCCTTGTGACACTTGGGTACGTTATTATGATGGTCTATTAATCCTATTTTGAAAAATGTGTATATATCTATATATTTTCTTTCATTTAATTTTTTTCCCTTCACTTCTCGCATTTTTTCTAATTTTTCCAACCTTTTTTACGTTCATCACCTAGATTTTTTTTATTGGTGGATTTTTTTTTCAGCCAAATGCATATATATATATATATATATATATATATATATATATATATATAATTATTATTATATTCGACTTTTTAAATAATATCAGTTTAAATTAATATGCATTCATTGTTGCCCATTATTGGCACCTTTAGTGCAAGAAAGGTCCATCAAATGCAGCCTCACCAGTGCCTGTCAGATGCAACCTTGCCAATGCCTGTCAGATGCAGCCTCGCCAGTGCCTGTCAGATGCAGCCTCGCCAGTGCCTGTCAGATGCAGCCTCGCCAGTGCCTGTCAGATGCAGCCTCGCCAGTGCCTGTCAGATGCAGCCGCACCAGTGCCTGTCAGATGCAGCCTCACCAGTGCCCGTCAGATGCAGCCTGTGTCCCCTTATCAGATCAGTGATCTCCGTGTGTCAAGGAGCTGTATTTGAATTGCCTGGGCTGCAGTAACAATGTGCCACCTCCTGTGATCCGGTCACACTGGTTCAATGTCCTCCCATTGGATCAGTGTGCTGTCTATCACAGGAGGCGGGACATTGTTACTGTGACTCAGGCAATTCAGCTCCGTGACACACGGAGATTGCTGCTCTGTGGGGGGGAGGACTGGGGCGCGCCAGAATGAATCCCCCTGCAATGGGTGGCACCTGGGGTGGACCCTGACCCTTTTTCGGCACTCCATAATCTGCTTTTTTTTTTTTTCCATTTCGACCGCATGCCAAAAACAGTTTTTGGCCGAAATTTCGGTGCATCACTAGTTCATATGCATATTTTTGTTCTCTTGGGGGTTTGTGGATTTGATGACATTATGTTTTATTATAGGTTTCTGAGGACAGGACAAACTTTTGCGTCCTTGCGCCATTACTTCCTCATGGGTGACCTTCAAAACCTGCTTGGCACTGTGGGAGGATTTGCATGAAGCGGTAAAGCCTGAGCCACAGGAAGAGATGTGGGAAGCGATTTGTGGACGAGTTTTGGGATAAGACAGTTTCCGGATTGTATCGTGCCCTCGAGGACAAGCATGTCAGGGTGAAAATGCCCTCTCCAGCCTGGACCATGTACTTTAATTACAAAAATATTTTTGATTGTCTCCTTGGCATTGGCAGATGCAAAGCTCCGCTTTACATGTGTGGATTTCAGAACCTACGGCAGTCAAGGTGATGCACGCATTTTTACAGAGTCTGCCTTGGGCCTTTGCCTATATGAAAAATGCCTTCACATTCCCTTAAATAAGCCACTGCCTTGAACAACAGAGCCATGTCTTGCAATGGTCAGCGTGGCAGATGAGGCTTTTGGACTGGCTGAGCATTTAACGCGGCCACACAGTGGTCATGGACAATAATTTTTAATTCTCATCTTTGCTGTGCTCGTCGGGTTGTTGAATGTGCATTTGATATCTGTGCAGCAAAGTGGCAAGTACTGTTCAATGTAGAGAATGCAATAAAAGTTGTATTAGCCTGCTGTGTCTTCTATAATTTTCTTCGGGAAAAGGAGAGAGGCTCTGATGAACCAGAGCCACCAAATCCAGCTCAGCGTGTCCAGTTTATAGACTTACATTCAACTGCATGGGCAATGACAATTTCCAATCAGACTGTTGTTTCAAGGGTAGTGTCCTGGCAGAATAAATATGTGTAATGTCATCCATTGACTTTGCAATTTACTATACTCCTAATAAATAAAAAAAAGTTTTTTTTTTTTTTTTTTTCTTGAGTGAAATTTTTAAAAGTTCTCTCTTGCCATTTTCTTCTCTTGTGTCTGAGCATATACTGTATACTTTTTTAAATGTGTACAGGAAAGTAGCCATAATCCATGTACACATTCTGTTGGAGGAGAAAAAAAGAGGAAACCTGCGTCCTTTTCGTCTGTGTGGAAAAAATATACAGTCTGCATTGGTGTCTGTATGTTTATACAGTTTACCCCCACACTGGAAAAAAAAATTCTCCAATTTAAGAAAACGCAACAACATTATACATTTTGCCAAAAGATTATTTTAGAGAATTTAACTTTCAAGGAAATTGCCCTATGGAAAATCCTCAAAACAGAGGAAAAAATGTGCAAAAATGTTTAAAAATAGGTGGTACACAAGGAGGGAAGATGAACTATCCCCTTAGGATCCCTGTGAAGATTGTGGATGATGGAAGGTGTGATCTACAGGTGCAAGTGTGCAGGAGGAAAATCATGTGGGAATTGGGGGCTATGGTAGGAGGGAACAAATCTATCTCTGTAAGAATGGCCAAGTGATGGCAGGCATTGAGGATGAAAATCCTGTGGGGTTTGAGGGCCTTGGAAGGAGGGAGCAGAAGGTTCTGCATACTAATGGATAGCAAGGGACAGGCATTGAGATTGGGGATGATGGTATGAGGGAGGATATGGTGCTGCTGAGGTCCCAAGGTACATGGGTGGACCTTGAAATGCAGTGCTAGGATAGCTTTGGGGGTGGGCCACCACTCAGTTTTGTAGCATGATACTGCATGGCAACAGCATACATGCTATCCATGCACTGATTTTCAAGGTCTCCACCAATGTCCTCCAGTACATGGTACATGTGGCGACAGTAGATGGCACCTGGGTTGTTTGGAACAAAAATGCAACCACACTAGTCCTCTCCTGCTGCACTTCCTGCATCATGGCATTAACCTTTCCTCGGTTTATGAGGTAATTCCAGCCCTCCTCAGAATTGCTGCCTATGTCCATGGCCTCTGATGGAAGTGTATGTGTCTTTTTCCAGTTCTTCAACATCTTGTAAAGATAAGAAAAATTTTGCTTCCTGAAAATTTTTTGGTGATTGTGACAGGTACTTGGTGATTATGCACAAATATAGTTCTGTTTTGCTACATCACTTAGGAACTCTGAGATATAGACCGTTAACTGTTTACGAGCAATAACGTATTTAATCAGTTTTATGTTTCTAATACGCTATTTAGTTCAGCATAATTAAAGGTGTTTTGATGCTAATTTTCGTTTGTATTCAATGTCCAGTGCATTATGTTGCAGTGTCCAACAGTAGTTAGTAATCATTGACGTATTCCAGTTTCCCTGATATCGTTTTTCCAATGTCCCGGGGGAAAACTTTTACCGTGTTCGTCACTGACAGCATCGAGATTTGCAGGGAAGAAGTCCAAGTGTGAGTGGAGGATATGAATCTCGAGTGACATGTTGCACTTCATTGTTTTGCATGCTTTAAGAAGTTTGTCTAAGGTCCATTCCTCTGGTGGTTTCCGAATTGGATGACTGTCATCATGTGGTACAGGTCTCATTGCTGAAGGCAGATTAGGGTATTCAATTGACTTCTTGTTTTTGGCAGAGAAACCAGACACATTAGTCAAACGGAAGTAATAGTCCGTCACATGGTCTTTCTGTTCTTGCCATATCACTGGGACAGCAAACAGAATTGGCTTTTGAGTGCCTCTAAGCCAAGCTCTCAGGCAGACAGCACATGTCGCACAACGAACGTGAGGTCCCCATTCCTTGTCTTGATCTCCAATTTTATAGCCAAAGTACAGATGATATGCTTTCTTCACGAGAGCAGTCATTGAGCGTCTCTGATGAACGAGCGTATACTCTCCACAAATATAGCAGAATGTATCGCCGCTGTTACGACATTGATGAGACCTATCGACCGACACCAATTGTCCTGTAAAATGTCTATAACATCTAACTTGTTACAGTGCTGCTGAGGCCAAGCTCTATTCTAAAACAATACATACACACTATAAATTCTATATTAATGTAATGAGCAGCATCTGTGTATGCAAGCCACTTTTATAGCCTGCTGAGACAGTTGCAAGCTGGCTCCAGGCCGGCTCAGGCTGCATGCTTCCACAGAACAGCTTCCAACTTGGACATGCCCAGACCACCCAAAACGTTGTTTATTGGTCTCTTAGAGAAGCAAACATTTTTGGACAGAAATATAACGAAAAACATGACAAAACTGAAGATTTCAATGAAACGGTATGTGATGGGCAAATTTTAATGTGATTTTCGTGAACAGCAGCCAAAAATCTATAAGGAACACTCAACAGTGCTCAAGAAGCAAACATTTTGTTGTGCATTTTTACCAAATAACATACAACAATAGATACATTTGTGCTTTCAGTTGTTGCATGTGGTGACAGTTGAGCACTGGTGCTTGCTGAGGCAGTGGACATTGCCATAAAAGACTCCATCTGCTCTTCCTCAGGTTCCTCCTCCTCTACGCCAAAGTTGAATGTTGCCCTGAAAAGAGAAAATATTAAAACAAATATTTTCATTAAAATAAATAAATAAAAACTTTATTTAAATGTAAAAATGTCTTCACAAAAAATATTAGAACATTAAAAAAAAAGTTAACTATTAAATAGTGTATTATTGTAAGTATATATTTACTGTCTACTATTGGATATCATTGTTTGTCGAAGAAATGCTAGCTGAGCACTTAATATGTGCTTCTTTCTTTTGAGAGCTGGGACCCTGCTCTTCAGTGAGGTCATGTCTCACCCGGTCCCGCAAGGATCAAAAATAAAAGGAAAAAAAAAAATGGGCTAATATGTCCTATCCACTAACAAGATAACATACATATTCTACAAATGCATGAATATATACGCACACGCTTTTCTCCTTTTTCTGAATTTGTCATGCAATCCCAGTTTGGTGTCTGATGGGATTTGTAGGTCAGCAGTTTTGTTTTCCTGATCCTATCATACTGGGGATGAGGCACATTCCAGATGGGCTTCAACTTTTGCAATGAGCACAGTCTGTGGCACATTGCTTGCCATGTTGCTTGCAGCCCGCCACTAAGCACATTTAGCCTTTTTAGCTCTGAAATGCTTTTCTTCAGAACACACCTGTTCTGAGTTTTTTCCTGCATCTAAACTCCTATGTGTGCATGGACACGTAGGCCAACATGCAGGAAAAAAAAACACCTGACATCCCTAGAAGCCGCTGCAAAAAAAGTCCAATGTGCACCAGGTCTTACAGGATAGATTCTGTGTTGCTCTCATTTTGGCCTTCTTTCAACTTCTTTTATGGATGTCCCAGGAGTACTGTGAATGGTCAAGTTTCTGCTTTGGCTGTCCTCTTCCAATACCTGTTGACCAGGGCCTAACATCTACAAGATTCGACTGGATCTAAATAATTTAATTGTGGGATCATTGGGCGTTCGGGACCCTGCTTTCAGGGTTGCTTGTCTGCCTGTACCACCCTCTGTCTCCCTTTCATCAGTATTGATTTAGGTTTGGGTTTCCATTACATGTGAAGTCTTCTTTTCAATCTGGTTGAGACATTTTTATCCAGGTATTTAAGAACAAGTTCTGTGTGTCTTCTGGGCGTGTTGGTGGGTCCCCCCTATTTAGTAGGATGCCTGGCTCGTTAGCCATTGTTGCTGTGTGCCCACTCCTCAGTTGGATTGCTTTTCAATGTCCTGAGAGTATCTGAATTACTGTGTCACTCAATGGGCAAGATAGAAAACAAACCTTTTAATGCTCCTCGTAAATTAATTTCTTGTTATCCTTTGAGGGACACAGGTCTCACCACTCTCTCTGTTTCTGTTCATGCTCTTGCTAGTGCTTGTAACAAGCAGAAGCTTGTTGGGTAGAGAAGGGATAGTGCTAGACAGGCCCACAGTTTTTGTTTGCCAGTGTCCAATCCTCCTGTAGGTGGCAGTATAACCTGACCGTATCTGAATTCCTAGGTCTCTTGATGTACTCAAGAAACAAATGTTATGATGAGTACAAAATCTTATTTGTCAAACCAAAAGGGAGGAAAAAAAGAGAAGTTCATTTTTAGGGTTGACATTCATTATAAAACAGCTTCTGGATGCAGTTGGTTACTTTACCATCCCACATTACAATGGACAGTGCAATGTGAAGTGTATACCATACTTTAAAGTAACTTCCGCTTTAAGCACTCCTTGCCCCCTTACATGCCACATTTGGCATGTAATTAAAATTTTTTTTTTTGGGGGGGGGGGGGAGGAGTGAGTAGGTACCTGTTTTTGACAGGCACTTCTTGTCCCACTTCCTTCTTCCGCTCCTTGGCCGCCTAGGCGACTCCTTCTCTCCCCCTAGGTGGCCCCTCCCTCCCGGCAATCTTCTGGGACATGTTACAGCTCCCAGAAGATTACCTGGCCACTAGGAAAGCGCAGCGCGATTCGTGCATTTGCAGCCCAGCAGGGAAGCAGCAAGCTGTCATGGCCGGGTGCCCGCAGTTGCTATGACAGTGCCGTAGAGAGGAGGGGGAGAGGAGCAACGCTTCGGGCGGCTGCATAGCTGGGCCGTGGGACAGGTGAGTGGCTGTTTATTAAAAGTCAGCAGCTACACTTTTTGTAGCTGCATACTTTTAACCACGTCGCCCCCGCACGACGTCATATGACGTCGCTGCCTTTGAGCAGTAATATCTGAATGGTGCCAGCACCTACAGGCACCATTCAGATACCGTTTTTTTCCGCCGCTGATTCTCTGCAAGATAAAAGTGGTCTTAGCGGGGGATTCGCTGCGAGATCACTTTTATCGGTGGCGGGAGAGGTGCCCCCCCCACCACTTTCCCGTCATCTCCGCCACTTACCGGACCGTCGGCAGCGGCCTAGATGATTGGGTCCCCCCCCCCCCCCCCCCCACAGGAAGCCAAGTGAGCGGATGATCCCACCCACTTGGCTCCATAACATTGCAGGGCGAAAGCGACGCCACAAGTCACTTCCGTCCAATGCTCTTAACGGGGACTTTTTTACATTTAACTATAAATAAGAGATCTGAGGTCTTTTTGACCCCAGATCTCATATTTTAGAGGTCCTAGCATGCTCTTTTCTATTATAAGGAATAAAAGTGATCAAAAATTTTTTTTTTTAAAAGAACCGTGTAAAAATAAAAATAAAAAGAAATAAGAAAAAAAAATTTAAAGTGCCCCGTCCCCGCGAGCTCACGTGCAGAAGCAAATGCATACGTAAGTCGCATATGAAAACGGTGTTAAAACCACACGTGAGGTATCACTGCGGTCGTTAGAGCAAGAGCAAAAATTCTAGCACTAGATCTCCTCTGTAACTCAAAACCTGTAACCTGTAGAAATTTTTAAACGTCGCCAATGGAGATTTTTAGGTTGCAAAGTTTGTCGCCATTCCGTGAGCGCAATTTTAAAGCATTACATGTTGGGTATCAATTTACTCGGCGTAACATTATCTTTCACAATATGGTAAAAATTGGGCTAACTTTACTGTTTCCTTATTTTTTCACTCAAAAAAGTGAATTAAAAAAAAAAAAAAACGCGCTTGTTAAGACCGCTGCGCAAATATGGTGTGACAAAGTTTTGCAACGACCGCCATTTTATTCTCTAGGGTGTTAGAAAACCCTTCATATATAATGTTTGGGGGTTTTAAGCAATTTTGTAGCAAAAGAAACTGGTTTTAACTTGTAAAAACCAAGTCCAAAAACAGGCCCGTTATTGAGGTGGTTAATAAACTGAAAAACAACTGGAACGGCGCTTTACATTTTCTAAAGGACCATATAATAAGGCGTACAACTTTTTTCATGGGTTTTTAAGTGCTGTTGTGTTCTTCTGTGTTCTCACTGTATTGGACTTTTTTTTTTTAATAATTAGTGTCTTTTTTTTTTATCTTTTTAATTCACAGGTTCTCAACCCTTTTTACATTTTTCAACTGTTCAGTGTTATTTTATGGACCACAGATGAATACTACTACTATGCATCAGCCATTGTCCTAATGTCTGTTTTATCTGTTATCAGTTCATTATACACCATTAAGAAGGTAAGTTTTTGTCTCTAACATTTCCACACGGAGACATGTACTCATCTAGTCCCTGTACTTCCAATCATGGCAACAGAGGCACGAGTGCAGCATCCAGCCTAGCTTCCTGCAACCTGTCAAAGTCTGACCGACTGAAACACGCTGAGGCTGGATGGGGCTGGATGTTTTACTGGGGGGGGGGCTGTGGGTTTCATTTCAGCCTGTCAGACTTTGACAAGCTGCAGATGGCATTGTTGTTTGACACCACACCTGTGCCTCCCTGGATGCACAAAAATGCCAGGACTGGACACCCAGTGTGCATGTGGCCTAATATGGAAGACCTCACTTACACTCCCTAAATCGGCCATAGGATCCTGTTGGATACCTGTGATCAGGTTCCAAGGTGTTCCGACCAGCTGCGGCTGCTCAGCCTGTACAACTCAATGACAGGCTGAAAGGAGCCAAGTCTGTCTGTCACTGTAAGCATGTATTTGCACATCCTGTAGTTGGGTACAGATGTCTGATCATTTGTTCCCTAACCTCAGATAACCCTTGGATGTGAGGATAATGAACGTTGCTGTTGGGTATAAAGTACATAGGGACTTCATACCCAGGGGAATAAGAATCCCTTTAGAGAGTACAGCATTGGGGATACAGTGTTAGCCATCACTACAGAAGAAAAGGATTTGGGGGTGCTTATTTCAGATGATTGCAAAATGAGCAAACAGTGTGACCAGGCAGTGGGAAAAGCAAATAAAATTCTGGGATGTATCAGTAGAGGGATCACCAGCAGGAGGAAAGAGGTTCTGATTCCTCTATATAGATCTTTAGTGAGACCTCACTTAGAATACTGTGTCCAGTCCTGGAGACCACACTTACAAAAAGATATTGATAAGATAGAACAAGTTCAGAGACGGGTAACAAAAATGGTGAAAGGTCTGGGGGATAAAACATATCAAGAGCGACTTCAGGAACTTAATATGTACAGTCTGGAGGAAAGAAGGGAAAGGGGAGACATGATTGAAACCTTTAAATACATCAAGAGGGTGAAAAAGGTTCAGGAGCGTAGTCTTTTCAATATGAAACCAAAATCAAGAACACGGGGACATGACCTCAAACTAACTGGAGGGAAGTTCAAAACTAATCTTAGAAAGTATTATTTTACTGAAAGGGTGGTTGATGATTGGAATAAACTACCAACAGAGGTTGTGAGACAGTCAACAGTAAATAGCTTCAAGCATGCTTGGGATAAACATAAATCTAGTTAGACTATGAGGTTAATGGGGGAAAAAAACAACAAAAAAAACAAAACAACAAAAACAAAAAGGGCAGACTCGATGGACTACTCAGTCTTTTTCTGCCGTCACTTTTGTATGTTTCTATGTTTCTATACATACACCCAATGCCTGCATGTATTTGTAGCAGTTTTCAGTAAAGCCCTGCTTTACCCAAATGTTGGAAGGTCGTGTTCAGGAAATATGGGAGAATGCTGCTGAGCCCTACATCAGTGATGACGAACCTTGGCACCCCAGATATTTTGGAACTACATTTCCCATAATGCTCACACATTCTGCAGTGTAGTTGAGCATCAAGGGAAATGTAGTTCCAAAACATCTGGGGTGCCAAGGTTTGCCATCACTGCCAACACATTTCTATTTATCTGACACTGTGATGGACTGCCTCACTGGCTGATAGGAATGTGTGGAAGGAGGCATGGCGCTAACAACTTTATTTCTAAGAGGTGAAGTGCTGAAATTCAGGCCACCTTGTACAGTAATTGGGTTGAAACAGAAGATACGGAAAGCTGCTGCAGGCATGTGACTGCAACCTCTGGGTGTCTGCATTTCATACCTGTAAGAAGTGTTCAGTATTTATTTTATTAATTTATTTCAGGTACTTGCATAGCAACAACAATTTACGCTACAGGATGGATACATACATACATACATACATACATACATACGTGCATCTCATAAAATCAGAATTTCAGAAATGTAATTTAATTTATTTCAGTAATTAGATTCAAAAAGTGAAACTCATATTTTATATAGATGCGTTACACACAGAGTGATATGGTTGTAAATGAGCCCCACTCTGCCGCGCTGTTTTCAAAAAGTGACCGCTAGTACGGGGAACTTCTCCACATACTGCTGTCACAGGGAGAGAGGGCAGCAGGCGGCGGCTGCAGCAGTTGGAACATGTTCCACCCTATAAACATGTTCCCAAAAGTGAATTTATCCTTTAAAACAACATAGTGCTTGCCATTATAAAAAAAACAAACAAAACAAAATGTATTAAAAAGCATAAGTAACATACACACATCTATCTGTGCACTGTAACTGGTGCACCACAGATAACAGCTTGTATATATTGCCCAGATACACTCCTGATGGTATGAGCATTATAGGTTGCAGCTTGTGGATTCGTATATACAAATTGTAATTCTATCTTGCCAGTGTCCCCTTAAATGATAAACCGCCTTACAGCTGCTGTGTTCAGCTGCTAATACAGATGAGTGGCTGTAAGTGTCCATATTCGTGTAATTTTTTATCTCTTCTGCATCAGTGTTTACCCGTGCATGCATGTGCATCGTATTTCCCAAATGTACCACGCTTGCATTGGGGAAAATACACCGTGCTTGCATGCATAGGTAAATACCAATGCAGAATCGTTTGACATTTACACGAGTACACACACATGGAAGGAAGCTCTGGAAGTTGTGCCCGCTAAAAGAAAGGGAGAGGGAAAAAGACTAGTTGTTATTATTACCTGTGGCCTCTTTTCAGCTGACCTTTCCCTATTACCGTGCTTAGTGACCTCCCCAATTCTTCAAATCTTCTGAGTCTTGCAGAAGTGGTTAAATCAAGCTCATGAGCTTGGCATCCATTTTTTTATTTTTTTTAATTTTTTTTATTTCAACTAGTGATTGGCTGTTTAAAAGTGATCCAATCCCTTTTTCAGCAGTGAGAAGGGCATTGTACCCCCGCTTAGCCTCTTACAGTGGATTCCAGGTTCTCTCATTCCTCTGGGGAGTCTGGGGCTTCTGAAAAATAAATCATCCATTAAAGTGGATGTAAAGTTTTTTTTCCCCTATAATCTCCAGTATTATATTACAGTATGTGCCCCAGTGTATACTATTTATAAAAAATATGCCGCTTCATACCTAATTACAAAGCGCCGCTTGGTGCTCACGTGACCGCCCACCGCTGTCTTACACGGTCTGACAGCTACAGCGGAGGGGGCTGAGAATACCCTACTGATGTCAGCCGGGAGGAGGGGAGAAGAGCGGTGGGCGGTCACGTGAAATTGGGTATGAAGTGGCATATTTTTTATAACTTACATCAGGGTACTGTAATATAACACTGGAGATTATAGTAAGAAAACAGTAATTATAGTGGCAGGAGAGGAGTGATTGACACTGACAGCTGACAGGCAGGAAAAGGGGGGGGGTAGAGAGAGGGGAGCAATGAGAGACAGAAGATGACAGAGGCACGTAAACTGACCACAGCACCAGGGGCTCAGCAGTCATGATAAACGTAGTCAGCTTATAGAAGTGAGGGCAGGATCAACCAGGTATTTTAGGTGATAGAAAGGGGCCAAATTACATTTCTCAAGCACTGGGCTGTATAACATGCTTTAAGGGAACAGGATTCTTTTTTTTTTTCATTCCTTGATTCCCCCTGTGAGTAATGAAGGCAGACGTGACCATGTTTTCTTTACTTCTGGTTTCAGAGCTGTCATGCCCCAGCTACTGTAGCTAGGGAAGCAACTAATCAAGCATGATCTATGCTTGATTAGTTGTAGAGGAGACATTGGGGGTCTAATAGACCCAATATGTCTCCATAAAGAGAACCTGCCCATGACATCACATAGTGAGATTGCTAGCCCTCTTGTGATAACATTAAAGTTCATTTTTTTTTTTTTTTTTAAATGGAAAAGTGTTTAAAAAAATTATACTTTTTATTATAAAATAAATAATAAAAATAGCATTAACTTTGAAGCACCACCATCCGCCACGCGGAATGTAAGCATGCGCTTAGGGCCTTGCTCATGTATGCTACAATAATTGCGCCACACGTGAGCGATTGGTGCAAATATCTGAGTGAGAGCAATAATTCTGTGGCCTTAATTCATATTTAATTCTAAAATGATAACCTGTAAAGGCTTTTAAAGCGTCACATATGAAAAAAATTTTTAGGTGTCGTAATTTTTTTGCCATTTTCATGGACGCTCGCTAGTCTTGACATATTTGGCATCTATTTACTTGACACAACCCCATTTCCAACGGCCACCATTTTATTCTACAGGGTCCCAGCTTTCAGAAAATGTGTAGGTTGCCCTGAACACAAAGTGGCTAAAGTGTGTGTGTGTGTGTGTGTGTGTGTATGTATGTATATATATATGTGTGTGTGTATATATATATATATATATATATATATATATATATATAATATATATATATATATGTGTGTGTGTATA
>BLSH010251074.1:3327104-3341247 GCA_018402905.1 Glandirana rugosa
CTGGTGTTTTTATTTTTTTTTTAATTTTTTACTAGTAATGGCGGCGATCTGCGATTTTTAGCGGACATGTCAGACCATTTTGACACTTTTTTGGGACCATTGGCATTTATACAGCGATCAGTGCTATAAAAATGCACTGATTACTGTGTAAATGCCATTGGCAGTGAAGGGGTTAACCTGCAGGGGGCGCTCTAAGGGTTAACAGTGTTCCCTGGGCGTGTTCTAACTGTGGGGGGACTGCCCTAGCTGGGGAAGGGAAGCGATCACAGCTTCCATGCTTCTCTCACAGAACGGATGATCAGCTTTTATGTAAAACCTCTATTCCAAAGGGAGCAAAACTGTTTACTCTAACTAATTATAAAGTAATAGGTGGAGTGCTTCAATTTGTTGTATCAAAATCTGCTAGTATATTTAACACACCCCCTGACTGACAATACTGCTGTCCAAAGGTACCCCCATTCATCCAGAGTGGGGCCCTATTCTCTAATACAGAAGGTGTGCTACTGGCCAATATAGGGGAAAAAGCCTAAAGAGAGGAAGGGAAACTAATGCAGACACTACATCTAATGATAAGTAAGCTGCAATATATTACATTTGTTGGTTTTGGGTTTAATACTGCTGCTATAAGTTGTGCTATGTGAATGGGGACATGTAACGTAAAGTAGTTGTTTTCACAATTTGGCTGCAAAAGTGGAAATGCACTTTGAGGTGTGTATGTTTCAGACATCTATTAAAATAGCATACCAATTTGGATATTACAAGCTTGACAAACGTTTCTTAAAAGCTCCTCCTGAACTGGAGTTAATTGCGAAATCTCAGAAGACCTATAGTAGGTTAATTTTTTAATTATTGGCTTTTGTAAAACATTGAATGGATCCCTTGTTTGGTTTGATATTCATTACTCGTGCTGAAATGTCTGTGGGTAGATAACACTGACTTGTTCATGATAATACCTTTGTTTTCACAGCAATATACAATGTTACATGATATGGTTGCAGCTCACAGTATTGTCAGAGTTTCCGTGTGCCGTGCAAACGAAGGTAAATAATTGATCTATGATCTATTTTATGTCATGGCGTGTGGTGTGAGAGCTGGTAACACTAGTAATTTAAATTACTTTCCCATGTTTGGGTGGTGAGGTGTTATCTATAAATTCTTTAGGGCAATATTCATAAATTATAGTGTGTCTAGTAAGTGTGGACAGCTACGGTATATCCTGCTCTGACAGGAAATCTGATTAGTTGGTGTGAACCATAAGCTTGCTTCCATAGATCTCTACACCAGCATTTCAATTTCTAATCCGGCCATTCATGGATCGAAATTTGGCTGGTTCAGCAGGTACCTGCCTTATTTCAATCTAGGTATGGTCTAGCTGATTGTACACAAGTCTATCTATGGATCGACTAGTGTATAACCAGCCTGTCCGTTTTTTTTTTTTTTTTTTTCCTGAACAATCAATGGCACTGACTGTAGCCGCCAGCAACACTGATTATTGTATTCTGCTAGTAGGGAATTCAATAGCAAAGCAGCTGATTCCCTTATCCACACTTTCAGTGGGAAGGGTGAATCTGCTCTTTTTTTTTGAATGGAAAGAAAAAAAATTGTGTGTCCTGCTTTCGTTTTACACCTTTTGTAGTGCTTGTTTCTGCCAGAAGGCTGTTGTCCCTAAACCTCTTATTTAAGTAATCTACAAAGAGCCCAGGCTTAAAGGATAAGTTCACCTTTATAAAAAAATGCATATCTTTTTGCAGGTAAATAAAGTGCATTTATTTTTTTTTTTTTTTGTTAGGAGCCTGTAAAGCATCGCACCCATGATCAGCAGATTGTGGGTTTAATGCTAAGGTCCTGCACACTGTCTGTACAGCTTTCTGCCTATACCTCCAATACCAGCAGACAGTTACACTCTGACAGGAAGACTTTGTAAACTACCAGAGTGCTCTACAGCGCCGTGGTAGTTCATTGAGAACTACAAGCTGGCAGCCGCAAAGGCTTGTCGGTACTTGTAGTTTTCGCATTCACGGAACACTGAATGAATGACTTTTTGTTTATATTATGACAGTGAGCAGGGAAAGAAGATCCCCCGCTCACTGTCAAATTGGAGGGGGGTTGCAGGGACCGGTGAATCTGTAACATGTTACACCTTGAACATGAGGGTTAGGCCTCATTTACACTGATGCTGGTAAACGGATGTTTAGAGGCATTTGGGCATTTTTTTCAGCTGCCCCTGAACCCTCCTCTGTTATCTTATCAGTACGTGTACACAGGGTCGTTTAAGGTCATTCATTTCCAGGCAGTTGAGTTTAGAGGCTTTTTTTGGACCCCAAAAAAATGGGTTCAGACGCCAGTTTAGAGGCATTTGAAATGCCAAACCGCTTGTAAACGTGCCTAAACACAGTAATTTGCGTCTAAGAGCGTTTTGTTTACAAGTGTTCCAATTAAAAAAAATAAAATAAAAAAAAAAATTTCTCTTACGTTCACTGACAGACGCAGCCCTCTCATTGACAAGTGGGGTTTATGCACATCCTACTAGGAGTAGACTAGGCAAAAAAGAAAAAAGGCAAGCTGACCCCTCCCAGGGGGCCATCCTCACTCCAGCATATAACCCCCCAGCTCTGCATAGCATATCAGTTTTTTTATGCCTAGTGCAAGGAGTTAGACCTGGTTCCCTGCTGGGATCTGCAGTTCCCCATTTTTTCTTCCTTTTGCTTTTCTCAAGCTATCTGATGAAGACTGCTATCAAGTAGCCGGCTGGGGCATAGAGGATACCTCGAATCCTGAAATTTCCCCAGCACGGCTGACCAATGCGAGCTACCCTTAGCTTTAGCGGGATCCACCGCATCGTACCCGTTCCGTGCAGAGGGGGGGGGGGCTAGTGGGTGAACCCCACTTGCGTCCAAGTGACCGGGCTGCGCTCGCGTCCAGGGGCGTTTTGGCCTGCAGCATCCCTCCCCACCTGAGGGGAGGAAGGTCTGCTACCGGGTGGCTACCCACTACGCCCGTCGGATTGGTGAGTGACCCTCCTCTCCACCCCCCTCCAGGGGTGCGGGGGGGCAGGGCGACTAGCGGTACCATTGCTGTTCAGTGGAGGGTTCAGGGCTACAGGTCCCCTTTTGATTCCTGTTCTTTTTCCCTCCCCTCCCTCCCCCCCGCACCGCACCCCTGCGCTCAAAACTGCCATGCGCCACCATTTTGCCGTAGCCGCGGCCATTTTGTGGGCTGTTTTGGCCTCTTTTGTGTATGCTCGGCCGGTGTGCCTGCCTGAAGAAAACGTGCATGTTGGCGCCGTGCATGTGGTCGGCTTTTTGGGGCGCAATTGGATGAAATCATTAAGGATTTTCACCAGGGGGAAGAGTACTCTCCCGGAACCCAAGCGGCGGGATTTCCGCTGTAAGCAGGGTCCTTCATCATCGGGCCAGAAGCGTTTTTTTCGTGCGCCCGGTTCAGTGGGCAAGGGCTCAAGGCCCGGCAAGTCTGCCTCCGGGTCCGGTAAGCGGCCCTGGCAGCGCAAGCCCGAAAAGACGAATCGAACTTGAGGCTTCCACAGGGGCGTCGAGAAGCTCTTTTAGGGGCTGTTCAGACGCTGTCCGAACAACGAGTGATTGTACCGGTACCTCCGTTGGAAAGGTTTCGCGGCTTCTATTCAAACCTCTTTGTGGTGCCCAAAAAGGGTGGAGTCAGGCCAGTTCTGGATCTAAAAGCGCTAAATCACTTTGTCAAAGCGCGAAGATTCAGGATGGAATCCGTCCGCTCGGTCGTGGCCGCCCTTCACGGCATCTCTGGATATCAGGGAGGCTTATCTGCATGTTCCCATTCTCCGACATCAGCGCTTCCTGCGTTTTGCGGTAGGAGACCTACATTACCAATTTGTGGCACTTCCCTTCGGTCTGGCCTCGGCTCCTCGGGCCTTCACCAAGCAGTTGGCTCCGGTGCTGGCTCTATTGAGGCAGAGAGGCATTGCTGTGGTAGCATACCTCGACGACCTACTCCTGCGAGCGGAGTCTGCCTCGGCTCTGGAGGACAATGTTGCTATCACCATGGCCTCGATGAAAGACTTCGGCAGGCTGATCAACCTGCAGAAGTCAACATTGACCCTGTCCTGTCGACTGGAATATCTGGGTCTAATACTGGACACGGTGCAGGCGAAGGTGTTCTTGCCTCCGGCCAAGTTGCTGACACTACAAGCAACAGTGCGAACCCTGCTGTCGCATCGGTGGTCCTCCTTACGGTTCTGTATGAGGGTGTTGGGGCTCATGGTCTCGGCCTTCGAGGCGATACCTTACGCCCAGAGTCACACTCGGCTCCTGCAGCGAGCCATCCTGTTACGGTGGGACAAGTCTCCGTTGTCCCTGGACCAGCTGATCAAATTGGACCATCAGACTAGGGGGTCGTTGACCTGGTGGCTCCGGGCCCCGGCTTTGACGTTGGGGAAGTCGTTTCTTCCCCTAAACTGGTTGATAGTCACGACGGACGCCAGTCTATCGGGCTGGGGAGGGGTCCTGGGGCAGTTGTCTGCTCAGGGCCGTTGGTCGGCGCAGGAATCTCACCTTCCGATAAATGTGCTGGAGCTGAGGGCAATCAGGCTCTGTCTCTCCCACTGGTCGGCAAGGCTGCGCGGCCTCCCGTTTCGGGTTCAGTCGGACAACTGCGGCTACTGCGCAGGATAGAAGCGGAGGGAATCCCGACAATCCTGGTGGCTCCGGATTGGCCTCAGCGCCCTTGGTACACCGATGTGGTGAGGATGGTAACAGACGTCCCCTGGCGGCTCCCGCTTCGCGAAGATCTGCTGTCACAGGGACCCATCCTGCACCCTGCTTTACCCTCGCTGGCTTTGACGTCTTGGCTCTTGAGTCCCAGGTGCTGAGGGATAGGGGTGTCTCTGACTCCGTGATCCCTACCATGCTTAGGGCGCGCAAGTGTACTTTGCGCAAGATATATCATCGCACCTGGAAGGCTTATATTGCCTGGTGTGAGGCGGGGGGTTGGAACCCCCGCTCTTTCGCTATATCCCGGGGTGCTGGCTTTCTTGCAGCAAGGCCTGGATAACAAATTGGCTTTGAGCACCCTCAAAGGTCAGATTTCGGCTCTGGCGATTCTTTTTCAACATCCTTTAGTGACGCATTCTTTGGTACGTACATTTGTACAGGGTGTACGTCATGTGGCTCCTCAGGTACGGTCGCATTTGGCACCGTGGGATTTGAATTTAGTACTTTCTGTACTACAGAAACCGCCATATAAGATGATCAGGGATATTCCCTTACAATTGCTGTCACAAAAGGTGGCCTTTTTGGTGGCCATTACATCCGCTAGGCGGGTGTCTGAGTTGGCGGCTTTGTCATGTAGGTCTCCCTACTTGGTCCTTCATTAGGATAAGGCGGTGCTGCACCCTTCTCCTTCGTTCCTACCGAAGATGGTTTCCTCTTTTCACATTAATGAGAATTCTCCCTTCATTGTGTCCGCACCCGTCACATCCCAAGGAGTTTGCTTTACATTCTTTGGATGTTGTGAGGGCTTTGCGGGTATATTTGACTGCTACAGCTTCCTTTCGGAAGTCTGATGCTTTGTTTGTACCGACGGAAGGGCCGCGAAAGGGTTTGGTGGCCTCGTCGGCTACTGTTTCCCATTGGATCAGACAGACGGTGACCCATGCGTATACGGTTCGGGGCCAAGAACCCCCTTTTCCGGTTACGGCTCATTCCACCAGGGCGATTAGCACTTCCTGGGCCTTCAGACACCAAGCCTCGGTGTCTCAGGTGTGCAAGGCGGCTACATGGGCCTCGGAGCACACTTTTGTTAAACTTTACAAAGTTGATGTGGCAGCATCCGCGGATGCTGCTTTTGGCTGCAAAGTTTTGCAGGCGGGGGTGAAGCCGCGGCTGGCGCCTCCTGAGAGGATTCTGTTGGGTACAGTTGTTAGAGTTTACCCACCCCTCTTGAATGACACTGCTTTGGGACATCCCTACTTGTCAATGAGAGGGCTGCGTCTGTCAGTGAACGTAAGAGAAAATAGGATTTTTTGACTTACCATAAAATCCTTTTCTCTGAGTTCTCTGACAGACGCAGCACCCACCCCTCTGTGTTGCATTTGTAGTGCTTGTTACGAACTGATATGCTATGCAGAGCTGGGGGTTTGTATGCGGGAGTGAGGATGGCCCCCTGGGAGGGGTCAGCTTGCCTTTTTTTGTTTTTTGCCTAGTCTACTCCTAGTAGGATGTGCATAAACCCTACTTGTCAATGAGAGGGCTGCGTCTGTCAGTGAACTCAGAGAAAAGGATTTTACGGTAAGTCAAAAAATCCTATTTTTTCAAAAACTCTCCTAGACAAGAACGCGGCTAAAGGCGGCATGCAAAACACGGCAAAACTGACTTTTTAGACGCCAGTTTCTAGCAGTCAAGATGAAACATTCAGGGGAGGTTGAAACTGCGTCCCGTGTAAATGAAGCCTAACATGTTACAAAAGGTGAACTTATCCTTTAATGCAGTAGTCTGTCTCTCTGCTGCTTGTTAATCATAGTAGAGAAGACCATTTTGTTTGACAAAGCCATCATTCTGCTACATTGTCTTCAGTCTGGCTTTGTGTGTACTCTAGCTTCTTCATGTAAGGCAGACCATACATTAGTCCTTTTTTTTTTTCCAACTAGTGGTTTAACCACTTCCCTACCGCCGTATTCAGAATGACGGCCGGGAAGTGGTTGAGTTATCCCGACTGGGCGTCATATGACGTCCTCAGGATAACATGTCGGCGCGCGCCCATCGTGCCGGTCGATGGTGTGGGGGGGGGGGGTCAGTCTGACCCCCCCGAATTAACGTTCTCAGTAAATCGCTTCCATCGGAAGCACTTTACCATGTGATCAGCCGTGACCAAACACGGCTGGTCACAGTGTAAACAGGAAAGCTGTTTATCTGCTTTTTCTGTACTCGGGTCTGCAGACCTGAGCAGTGGAGAGCCGATCGGCTGCTCTCCTGACAGGGGGGGTTTGTGCTGATGGATTATCAGCGCAGCCCCCCCTCTCGAAACACCACCATAGACCACCAGGGAGCCTGTCCAGGGACCACCAGGGATGTGCCCACCCAGGACAACCAGGGAGCCGACCAAGGACCACTGACCACCAATGAGACCACCCTAGACCACCAGGTAAGGGGCACAGTGCCCAATATGGATGTCACTCAGTGTCGCCTTCAGATGCCACCCTGGACCACCTGGGAAATGGCCCCTATCAGTGCATCTGCCCACCAGTGCCCCTGTCAGTGCATACCAGTGCCACCCATCAATGCCACCTATCAGGGCCCAGTGCCGCCTATGAGTGCCAATCGGGGCCGCCTATGAGTGCTGCATATCAGTTCTGCCTATCAGTGCCCATCATTGCTGCATATAAGAGCCTCATCATCAGTGCCCGTCAGTGGCACCTCATCAGTGCCCATCAGTGTTGGACAAAATGTACTTTTTTTTTTTCAAAATTTTCTGTATTCTTTTATTTGTAGCGCAAACAATAAAAACCGCAGAGGTGATCAAATATCACCAAAAGAAAGCTCTATTTGTGGGAACAAAATGATAAAAATTTGTTTGGGTACAGTGTCACACGACCACGCAATTGTCATTCAAAGCGCAACAGCACTGAAATCTGAAAATTGGTCTGGTAGGAAAGTGTTCTAAGTGCATGGTATTTAAGTGGTTAAAGGGGAAAAAAATGACCCAATCTCCCCTATCCACACATACTTGTTTACTACTCTTTTTAAAGTCTTTTTTGCAGGTATTATTCCAAGATTTAAGTCCTATTAAAGTCACAGACTAGCTATTCTGGGACCTAGAGTAAAGAAAAAAAGAGGAGGTGGGGTGTGTGCTGGTTTCAGTTATGTTACGTTCATCCTTATTGCATGTATTGATCTTTGTTGCTGCTTTTTCTTTCTTTTTTTTTTAGAGGCAGAAGAAATCCTGTCTACAGACCTGGTACCTGGAGACATCATGCTCATCCCACCTAATGGGACCATTATGCCTTGTGATGCTGTCCTGATTAGTGGAACTTGCATTGTAAATGAAAGCATGTTAACAGGTATTGATATATGCAGGCAGTGTACCTTTAGTAAGGTCATAACAATTGTAGTGCTAGCCTAATACCATGCATGCTTAGCAGGCCTTGTACTTGATTTTAGCTTCACTTGCAATAATCAAATAGCTCATGAGTTATAGTGGCCATACACTAAACAATAAGCGATCAATCAGACTAAGTAATTTTAAATGACCTTAAAGTAGAAGTTCAGACAAAAACTAACTCTAAATCTACCCAGAGCCACATTCTAAAACGAATCTAACCCTGTAAAGCAAAAATCGCTATACATACCTTTTCTGAAGCCGATGCGGTCCGGTCTCCAGCGGCTGATGTGTGCAGGAAACAGCCAACAACGACTGGGAAATGCCAGGTAAGTGACGTCATACATAGTTACTATAGGGCTTACATTATCGGCTGCAGAAAAGGCATGTATAGAGATTTTTACAGCATGTGTGTCAAACAGAAGGCCTGGGGCTGAATCCGGCCCATCAGGCCATTTCTTGTGGCCCTCGCACCTCTCCTGTAGCTGCGGCACCCCACTTGTCTCTGCCCCTACCTTGTCTCAGCAGTCTGCATCAGTCAGGAGCACAGAACTCCTCCTCCAGATCCTACGCTTCTCTGTGCATTGGAGACTGCTGAAGCAGAATCCCATGGCAGAACCATGTTCTGTCTGAGCAATCTCCAATAAGGCTTCTTGTGGATGACACCAGCAGTGTGCGACCCTTCTTTTCAGACTTATTTCTTTTTCTTTTCAGAAGGTACAGGAGCATGAGAAGAAAACACACATGCCGATCTAAGTGTAGCTTAATCCGTTTATTGGTGAGATACAGATTAAGAATACTCACAATGATAGCATTAAACAAGCAAGTAGCACCGCAAAAGGGTTCCCATCTGTGGAGCGGCTGTGTAGACTCAGTGTCCTGTGCGGCTGAAAGCTCTGGGGACCGTGGCCGGTGGATTCCAGCGCTTCCTGGGGCTGCGCAGAGTAGGATCAGCTGTCTCAGACTTCAAAACTGGTATGCAGAGGGTAACCTTCCTTCATCAGGCCTATGTAACACCATTTTACATGTGGGAAATCTATATATGCACGCACAAGCGTGGAGGTTCCCTAGTGTTAGTGTGTGTATATATATTTCCCACATGTAAAATTGCGCAGCATAGGCCTGATGAAGGAGCGCAACCATACCGGTTGTGACATCTGAGAAAGCTGATCCCCCTCTGCACAGCCCCAGGAAGCGCCGGAATCCACCGGCCGCAGTTCCCGGAGCTTTCAGACGCACACCGCAGTTCCCGGAGCTTTCAGACGCACACCGCAGTTCCCGGAGCTTTCAGGCGCACAAGACGCTGAGTCTACAGCCACCCCACAGATGGAAACCCTTTTACAGTGCTACTTGCTTGTTTAATGCTATCATTGTGACTATTCTTAATCTGTATGTCTTCAATAAATGGAGAAAGCTACACTTAGATTTGCACATGTTTTTTCTCCTCTGCTCTTTTTAAGTTGCCTCCTGTACACAGGGCTGCCGCAGAGTGTCCTATGGACTTTTATGGACATTCATTGTTCTTCATGTCCCAGATTATAGCCAGTTTTGACACCCCATTTGCATGTTGCGACAATTTTTTACAAATGGTACAGGAGCAAGGGTCTTCTCCGTGCCAGTCTGCACCTGCTCTTCGCAGCTTAAGTTATTACTAAAACCAGTAATAATCAAAAGCAGAGGCAGTTATTTAATATGATAAAGAGTTGATACATTTATATAGTCTTACAGATACAACCGGCCCCTTAAGGGCAACCATAATGCTGATGCGACCCGTTGTGAAATTGAGTTTGACACCCCTGTTTCACAGGAATAGATTGATTTGTTTAGAATGTGGCTGTAAGTAGATTTAGAGTTAGTTTTTGGCTGAACTACTTTAACCTCCCTGGCGGTATGATTATGTCAGATTTTTGCGTCTTAAAGCGGTACATTTTTTCACATAGAAATTAGGCGTTTTATAGTGTAGGCCTGTAATTATTAGGAATAACTCACTTAAATCTGTCCAAACAAGAGTCTAGTAGACATCCCAGGTGTGATAAAGTTTAAAACAACAAAATCATAAATTATAATATTATAAATAATCAAATATTAATATAATATTTATTCAATAATGTAATAAAATCAAAACACTGAAATTTACTCAGTTGCAGAATTGTCGCTGTCATCACTTTCAATGTCTGATTATACATTTCCCCACAAATCCGTATCGCTCAATTCTGCAAATGATTCTTATTTACTATCGCTGTTTTCTAGCTGGTCAAAAAACGCTTTTGACATAAAGGGACGCTTTTTGGATGCCATGAACATGCTCAAGTTTCCAGGCAGAAACAATGGCAAATATAATGTAAAAGTGCATGCAGGGCACTGGACAAACCACTAGGGACAAAGGGGATGTGAAATGATTTGATACAGTAATGTAATCTTACAGATTACAGTGTGTTGTGTGTGTTTCACTTTTTGAATTTGCCGCTGGGCCCTGCCTCCATTTGACGCGATGCTTGCAATGAACGGAGCCCGGCACACAGAAGCATTGAGTGAAGATTCTGCCGGAGGACACAGCGGAGAGGCAAGGGGACATTGCAGGATCCAGGGGACAAGGTAAGTAACATTGCCTGGATCCTGCGATGTGATCCCGAGTGTGGCTCGGGGTTACCGCTTTTGGTAGTAAAAGTAACCTCGACCCACACTCGGGATAACCTTTAAGGAGGCTACAGTTGTATTAAATCCTCAGTGAAGAAGATAAAATGTGAAAGCATAGCCTAATGCTTGTTTTCATTCTCTTTTTTTTTTTTTTGTGCTCAGCCTGTATTTGCGACATAATGGGGTTGATTTAGTAAAGGCAAACAGATCATGCACTTTGCAAATGCAGTTGACCTAATTTTCCCCAGAGCTTAGTGAATGTTGTAAAACTGCTAAATTCCGTCATTTAGTCAAGTACAAGCAAATATGCTGTTGGGTTTGCATCTGATGGGGTATTCTATACACAGTGCACAGTCTATTTGTCTTTAGTAAATCAACCCTGCTGAGTGTAATTTTTTTCCAGGTGACTACTCTATCTTTCAGGGTCTCCTTGGAGGCTGTGCATGGTCCCAGACAGGTATTTATCATTATTTGCAAGCACATTATGACCTGTGGGTAAGGAATCATGGGACATGTAGTCCCAATGGGGTTTATTAACTAAAGCTGAAGAGTGCAAAATAAGGCTCTCTTTTGCATAGAAACCAATTTGCTTCTAACCTCAACTAGTTCAATTAAGCTTTGGCAATAAAACCTGGAAGCTGATTGGTTTCTATGCAGAACTGAGCTTGATTTTGCACTCTTAATTTTCAGTAAATAAACTTCAATGCAACAGATCTAATCCACTTGCACAGTACACGCTCCTTAACTGGAAGTTTGAATGAAGTACAGCAGGAGGGACACGGCATGGAGATCTTTCAAAAGGGGAATCTGTTTGGTGCAAATTGAAGGGGAAAAACATTTGTTTCATAGCCAATTACACTGATTTAAAAGAAATCTTCACTGAAGGCTTAATACTACTTTTGGATCAAAAACTCATTATCATCAAAAAAGATCTTTTTAGGTTTAATGTAATCAGATTTTTGTCTGGACCCAGTTTCTTTCATTTCAGTAAAAACTCCAAAAAGTTAGAATCAACCACGTAGTGCAGTTTCTAAAAGATACGTTTTTTTTTTTTTAAAACCGTAATTATATCAAGCAGTTGTATCAAAACATATCGTACTCACATTAGAAAGCTTGTATTTTTTTATAAGCCATGACATTCGCAAAAATCATTCAGGATTGGAACTTGTGACTGTGGTTTGTTTGGCAGGCCATTTTAAAGGGTTTTTTAACCCTACATTTTCATTTTCTGCCAGCTCCTCTATTTTTAGCTTCCATCCTGCACTGTATAAGTGCTTGTTAAAATCAAAAGCTCTAAATACCTTTTTCTGATGTATCTTCAGGCTGGTCATGTGACTACCGGCCGCTCTGATCTCCCTTTGATGTCAGCCGGGAGTCGCGTGACCGCCGAGCTCGGCTCCTCTCACTGTAGCCCTGGATCGGGGTATCAGTGTGGCTGGGAGTCACGTGACCGGCCTGACGATACATCAGAAAAATGTATTTAGAGGCTTTGTTTTTAATAAACACTTGTACAGTGCAGGATGGAAGCTTAAAAGAGAGGGGCTGGCAGCAATATTTTAGTATTTTAATAAAAGCAGCAAGGGGGCTGGGGGTGGGCAGAGACACAGACTCCCGAGCTGACAGGCGGGGTGGGGGGCAGGAGCACAGAGGAGACACCGCGGATGACGGAGGCACATAAACTGCCCACGTTGTCAGGGCTCAGCAGCCATGATAAACCGTGGTCCGTTTACAGGGGGGAGGGCAGGATCGGGCCAGGTTTTTTACAGTTTCCAGAGGCGCAGGTTAGACCGCACAAGCACTGTGCTTTTTAACCTGCTATAAGGAAACCAGATATTTTTTTTTTTTAAGGGTAATAACCACTTTAAGCCTGCCACTCTGATTCATATAGTAAGGCAGAGCTAAGAGCACTAAGGGTGTTCAGACTGCATTAAACCATTGCAAATAATGTGATTCAGTCATCCGTATAGAAATTATTGATAAATTATTGCACTTTGCAGTGCCTTTACACTGGTTTTAATTTAAAATCCAGGTTTACTTTGTATGTCTTTTTTATGAGATCTAATTACTGTCACCTTGGCTAATACCAAGTTTGATTTGAATATTTCTTTTTTTTTTTTTTTCATAGGTGAAAGTGTTCCTGTGACGAAGACCAACTTGCCAGATCCTTCTAATTCCAGAGAAGGACAAGATGAAACTTATAGCACAGAAGTTCACAAACGCCACACATTATTTTGTGGGACCAATGTCATTCAAACCAGATTTTATGCTGGGGAGCCTGTCAAAGCCATAATTGTTCGGACAGGTAGAATAACAGATGTTCCTTATCTGCTATGACATTTTAATATGTTGTTTTTTTTCACCCTGACTCTGAATAATAGGGGTATTTATGAATAGCAAAGACATCACTAACTGTAAATTAAAAAGAAAAAAGAACTTCACCGTTCAGACATCAGTTAGAGTGGGCATTACATGGTCCCTGCTGTACCTGTAAACCTGCGATTAATTACTGTGGCTGGAAGGGAGAAGTTTTTTAATGGCAACTTTCTTTGCAGCTCTGATAGGTTATGTAAATTTCAAGAGACACAAATAAGGTTGTAAGAAGATGTGAAAAGGTGTGTTAGTTCTCAGAAATCCACACCGTGGCACAATTTGTATGGTACGCTTTGTTTCACCAATTGAAATCTGTTCCTACTTTGAAAGGACTGCTTGGCTCCGCAGGCCAAAGTTTTCACGTCTCGCCTCTGATTCCACCCCAAAAGAATCTAGAGGTACATTTCATAAAATTAGAATATCATCCAAAAGTTAATTTATATCAGTAATTCAATTCAAAAAGTGAAACTCCTATTTCTCCTTACGTTCACTGACAGACGCAGCTCTTCATTGACTTTGTGGGTTTTATGTTCGTCCCACTAGGAGTTAATTAGGCAGGGGAAAGAATCAGCTGGCACCTCCCCTGGGGGCCGACCTCTCTTCCTACATCAAACCCCCTCACAGTATAGCTCTTCAGTTTTAATGCCTAGTTCGCAAGGAGTTGACCTGGCTTCCCTGCTATAGGGGAACTGCGGTCCTATTATGACCATTTTTACTTTTTGATTTTATTTTTTACTGCAATCAAGATGATCTACTATCAAGCAGCCGGTCGGGGCATAGAGAGTCCTGGAGGTCTGTACTTTCCCCGACCTGGCCAACATGATGCAAAGCCAGTCCCGTTATGGGGGAACCGCCGCATCTTGCCCGTTCCGTGCGGGCGGCCCCGGGTGAAATTCCCCTGTTGGTCCCCTTTACCGATGCGATTCGGCAGGGCGACTTTGGGCCTGCAGCATACCGCCATCAGGGGCGGAAAGGGTTTACGTCTGAAAGGCGGGGACTACCGCCATACGACGTCCGGGTTTCAGCGGGACGGCTTAGCGTAGCCATTTCC
>BLSH010251074.1:3346849-3371112 GCA_018402905.1 Glandirana rugosa
TTACGGTTCTGAATGAGGGTGCTGGGGCTCATGGTCTCGTCGTTCGAGGCGATACCTTTTGCCCAGAGTCACGCGTTTTCTCCAACGAGCAATCCAATCTCAGTGAGACAAGTCCCACCGGTCGTTGGATCTTCCAATCCGGCTGAGCCCCCAGACCAGGGCGTCTCTGATCTGGTGGCTTCGGGACTCGGCCCTAACTCAGGGGAAGTCGTTCCTGCCTCTTCAGTGGATGATAATCACCACAGATGCCAGCCTGACGGGCTGGGGTGGAGTCCTGGGGCAGCTATCAGCCCAGGGCCGTTGGTCGGCCCAGGAGGCTCGCCTGCCCATCAACGTGCTGGAGCTGAGAGCAATCAGACTGTGTCTTTTTCATTGGACAAGGAGATTGCAAGGCCGTCCGATCCGAATTCAATCGGACAATGCCACAGCGGTGGCGTATGTGAATCATCAGGGCGGCACGAGGAGCCCAGCGGCGGCTGCAGAGGCAGCTCTGATACTGTGTTGGGCGGAACTTCACGTTCCGGCAATCTCAGCAATTTACATTCCAGGTGTGGAGAACTGGCAGGCGGACTTTCTCAGTCGCCAGAAGCTGGACCAGGGGGAGTGGTCCCTCCACCCGGAGGTGTTCAATCAGATTTGCCACAGATGGGGGACGCCGGATGTGGATCTCATGGCGTCCCGGTTCAATTACAAAGTGAGAACTTTTGTGTCCAGAACGAGGGGCCTGTTGGCAGTGGCCATGGACGCTCTGGTGGCCCCCTGGAGCCATTATCGTCTCCTGTACGCCTTCCCTCCGATACGACTGCTCCCGAGATTGGAACGCAGAATAATGCTGGAGGGGATACCAACAATTCTGGTGGCCCCAGATTGGCCCCGGCGCACCTGGTACGCCGACGTGGTGCAAATGGTGGCAGACGCCCCTTGGCGGCTCCCGATGCGAGACGATCTTCTGTCTCAAGGACACATATTGCACCCTGCTTTACCCTCGCTGGCTTTGACGGCTTGGCTATTGAGTCCCAGGTGCTGAGGGATAGGGGAGTCGCCGACTCCGTAATCCCTACTCTGTTAAAAGCTCGCAAGTGCACTTCTCTTAAGATTTATCACCGCACCTGGAAGGCTTACATTGCTTGGTGCGAGGTGGAGGGCTATAATCTTCGCTCTTTTGTCGTGTCCAGGGTCCTGACCTTTTTACAGCAGGGCCTGAATAAGAATTTGGCTTTGAGTACTCTCAAGGGCCAGATCTCGGCTTTAGCCATACTCTTTCAGAGACCTTTAGCTTCGCACTCTCTGGTTCGTACCTTTGTACAAGGTGTGCGACATGTGGCGCCTCGGGTGAGATCTCCAATGGCTCCGTGGGATCTGAATCTGGTGCTTTCTGTTCTTCAAAAACCACCTTATGAGAAAATAAGGGAGATCTCCTTACAACTTCTGTCGCAGAAGGTGGTCTTAGTCGCCATCACTTCTGCCAGACGGGTGTCGGAATTGGCTGCACTTTCGTGCAAGTCTCCTTATTTGATAATGCATAGGGATAAGGCGGTCTTGCGACCCTCTCCTTTTCTTCCGAAGGTAGTCTCTTCTTTTCATATCAATGAAGATATTGTCCTGCCTTCGTTGTGCCCTCGTCCATCGCACCCAAAGGAGTTTGAGTTGCATGCCTTGGACGTAGTGAGGGCCTTACGAACTTTTCCCTTTCGAAAAGCTGACGCCTTGTTTGTTCTGCCAGAGGGCCCGCGCAAAGGATTGGCGGCCTCTTCGGCTACGATTTCTCATTGGATTAGAAAAACCGTGACTCATGCGTATTCTGTTCGGGGCAAGGTTCCCCCTTTTCCGGTCACGGCTCACTCTACCCGGGCGGTTAGTACTTCCTGGGCCTTCAGACACCAGGCTTCGGTGTCCCAGGTGTGCAAAGCGGCCACGTGGGCCTCGGTTCACACTTTCACTACGTTTTACAAAGTTGATGTGTTTGCATTTTTCGGATGCTGCTTTTGGCCGCAAAGTTTTGCAGGCGGCAGTGTAGGCACGACTGGCGCCTCCTTAGAGGTTCAGTTGGGTACAGTTGTTAGCGTTTACCCACCCCTCTTTTTTGACACAGCTTGGGGACGTCCCCACAAAGTCAATGAAGAGCTGCGTCTGTCAGTGAACGTAAGGAGAAAAAGGGATTTTATTAAAACTTACCGTAAAATCCTTTTCTCCGAGTTCACTGACAGACGCAGCACCCACCCCTCTGGGCTCTGTTTCTATACGGCTTGTGTACGAACTGAAGTGCTATACTGTGAGGGGGTTTGATGTAGGAAGAGAGGACGGCCCCCAGGGGAGGGGCCAGCTGATTCTTTTCCCTGCCTAGTTAACTCCTAGTGGGACGAACATAAAACCCACAAAGTCAATGAAGAGCTGCGTCTGTCAGTGAACTCGGAGAAAAGGATTTTACGGTAAGTTTTAATAAAATCCCTTTATTTTATATAGATGCGTTATACACAGAGTGATATATTTCAAGCATTTCTTTCTTTTAATTTTGATGATTATGGCTTACAGCTAGTGAAAACCGAAAATTTGGTAAAAAAAAAAAAGGATTTTTAACCACTTCAGCCCCAGAATGATTTCCCCCTTAATAACTAGACCATTTTTTGCGATACAGCCCTGCGTCATTGTACCCAAACAAAATTGACATCCTTTTTTCCCCACAAATAGAGCTTTCTTTTGGTGGTATTCGATTACCTCTGCAGTTTTATTTTTTGCGCTATAAACAAAAAAAGCGTCAATTTTGAAAAAAATAACAGTTTTTTACTTTTTGCTATAATAAATATAAAAAAAAAAAATAAAACAAATTCATTAGTTTAGGCCAATATGTATTCTTCATATCTTCATATTTTTGGTTAAAAAAAGCGTATATTGATTGGCTTGCGCAACAGTTATCACGTCTACAAACTATGGGATAGATTTATGGACTTTTTTTTTTTACTGGTAATGGCGGTGATCTGCGATTTTTAGCGGGATTGCTGCAGACAAATCTTCACCCTATGTGACACTTTTTGGGGACCAGGGACATTATTACGTTGATCAGTGCTATAAATATGCACTGATCAATGTATAAATGACACTGGCAGGGAAGGGATTAACACTAGGGGGCGATCATGGGGTTAACTGTGTTTCCCCAGTGTGTTCTTAGGGGAATAGGCTGCCTAGGACATGACCGAGATCGCTGTTCCCAATCAGTGGGAACAACAGATCTCTGAGATGCCATCTGATAGAATGGGGATCCGTCTTGTTTACATAGGCAGATCCCCATCCTGCCTCTGTGTATCGCGATCGCGGTTCACTTGTGGACATTGAGTCTGCGTGCGCTCAGTTTCACATGCACAGACTGCCGTACGAGTACGGAGGTTTGCGCAGGAGAGCCGACCTGCCACCGTACATATACAGTGGCCGGTCGGCAACTGGTTAATACAGAAATGCTGGCTTACTGAATAGTATGTCCATGTACAGTATAGTATGCACTCAATACTTGGTCGGGGCTCCTTTTGCATTAATTACTGCATCAATGTGGCGTAGCATGGAGGTGATCAGCCAGTGGTACTGCTGAGGTGTCTGGTGTCTCTCATCATCCTCTTAACTGTTTAAACTTCACACTGGACCTCATGCAACTTCCAAATGAAATGCAAAATTTTCCACAGTCCATAATGATTTGGGGAGCTGTCATGTGCTGGTGTTGGTGCACTGTGTTTTATCAAGTCCAAAGTCAGTGCAGCCCTCTACCAGGAAATTTTAAAGCACTTCATGCTTCGCTCTGATGACCAGCTTTATGGAGATGCTGATTTCATTTTCCAGCAGGACTTGGAACCTGCCTACACTGCCGAAAGTACCAATACCTGGTTGTAGGCCTCATACACACGGGCAATAACAAAATGTCAGGCAAAAATCTTGGTCAAAAACTCGATTTTTTTTTAAGAACGCCGACGCCATCTACTGCTCAAAAACATCAGCGTTTGGGGCCATTGAATAACATGGAGAGCTGAAAAAAACGCTAAACAACGTGGCGGTAAAAATGTCCGTGTGTATGAGGCCTAATAATCATGGTATCACTGTGCTTGATTGGCCAGCAAACTCACCTGACCTAAACCCCACAGAGAATCTGTGGGGTATTAAGAAGAAGATGAGAGGCACCAGACCCAACAATACAGATGAGCTGAATGCCACTATCAAAGAAATCTGGGCTTCCATAGCACCTCAGCAGTGCCATAGGCTCATCACCTCTATGCAATGCCGCATTGAAAGGAGCTCTGACCAAGTATTGAGTGCATACTATACTCTTAATGGACATATACTATTCATTAAGCCAACATTTCTGTATTAAAAATACTTTTTTTATTGGTCTTATGTAATTAATTTTCTAAGATACAGAATTTTGGGTTTTCACTAGCTGTAAGCATAATCCTCAAAATAATCCTCAAAATTAAAAGAAAGAAATATATCACTCTGTGTGTAACGCATCTATATAAAATGAGTTTCACTTTTTTTTAATTGAATTGCTGAACTAAATTAAGTTTTTCATAATACTCTAATTTTATGAGATGCACCTGTATAAGATGTTGTGATAACTTGTCGCTCTCATTGTAAAGCAGGGCATATACGAACAGTTGATTTTCAGTACGTGTATACCCAGCTTTAGTGTTACCAAATCCTTGCTCTCTTGCAGAGTAATGAATTTACCTGTTGTGTGTTGTGCCTCCAGGATTCAGCACTTCTAAAGGACAGCTTATTCGCTCCATATTGTATCCAAAGCCAACAGACTTCAAGCTTTACAGAGATGCCTATCTGTTCCTGCTATGTCTCGTTGCAGTGGCCGGGGTTGGGTTCCTTTACACAGTTGTAAATAGTATTTTAAATCAGGTAGTATTTTTGGCTTTTATATATTGATATTTATTTTGTGTGAACATTGATCATTAAAATAAATAAATCAAGAATGTGTTTATCAGATTTTTAACAGTATATTGTTTTCTGTCTGTTTTTAGGTCCCAGCTAGCACTATTATTATTGAGTCACTTGACATCATAACCATTACAGTACCTCCTGCCCTTCCTGCTGCTTTAACTGCTGGGATTGTGTATGCACAGAGGCGCCTGAAAAAACTTGGCATCTTTTGTATCAGCCCACAGAGAATAAACATTTGTGGACAGTTAAACCTCATATGCTTTGACAAGGTAAATATTTGTGTAGCTTAACTGTAGTTTTCATGGTCAACTGTTCTCTGAGTGAAATATAGGGGCTCACTCATACTGCAATACATGCATTGCCTTTGAATTGCTTTGATACATTACATTTTTTCAAAAGTGAATTATATTGATTAGCAAAAATGCAGGTCAATGCATCCAAAATGCACATTGCAAGACTTTTCACCATTTCTCTGCAACGTAACGCCTTGGTGAGAACAGATCCAGTTGTATCATCACAACAGATACAGCATATGCAATAATGAAGCAAAAAATGTGCACCACTCGAGTATTCCTAAAAGAAGAATAACTTTTCCTCTAATCGTCTTCCAGGACAGATACCTGAGTGAAATGCTGTTTTGTAAGCTGTTGATTCATGTGAAGTCTGATTTTAATGATTGGTTGAATTTATAGCGTAGGTCCGCCAGCCCCCCGCAGTTGCTTTAAAAATTAAAAGTCAGCAGCTACACATACAGTAGCTGCTGACTTTTAACTTTAGGACACTTACTTGTCCTGGAGTCCAGCGATGTCGGCACCGCCCACCGATCTTCGGATCGGTGGACGAGTGCTGCCACCGCCATTGAGGGTAAGGGAGCCCGGACATGTAGCCATTCAGCTTCACG
Source organism: Glandirana rugosa (assembly GCA_018402905.1). Taxonomy (NCBI): domain Eukaryota; kingdom Metazoa; phylum Chordata; class Amphibia; order Anura; family Ranidae; genus Glandirana; species Glandirana rugosa. Next base: position 3,352,680 of record BLSH010251074.1, read on the forward strand.
GCCGGGTCCCTACTGCGCAAGCGCGAACCACCGCTGCACTTTCTCATTGGAGGAGGAGGAGGGAGCCCGGCTGCTGATGACCGTGACCCTGGGCTCCTGGATTTGTGTAAAAGGACACCTGTCAAAGACAGGTGTCCTCTTCCCGCCCCCCCTCCAAAAGGTACCAAATGTGACACCTGAGAGGGGAGGAATTCGACCAGGGGAAGTTCCACTTTTGGGTGGAGAAGATATTGTAATTCATTTTGCATGTATTTCAGATGTAAAAATTTTTTAGAGTACAGTATTCTGTGTTTCAGGAATACCTTCCCATATTTGTCAGGGTATATATATATATATATATATATATATATATATATATATATATATATATATAATATATTTATTCTCTTTTTCAGAAAGACATTTTATATGTAACTGTCTCTTCTGTTTTCAGACTGGCACTCTTACTGAAGATGGGCTGGACCTTTGGGGAATCCAGAGAGTAGATCATGCTCGGTGAGAATTTACACGGGCTCCTCCTACTTTTGAAGTGAATAATTCCACATGGATTGTAGTGACATATGGATCTCGAGCCTGAGGGTGTCCTCTATATTAGATCCTTGCATATTACTTATGTTTGGATATGTTAGTGATTCTGGAACACAGTAGAAAAAAAATAGGTATTTTTTTTACTTGTGGTAAAATTAATTTCTCTGCGCTCTTTGAGAGACATAGAGATTGTTGGATTCTGACTGTTGGGTTATAGTGCTGCCTGTAGGAGTTGGACACTGCTGTCTAGCAGTGTTAATTTTGGCAGAAAATTTCAATTTAGTTTTAGTCTTAGTCTTAGGACTAAAATGGCATTTCAGTTTTAGTCCCATTTTAGTCTTCTGCAATTGTTTTAGTCGTATTTAGTAGACTAAATCTCCAGTACATTTTAGTTGTCTAAAATCTAATGGGTGTAGATAAATTGTAATACATTATTTAAGCATTTCTCTACAATTTCCAAACTCATTATATACTGCTGGAATGAAAAATCGAATATATTATTATTTATGGTATTGAGGTATGAACATGCACTACAGACCAGTGTTAATTTTGACGTCAAATTTCAAGTTAGTTTTAGTCTTTTGACTAAAATGCCATTTTAGTTTTAGTCCCATTTTAGTCTGACTAAAATGCCATTTTAGTTTTAGTCATATTTTAGTCATCTCAATTGTTTTAGTCGTATTTTAGTCAACTAAAATGGTATTAAGTTGGTCAACTAAAATGTTTTAGTCAACGAAATTAGCACTGCTGTCTAGAACCCACATCTGTTAGAGGTAGCTCAGTATTTGACCATATACTGAGCTAATTTTGTCTGGTTCATGATGAAATTTCGGCATCCTCCTACCGAACATCCTTCTGAAAAGATGCAACCACTTATTCTGACAGCTGCATGGCAAAAAAAAGTCCATGGAGAGGTAAAGGATTCAAGACAGTAGAATACCTGAGACCCCAATGATGCCTAACAGGGACCATAGGTTTCTAGCTGGGGAACAACCAGTCAGTGCTCATAAAATACCTTGATAACAGTAGCCGCCAGCTGACAGGAAAAGAATGTCTAGAAGAAGCCAATATACTTACTGCTCCTGCTGTACCAGAGCACCCATTAACAGGTAACCCATGCAGCACCTGTCCTCCAGCAGTCTTGAATGCAGCTTTGTGCTCATGGATCCATCAAGCACATGTGAACGCCACATCAAGGGAGGGCAGGAAGCCCTGGGGCATAGTGTTTCCCAGCAGGCTGCATACAGCTGTGCTCTCATAGAGGAAAGACCTCTTGTTCTCTGTACCCCTTATTCCCTTGAGCATGAGCGGAAGTGGTGTCTGGTGAGGGCAATAGCCCAACAGCTCTGGCCCAGCCACACGTAGGTCACACCAAAGCCTTTGGCCTCAAGCAATTGGCCAGCTGACCATGGGACCCATGAGGGGAATGACATAGGGATGACCAGTACCCATCCCCAACAATCCAAGTGCACACATACAATCAGGGAGGGTGAGAATAGATCCTGGGCCGCCATTCCGTGCAAGGACACCACAGCATGTCCATCAGGGGAAAATGGTGGGCTTTCTGTGGCCACAACCAAGGTACTGCCAGATATGCCGGTCATATGTGCTCCACAAGATCAGACTTGCAGTCAGCTATAAGGGAAATAAAGCTGTCACAAATGATCTGCCATAAGGAACTGCAGGCACTTGGTTGCTGGCTTAGGGGAACTACAAGTATTTAGATTATCCAGTCTGTTACCCAACCAGCTCTTGATTGAAGAATTTTGCAGTCGAACCTGCAATGATGTGGAACTGCATGCACTTGGCAGCTGGCCTGGGAAAATTAAAAGGATCCATTTGAATTTCATTTGAATTTCCATTTCCATATGAATTTTGCAGTCGAACCTGCAATGATGTGGAACTGCATGCACTTGGCAGCTGGCCTGGGAAAATTAAAAGGATCCAAATTACCCAGCCAGTCACCCAGGCACTGGTTGATTGTAAAAATCCACCAATCAGTTTGGGGAAAAAAAATAATTAGCACAAAAACCCACAGAAGGGATGCCTAGTTCCTCTTCCCATGATGCTAGGCAAAAACAAGTTGCCTCTAACAGCTGGGAGTTTTGGCCACCAGCAGGGACTTTCCTTGGGCTGTACTTATTTTTGTGCTTGGTGTTCTACTACTGCAGGTGGCACTATAACTCTGTGAAGTTGTCAAGTTATAAAAATATCTGCTGTGCCGTTTAAACACTAGCTGCTTGGGGCATGTTTTTCGCATACATGTTAAAATTATTTATTTTTGCTAGAAAATTGCTTAGAACCCTCAAACATTCTATATTTTCTGAAAGCAGTGGCTCTGGAGGATAAAATGGTGGCTGTTGCAAATTTTTGTCACACAAGATTTGCACAGATGTTTATCAAATGCGTATTTTCAGAAAAAATACACTTGCATGAATTTTAGTGCACGCAAATCTCCCTTCCCCTGCCCAAGCTCTTATGTAGCTGGGAACAGAGGGAATGTGATCACTTATAAAAAAAGGTATTTATAATGTGTGGTTTTGTTTTTCTTGTTTTTTCTTTTTATCTGTAAACAAATGTTTTGCCTTTCATTTCTACATTAAACTTAGTGGGTTATTTTATAAGGTTAAGGGTTTACAATCCCTTTAAAATACCAGTATCATGGCTGCATGAGCCTGGTATAACCACTTGCTGTCCAGGATGTATGCCATATATTTAAATTCTACATGGCTAACGGAAAAGAAAGTCTTATGTCCAATACATTAAAGGATAAGTTCACCTTTTTTTTTTTTCTAAATTCCAACTTCCCTATGTACCAGTATAGCATTCATGTACTTTATTTTGCAAAAATATCATAGCTTTCCATAAAATATACAGACACTTACCTTACTGTTCTACATCCATGTTTCCAAACATATCTATTGCTTCTGTCTACTTCCTGATCAGTGTTCACCATTCTCACTAAATCCACAATATACAATCCGATTGCATAGTGTATGGCATCTTTATACAAGTACATGTGAGGGAGTGAAAAGAAACACTCAGCTGTCAAGCCCCATTCTCAACTCTGCATAGCGTGAACTCGCATTCCCACATGCGTTTTTTTTTTCACTATGCTAAATGTGAATGGGGCCTGAAAGTGAAATTGGTGCACTAACACAAGAACGACGAGGCTCCATTCATTTCTGTGTGTTTTCCTTGCATTTCAGATATGCGCTGCACGAAAAGTCGCAGTAAAAAACGCACCAAGCTCCGTTCTAAAAAAAAGTTCTGAAGTGATGATGCAAGGTGTGTGCTAATGAGGTCTGCTGGTCAACTCCTTCCTGTGTCATTACCTACAGTCTGATCAGGAAGTAAGGAAAAAGCATACAGATATACAGTGTCTCACAAAAGTGAGTACACCCCTCACATTTTTGTAAATATTTTTATATCTTTTCATGTGACAACACTGAAGAAATGACACTTTGCTACAATGTAAAGTAGTGAGTGTACAGCTTGTATAACTGTAAATTTGCTGTCCCCTCAAAATAACTCAACACGCAGCCATTAATGTCTAAACCGCTGGCAACAAAAGTGTGAACACCCCTAAGTGAAAATGTCCAAATTGGGCCCAAAGTGTCAATATTTTGTGTGGCCACCATTATTTTCCAGCACTGCCTTAACCCTCTTGGGCATGGAGTTCACCAGAGCTTCACAGGTTGCCACTGGAGTCCTCTTCCAGTCCTCCATGAAAACATCACGGAGCTGGTGGATGTTAGAGACCTTGTGCTCCTCCACCTTCGTTTGAGGATGCCCCACAGATGCTCAATAGGTTTTAGGTCTGGAGACTTGCTTGGCCAGTCCAATACCTTTACCCTCAGCTTCTTTAGCAAGGCAGTGGTCGTCTTGGAGGTCATTATCATGTTGGAACACTGCCCTGCGGCCCAGTCTCTGAATGGAGGGGATCATGCTCTGCTTCAGTATGTCAAGGTACATGTTGGCATTCATGGTTCCCTCAATGAACTGTAGCTCTCCAGTAATGGCAGTACTCATGCAGCCCCAGACCATGACACTCCCACCACTATGCTTGACTGTTGGCAAGACACACTTGTCTTTGTACTCCTTACCTGGTTGCCACCACACACGCTTGACACCATCTGAACCAAATAAAATTATCTTGGTCTCATAAGACCACAGGACATGGTTCCAGTAATCCATGTCCTTAGTCTGCTTGTCTTCAGAAAACTGTTTGCAGGCTTTCTTGTGCTTCATCTTTAGAAGAGACTTCCTTCTGGGACAACAGCCATGCAGACCAATTTGATGCAGTGTGCGGCGTATAGTCTGAGCCCTGACAGGCTGATCCCCCCCACCCCTTCAACCTCTGCAGCAATGCTGGCAGCACTCATGCGTCTATTTCCCAAAGACAACCTCTGGATATGATGCTGAGCATGTGTACTCAACATCTTTGGTCGACCATGGTGAAGCCTGTTCTGAGTGGAACCTGTCCTGTTAAACTGCTGTATGGTCTTGGCTACTCAGTGCTGCAGCTCAGTTTTAGAGCCTTGACAATTTTCTTATAGCCTAGGCCATTTTTATGTAGAGCAGCAATTCTTTTTTTTTTCAGATCCTCAGAGAGTTCTTTGCCATAAAGTGCCATGTTCAACTTCCAGTGACCAGTATGAGAGAGTGAGAGTGATAACACCAAATTTAATACACCTGCTCCCCATTCACACCTGAGACCTTGTAACACTAACGAGTCACATGACACTGGGGAGGGAAAATAGCTAATTGGGCCCAATTTGGACATTTTGACTTAGAGGTATACTCACTTTTGTTGCCAGAAGTTTAGACATTAATGGCTGTGTGTTGAGTTATTTTGAGGGGGCAGCAAATTTACACTGTTATATAAGCTATACACTCACTACTTTACATTGTAGCAACGTGTCATTTCTTCAGTGTTGTCACATGAAAAGATAAAATAAAACATTTACTAAAATGTTATAGCAGTGGTTTTCAACTTGTCTAGTGCTGTAACCCATCGATAAAATTTACTAAGTCGTGGGGACCCCTAACAGTAAAATGGGGGGGGGGGTACAGAAGTGGCTATGCACGCACTGGGGGCGTACAGAGGTGGCTATGCACTGGGGGCGTACAGAGGTGGCTATGCACTGGGGGCGTACAGAGGTGGCTATGCACTGGGGGCGTACAGAGGTGGCTATGCACTGGGGGCGTACAGAGGTGGCTATGCACAGGGGGGGTACAGAGGTGGCTATGCATGGGGGGTGCAGAGGCGGCTATGCGCGGGGGGGGGGGGGGTACATAGGTGGCCATGCACGGGTGGGGGGGTACAGAGATGGCTGTGCAAAGGGGGTACAGAGGTGGCTGTGCACAGGAGGGGGTTCAGTGATTTTTAATACAATTGCAGCTATATGCCTTTAAGAGCGCTGCTTGGTGCTCAATGACTCTCCGGGTCTCTCCTCCTTGTCTGGCAATTGCAGCGGGCAGGCCCGAGAATGACGTCAGGGAGGAGGGGAGTAGGAGAGACACGCTGAGTCATCTGAGTGCCGAGTGGCGCTCTTAAAGGCATATAGCGGTTTTCCGATCCTGTGATTGCAGCGAGACGTGCTGTGAGAATGTCGCGACGACCCCCTGGAAATCGCCAATCGACTACGCAGGGGGTCACAACCCACGGGTTGAGAACCGCTGCTGTATAGATACGTCTGGAAACATGGATGTAGGACAGTAAGGTAAGTGTCTGTATATTTTATGGAAAGCGTTGATATTTTAGTACATGAATGCTATATTGGTACATAGGGGAGCTGAAAATTAGAAAAAAAAAGGTGAACTTAGCCTTTAACTGGTTACTGCTGCAGTGTGGCTCTGTATCACGAATCGCCATCTTTAAACGGCGGCTCAGGCAGTAGCGGGCGGCCCGCCGCACTCTGCAGAGATGTGGCCACGGTTTGGGCGGACTCGATCTCTGCCGACGAGCCACGATTGCTTGACAAAGCAGAAAAACACTGTCAGGCAGCATGTCAGAGATCTACTGATCCCTGTCACTGGGATCAGTTAGATCTCTGGTGCCCCTGGCAACCCAGCCCCCTCACAGTTAGAACACACCCAGGGAACACAGTTAACCCCCCAGATCGCCGGAGCTGCCCAAATTAACATTTCAAGTTAACCAGCAGATAACTGGTTGCTTGGATGCAGGGCGATCCTAACAACCAATCACCAGCTTGTTAGTATGGAAAGTTAACTCCGGCAGCTCCTGTTCCACTCCTGCCCTTCATCCAGAACCATCCTGCTCTCTGCTCTGCCATATACCTGTGTAAGATAGGAGAGTGAAAGGGACTCGGACACGGGTGTATGTGTTGGGGGGCGGGCAAAAGAAAGATGAATGGGGCAGGGGACACTACAATGGGATGGGGGGTTGCAAAGGGGCAGGGGTTACTTCAGTGGGGGGAAATGTGAAGGGTGGGGTAGAGGATGCCACTGTGGGGGGCGCAAAGGGGCAGAGGGGGTTGTTGATGTGAAGGGGGATTGTGATATGCAAGGGGACTGAGGGCACTGATGTAAAAACGGGATTGTGATATAGGAGGAGAGAGGGAGAGAGGGCTATGATGTGACGGAGCTTAGTTATTGCACAAACATGCGATTCGGACCTCTGCTGGAAAAAAATTTTACTGATTGGATCTCCGTGTATTTTAATTCATTACCCCTGCATTATTCGTTAAGAATTCTGCCCTTACTGTGTTTCTGGACAAGAGGGAAAATATACTAGCATCAGTAATTCCCAAAGCTTCCCCTCTTTAATACTAGCATCAGAATTTTGAAAGCCTAGTGCAGAATGCAGGAAGTTGGTGATACCGCCTTGGGGTATAGCCCTTGTTCTGCAAACCATATCTCTGCTTTCTTACTGGGGAGATTGTGTGGAGTTCAGTGTTATCTAAGATCATTCATCCAGTGAAATCCGAGCTTGTTCTGGGTCAGTGACTCAAAGCAAAGGATCAATGAGATGGCTAACTTTCAGAAGGATGGCAGTAGCATCACACATATGACATATGTAAAATTCCAGTTAAAATTACTTTTATGTTTGCGGTTACTTCATTCAGCAAAGTAGGGAAAGTTCAGACATAGTTAAATTTCTAAGCATTCTTCACGATAGAAGTTTTTCTTTTCTTTTTTTTTTAGACTTGCTCTAGTGTTTAATTAGCCCTCTATATTAATCACTCCTTTGTTAAACACATGCACTTAGTTGCCTCATTTAACTGTAATTCTTTATTACAATATTGTAATTTATTCTAATTGCTTTTTCTGTAATGATTTCAGGTTCCTGCTGCCAGAAGAGAAAGCTTGCAGTGAGGGTTTGGTCAAGTCTCAGTTTGTTGCCTGTATGGCAACCTGCCATTCACTCACAAAGATTGATGGAGTGATTTCAGGTGATCCTCTAGACTTAAAAATGTTTGAAGCCATAGGATGGGTGAGTTATCTCGTCTTTCTTCTTGCTAGTTACCCATGCTTAGTTTGATGTTGATTTTCTTCACTTTTGCACAGATAACATGTTGCTCTGAGTTGTTCAGTGGGTGATAACTTGGTCCTCAAGAAATTTGCATTTCCTCATATTTCCTGCTTTTGTAGAACTTATTTGTAAAATCCGGCCATCAACCAAAGGGCCTTGTACCTAACTACTATGGATAACCTTACCTTTAGCAATCATTGCCATGCTTGGTTTCATTTGTATTTTCATATAGGATGTTGAAAAAAAGCTTTAAAATGCAACATAAGTAAAGTAAGAGTTATACCCTTTATTCACTAAAACCCCTTTTAAACAGGTGGACTGATTGGGTCTGCCTGTCAGTTTTTCTGGACCCGATCAGACACTCCATTATCCTCTATAGAGCAGCAGATGTAAAAGAACATATCCGTTTACACCCACCGACATCCAATCTGTTCCACTAAAAACAGATGGGGATCCGTTCCCCATTTGTCAGTCGAATCGGATGGCAATCTGGTGTAAATGGACAGGCAGTTCTTTTTCATCTGACCGCCCAAAGAGGAGAGTGGGCTGTGTCTGTGTCCGCTCTGCAGAAGCAGAGCAGACACAGAACAGCTATCCACCTGCTCAGCGAGGATCAGCAGTGGGATTCCCTGCTGAGCAGGCGAACTCCTGGAGGAGTCCGTCCAATGTGAAAGGGCCTAACTAATATTTTCAAGCTGTTGAAACATTTAGTATTTTTGCCTGGCATTGTGCAATAATGGCCATTGGTGTATGGTAGGATAATCCAGACTTCTCACACTGTTTACTTTTTAAAAGCAAAATTTGCTGAAATGTTAGGGTGACCGTTCTTAAGTTTGTTGGCCGCATTGTTCTTTTCAGGGCACATCACCACGATGAGGTGGCATGAGCTGGCCTGAGTGCAGGATTACCAAATAGGCAGAGTAGGCACCGGCCTATGGGCCCTATGCCCTTTAACCACTTCCTTACTGGGCACTTAAACCCCCCTCCTGCCCAGACCAATTTTCGGCTTTCATCGATGTCGCATTTTGAATGACAATTGCGCGGTCGTGCGACGTTGTACCCAAACAAAATTTGCGTCCTTTTTTTCCCACAAATAGAGCTTTCTTTGCGATTTTTATCGGGACTGCGATATTGCAGCAGTCATGTTGGACATTTTTGACACTTTTTTGGGACCAATGACATTTATACAGCAAGCAGAAATTTAAATGTCCACTGATTACTGTATAAATGTCATTGGCAGTGAAGGGGTTAACACTAAGGGGGCAGTGAAGGGGTTAACAGTGTTCCCTGGGTGTGTTCTAACTGTGGGGGGGGGGTGGGGTTGGCAGGAGCATGACAGATCTAACTGATCCCAGTGACAGGGATCAGTAGATCTGTCATGTCCCCTGTAACAGAATGGAGAACCGCCGTGTTTACATCGGCGTTTCCCCGTTCTGCAGCTCTGTCAGGCGATTGCGGGTCTCGAGCGGACATCAAGTCCGCCCGACCCACGGGCAGGGGCATGCCGGGAGCGTGCACAGGGGACGACGTCCACGGATGTCGTCCCGGCAATACAGATCCGCACTGGAGTCGTACTTCAGCAATAGCATGGATCTGGAGGGGTTAAGGGCCCCGCGACAACGGATCATAAGAATATTGATTGGATTTTGAAAAAAATTACAATGAAGCTTTTTTAAACAGATTACAAAAAAATAGAAAAAATTAATCCAAGCAAAAAAAAAAAAAAACATTTATGTTCTGTACCCAATAACAACCTAAAGTACATAAACTTTAGACATCAGGTTCACATTATAGATTGTCTCTTAAAAGCTCATATATGTAGTGTACAAAAGTGATTGGTTATCTCCATCTAGTGGCCGACATGCACACTACTTGGTTCAATGTTATCCTACTTGAGCATGTACACGAGAAGCCTCCAGAAACCTGCAAGGTGGGGCCCCAAAATTTCGACTGCCTAGTTTAATTCGGCACTAAGTGGCCTGATACTTGGCAAGACGTTTTACATTGGGTCTGCACTGGAAAGAGCTGCCCAGAGCAGTCATCGCTATACCTGATGTAAACAGGCCCTAAAACAACATATTTATGCACAGAGCAGGGAGATAAAATGAAATCCAACCTTTCACTGATGCACGAGCTGTTGTATAATTTTAGGCTGTACAGAAAATAATCAGGACTGGGTAGTGTTAATGGAGGTTCTAATACCCCTTGAGAGGTCTTGGAATATTTCACAACGTATTGTGAGCTGTTGATAGTGAAGTCTTTTTGAAATTTCTATAAACCTTTGATCGCAGGCTTTAAAGAAAACAGGCTTTGTTGTCAGAAGTAATAGTTTCAGTTAAAGTGACAAAAAATATTTTTACTTCTATTTAGATGATGTTTAGTTTTGGTGTTTTGTAGGTGCTTACGTTGCCATTCAAAATGCTCCTCATTGTTTTTTATGATCCGTATCACAACTTTAAATCTGCAATTGCTTATGTTGTACCATTTGCTGCAGAAATGGTGCCAGAGTCTCAATTACTATACTGAAGAGAACTTTAAATGGTTTTCAAGCATGTTGGTTAAAAAAAGTATACCTGTGGCATTTGTGTATTTAGATTGGTCTATAGTGAATGATATTCAGGCGCTCTCTGTCGCACTCTTCCATAGCATACTGCCAGGTTAGCGACTCACTAGGTAGTGATGTGAGGTAAGGATAACTACCATGAAACATCTGTCTATTTGGCCAAGTCAGCAGTGGCCAGATAGATCATTCTTAAACCTAGCCTGCAGCTCACAGAACTCACAGAAGCTTTGTTATGTTTAGAATTGTTCAGCTATACTTTTGAGTTAAGCAACAGCTAATCTTATTTAACAGAATGACACTATTGCCTTCTAGATCCTGGAAGAAGCCACTGAGGAGGAGACTGCACTACATAACAAAATAATGCCAACAGTTGTTAAACCTCCTAAACAACCCGGCACAGAGCTCAAACCTGCGGACAGTGAGGAAATGGTATGTGTAGTCCTAAAAAATAGTTTTACGCTTTTTAAATTCTTTTTCTTTTTATTTCAATTTTCATTATTCTGACCTTGTAGTTTTCATTACTTATCGGTCTTCTCTTTGTGAGCAGCAACAGGATACAGCCTTTAGCCTATTGACAAGCTAATTAAAGGGCTAGTATGTTTTGATGATATAATACTCTACATTGTAAAGCGCTGTGTAAACTGTTGGTGCTATATAAATCGTGTATAATAATAATGATAATTGAAGGACTATTCTATCTTTATAGACGGGCAGCAGATTTCACACAATAAAGATTACATGCCACATGTTATATTTTTAAAAATGTAAGCTGTTATACACTGCAGACTCATAGAGCATTAAAAAATATCCATAAAATGTATTATGAATTCTGTTATATGCCCCCGGGAATGGTTTATCAAGACCCTCTTAACCACCCCATGACTTGCCATTGTAATTGGCTACTCAGGGGACTTACTGTTCTGACTGGACCATTTAAAACATCATCCAAGTATAATGCAAGAGGTAAGCACCATCAATGCGGTGTATCTTAGTAAAGTGCATGTGGCAACCAGTGACATGGCGGTAGGTCCTAGTGAGGTGCATGAGGCAAGCACTAGCAATGAAGTGTTGCAACATGAAGAATTTGTGCAACACGGTCCCAGAAAGACTGTACTAGTGTCCCAGAGTGAAGTTTCAATAATTTTTACTGTTCTTTAAAGTGGTTGTTAAGCCAATATCTCATCTTTATATCATCCCCTCTGTCAGATAAAAAGCTGTGTCCCAGTGCCTGTGCTTTATATAAAAACAATGTCTTCCAGAGATCACATGACTCCAGGCTCTCAGCTCCCCCCCTCTGATATCTCCAGTGGGTGAGGCTGAGATTTCCCTGCTGTCAGCCAGGGGGAGGAGAGGAGCAGAGAGCCTGGAGTCATGTGATCACTGGAAGACACTGTTAAAACAGGTACACATCTGTTATTTTTTTTTGTTTTTTTTTAATAAAGCACAGGCACTAGGATACAGCTTTTTACCTGACAGAGGGGATGATATAAAGATCAGTTCGTTTTTAAGCAATGGGGAGAGGAGCAGATCAGCGATAGTGAGAGATGACAGGCAGGGAGGGGAGGAGGAGGACAGAGGGAGCCACAGGGAGAGCTGCACATGATGGAGGCACATACATTGAGAACAGTGTCAGGGCTCAGCAGCCCTGATATATCGTGGTCAAAGTACAGGGGGAAGGTAGAAACTGGCCAAGATCAGACAGGTATTTCAGGTGATACAGGGGGTCAAATGACACAGCACAAGCACTGCGCTGTATAACATGCTTTAAAGGAACAGGATCCTTATTTATTTTTATGGGTTAACAAACACTTTAATTCAGTAGCGGCCATCATCCCCAATTTACAGACCAACCAGTTATTAAAATGTTATGGGATACAATCTTTGCTTTTTGTTTTCACTGAGAAAATATATTTAATTACCAGTAATCCAGATTCCAGTTATACTATGCCTTTTAAGTGACCTTTCTTGACCTGACCCCAAAAAATAATGAACGGCAAACATGTTGATCCACACATCCAATCCACCACATGCCAATATATTCTTCAGTAGTGCACAGGACACTAGATAAGATCATAATGAGATTTTTGTAAAATCTAAGGACAATTCTCTGTGCCCTCCCAAAATAAACCCCCATATATGATATGCTCCACAAAATGAGGCCACTTATCTGTTAAAAAAGAATTCCAGATATGGCATTTTTTACATAGTTACATTTGTCCAGTTTTGACCAATGTAACTAGCCATATACCATACCTGCGGGATTCCTACAAAAGCTGGAAAGCACTTGCTTTCACGTTTCTTGCAAAGCAGCTACACTACTGCATTCTGAACACAGGACATTGGCCTCTCGGCACTGATTTTTGTTCTGAGAATGCATTTTCTCAATGAATGCAAAGCATTCCTTGTTTGGACAAGGTGGAGAGCGTGACATCATCGCCTTGCCTGTTCACCTTATTCAATCACGGAACGTAATGCATTTTGTGGCTGACCTTCTGTGTTATGAACGCAGCAGGACAGCTGCTCAGCACAGGCACCTGAAGCTAATAAAGCCCTCTGGAGTAGCTGTGTCTACAACAGTGATTTCCTGCTAATAGAGAACAGGTATGGTTTATGCATAGCTGCATTGGTACAAGTTCTACCAATGTAACCATAAAGGGAGGACCGAGGGGCAGCCTCCAGGCGTCTTGTGGCAGTGAACTTGTGTAGAAGGGTGGACTCTTCTCAACACAAACCTCCCTACTAAGAACTGAAATACATTCCAATAGGTGGCAAGGGTGTTGCCGCTGATAAGTCTTTGGTAAGGCTGAGCTCAGGGGAAGGAACGTGTGAATCAAGTACATACCCAGGGGAGCTCCGGTGAAGAAGGAACCAGAAAAGGGTATAGCATGTCTATGACTATAGGGATCCCCCAACTTCACAAATGCAAGCAAAAAATGGGGGATAACCAGTGGGCCATAAATCAGATACAACAGCCCCTGGACATGGATTCCTCAGTAACATGGGATAATATGTATGTCTTGTGTGAAAATTCGGGGAGCCATTTAGAAACAAGATAGGTGTTAAGGAGACCAAATGGGCTGAATCGCAAAAAACTGGTAGCAGGATAAGCAGCCATCGAGAGTGCGAATCCAATAGAAAAAATGCCATATATATAGAGCAATGTCCTCAAAGCAAAATGCAACAATGCCGTTTTATCTTACTCACTGAAGGGTATTCAGCCAATCATCTGCATCGGCCAGGGAATCAAAAAACTGAACCAAGCCATTATGTGGGACCCGGAGACGGCTAGGATACAGCATAATGTATTTGAAGTTGTTCTCCTGCATGCACGTACGGATCTCGAAAGATTTCCTCTTGCGCTGCAGGTCAGCCGAGAAATCGAGAAACAATAGAACTGAGGCGTTGCCATATGGAAGAGTAGGGTGTTTCTGAGCCTCATATAGAATCCTATCTCGATCTCTGTAGTTGAAGCGGACCAGGAAGGGTCGGGGGTTTGCACCTGGGATAGCATGACCCATGGGGATACGGTGGGCGCACTCAACCACATAGGTCGGGGAGACATCAGTAAGGCTCCGTAAGTTCTTAAAAACCCCTCTGTGAACTTAGCTGGTTGGTTGCCCTCTTCACCTTTCGGGAGACCAAGGACACGGACATTGTTGCGCCTCGCTCTATTTTCTGCATCGTCGGATTTAGAGACAAGTAATTAAATTGTGCGCTGTAAATCCCCTATTGTAGTAGAGTGCATTGCTGTAAGGTCTTCAGTTGTGGAGATTCTGGATTCTGACTCAGTCAGACAACCTCTGATTTTATCCACGTCATTTCTTATAAGATTACATTCTTCCGTGAGGCGATCAATTCTCACAAGCATGCAGGTTTTGCTTTGCTCAGTGGCAGCCAGAATCACTGCAGTGCTATCTTGGGCAGAGGAGGCAGATGGAACCGCATCTGGAGAGGCCTCAGGCTCAATTGCAAGTTCAGCCAGCAGGGCCTGTAGCCTCCAAACTAGAGAAGCCTCAGATTGTATAGCTGTATTTGGAGACAGGCAGCTTGGTGTGGACAACTTGGAAGACTTGTTTTCAGGGCCCATTAGGCTATAGACAGATGAATACTTTGCACTTCCCTGTCCAGCGTGCCGCCTATGGCAAGTAGAGCAGGCAGGTTGTAAACCCCCGCAGCTTTATACTCTGGTGGTCTTTCCAGGGGAGGGTTCATACAGCACACACAGCAGCTAAGAGCACAGGGCAAGCACAAGCACCGCATGAACTCTCTAGACCACTTCCAGAAGGATGTTTATGGTGCAGTGCAGTCACAGGCCACTGGATGTTAGTCTCAAGTCTCCTGCACCACAGCCCCCTCCAATCCAGCCGGGGCCCCAGGGAGTGGAGGAATAGCAGAGAGAGTTGCCCGGATCACCATCTCCTGCACTCCCAGTCACAGTATACAGAGGGGAGTCTGGCCTAAGGGACAAGATGGCGGCGGGATGCAGAAACGTGGACGTCCGCGGCCTTAAACCCAGCCACTTCACTGGAGGGTCCCTTTCAGACTGCCGAGATTGGCCACCAACCCTGGATGCAGCTAATGCCCCAGATGGTGGTAGGCCACAAGCACGATTGACCAGCTGGCCCAAAAATATCCCCCAGGCAGGATAGAGGGGATGGAGTAGAGGATGATGAGCTGCAATGTAGGCTGTCCTGGCTTTGTCGAGGCCCTGGATGCAGATGATGCTGCGGATGGCGGTAGGCCGCAGGTCGCGAAGCTCGCCGGAGGGACCAGCCATCGCGAAAATATCCCCCAGGCAGGATAGAAGGGATGGAGTAGCGGATAATGAGCTGCAGTGTAGGCTCTCCTGGCTTTGCAGGTAGTCGGATGGAACAGGATGAATGTTAGGATGAGCCAGAGCTTGCACTAACATGTCCACCGCAGGTTACATCCCCCCCCCCCCCCCCCCCCCCCCCAGCATCTTTTTCTGAAATGAATCATAGTTTGTGGTACAATGTGACCAAATCCCTGCTGTCTCTCACTACTTGGCTTCTCCACAAAGGACTGCTTCTGCCCTCACTATGGTACTAAACTTAGCCATTCAACCACTTGAGGACTGGCCACATAGCACATTTATTGCTACAAGGTGGCCCTCCTGTGCAGAATCACAAATCTACGTTGCTGGCAGCCCGACTTCTACTGTGATTATTTACAGCAGAAGGCGATCGGCGGGTGTCGGGCACTGGATGTCCGCCGGCACCCGCCGAATGTCAGGCAGAGACACAGAACGGAGATCTGCCTATGTGAACCAGGCACATCTCCGTTCTGATTGGGGGGGAGGGGGGGATTTTGTGTCTGTACAAAGCAGGGAAAAAAAATTGATCACTTCCCTGAGCAAAAAACACCACACAGTTAACACTTTGATCGCCCTAGATTTTTAACCCCTTCCCAGCCAGTGTCAATAGTACAGTGACAGTGCATATTTTTATCACTGATCACTGTATTAGTGTCACTGGTTCCCACGAAGTGTCAGTTGGTGTCCAACTATCCACCACAATATCGCAGTCCCGTTTTAAGTCTCAGATCACCACTAATAAAAGTATAAAAAAGAAATAAATAAAATCCCAGCAAATATACCATAGTTCTGTAGACACTATAACTTTTGCACAAGCTAACCAATTAATATACACTTATTGGATATGTTTTATAGCAGATGTATGTATACATTTTTTTTTTTTTTTTACAAATTTCTCTTTTTTTTTTGTTTATAGCGCATGACTGCGAAATTGTCAGTTAAAGTAACGCAGTGCCATATCGCAAAAAATGACCCGGTCATGAGTGGGGTAAATCTTCCGTAGATTTAAGTGGTTAAAGCAGAACTAAAGACAAAACGTTTTTGTTTTTTTATTTTGGTTTGAGTAAGGGAAGGTTGTCTGTAAGGTTTATTTTTCCATCTGTGTCTCGTTGCAGAGATTTCCCTACACTTCCTGTCCCATAGCAAAAAGTGAGAGAAAATCCTTCTAAAGTAAGGAAATCCCTGGTTGTCACCATGGTCCCCAGTGTCTCTTTCAACAGATATTCTCATTATTCCTGTTGTGGGCACAACCCAAAATTTGGGATTTCTTCTACCCCTCCTGGTATGGGGATACCAATGTGAGACTTTTTTGTTGATAGGATGCATAGGAGGGGCACAAAATCCAAGAAGCACTTTCAGGCTCTCAAGAGACATAATTTATCTAAGCTTGATTACTCCTAAGGGAGATGAGGTCCATCACCTTAGCACATTAGCAGTAAACTGAGGACTTAAAAGACTAGGGTAGGGTTAATAGAGTGATTATCAGGGGGTGTGTCCATAAAAGCTTTGCCAATTAGCTTAAAGTAACTAGCCTATAACCCAGGGTCAATTAATGTTCAGCCTTTGTCCTGTATTGTGCAATTACGATATTTAATTAAAAAAAAAAAAACTTTGTGAAGAAAATTTAGAGTATTTAGAGGAAAAACTTTTTGTTTTTGGAAACAGTGGAGAGGGCTTAGAACACCGGTCACGCTTGTATTGCTGTCTGTACCCCCTCCTTAGGGTTATGCACCTTCTTTATTAGTCTTCTTTACCATTATTATTGAAAGTGTAAGTAAAAGAAATGCACTTTTCCTAAAAAAAAAAAAAAAAAAATCTTAATCCTGCAGTATAGGACACAGGACAGGACGTTTAGACCATAGGTTGTATGCTGTTACCTTGAGGTGATTAGAAACTTGCAAAAACTTGCTGCTGGGAATTCCCCAGTGTACCCATACCATACCCGGACCCCGCGCTCATGCTACAGACGGTACTGAGGTAAATCGGCAAAAGCTTTCTGGGTGATAGCTGCTCCTCTGCACCAGTCTATATTGACACTGCTTTCTTCCTCTAATTCTAGCTTCCTCTCAGGCATGCAATGGACTGCCTATTTAACTAAGGCAGGATTCACTACAACGGTGTCTGATTTCTTTGGGAAACTCTTTGCCATTCTAGAACCTTCAGTCTCCAGGGCCAAAGCATGCTCTTCTGTCTCTCTACCACCTGAATCTATTCAGGAGTATGACCCTCAACCTACCAACCGCTTCGTGGAAGATATGGAAGAAGGTGAGGTGGACACAGAAAAGGATCTTGCAGAGGAATTTTCACACCCTGCACAAGCAAAGACTTCACACCATTTGCTTTTTACTGTGAGATTTCTTATTACTTTTTACTGTAAGATCGCGTATTAATACGGTGCAAACTAGCCTTTATTTACGAGCACTCACATCTCTTCAGCCTAAACAAGCTCCTATGGGCACTAAATGGCTGGCAAAGACTTTTCCTTTGCAAATTCAAACTAACTGCTTTGCATATGGATTTGCCGAATCCTAAAAAGGTATTACTTTTCCCAAAACTCTTTGCTGCGTTATATCCTATGGAAAAGGAATTTAGGAAAAAATGGTCCCGGTAGTAGATCCTTCCATTTCTGTTCACAACAAGCACCTCACTGTTACTGTTTAGGATGTTCTTCCTTTAAGGATTCTTTTGATGGAACTTTCGAAACACCGTTGAAGGCATCCTTTGATCTTGCTTGTCTTGCCTTACAGCCGGCCATTGCAGCTATGTCCATTTGTCATACTGTTGCTAACTGGATTGGGCAGATGAATAGAGAACACAATTCTATCTTTGAGGACCCTGTTCTGCTAGAACAATTGCAGCTCATGCCTTTAGTTCTTCATTTGTTTTGATTTTGCTTTTTGATTTAATTTGCATTGATGTCCTAGAGCAGCGCCCCCCAATCTTTTTGGCAACGGGGACTGGCTGCGTGGAAGAAAATTGTGGCAAGCCCGGGGGGGGGGGGGGGGGGTAA
>BLSH010251074.1:3378538-3403231 GCA_018402905.1 Glandirana rugosa
TCCCCCCCCCCCCCCCCCAACTTTTTAAATATAGCACTAAATACAAAAACAGTGGTATTTACTACCACTAAAAGCTCCACCTGTCTCAAAATTAATTTGGTTACACTATTACTGGATCTATCATACTGTAACAGCACTGAAAACTGCTGGAAAGCTGGGCTGCTGCTTTGTATGAGAGCCGTGGTCCAATTTTCCTTTGTTCTTGCATTCCACGGTGCAATATTTCAGTGTAAAAAATCCCCATATTTATTACTCTATATAGCATGTAGCTTGGTTGCTTTACAATAAGTAAGTTGGGAATGCATGTCTGGTTTTCATTTGTCTTGTTTTGTCCTTGACACGCCTATTCATTCAGTTCAGTTCTTGGTGTCACAGGGATGGAAAGTGAGGGGAAATGTCTCCTAAATGAAGTCACAGACTGCAGTAAAAACATGACATACTGTGCATAATTTAACCCTTCCTCGCCCTATCCAAAGTAAAAGAAAAAAACTGGCTTGAGTGTGCTTTTGAGAGTGCCCGAAATATTACACAAGTTAGGAAATGAGCCTTGATCGATTTACTTTACCCGTTGATATGCTGAGGCTGAAATCATCTGCATTACTTGCCCTTTTACTTTCCTTTGGCATACATTTATAGGGTAAAGTTGAGCCTATGGGGAAGATATACTAAAACTGGTGCACTCAGAATCTGGTGCAGCTCTGCATTGTAACCAATCAGCTTCTAACTTCAGCTTGTTCAATTAAGCTTTGGCAATAAAACCTGGAAGCTGGTTGGTTGCACCAGACTGTGTACCAGTTTTAATAAATCAACCCCTGTGTGTTTATTGATCATTGTGTAGCATTTTACAGACCGCTTGGGCTGAGGATGGTTGGATTTTACCATCCTGAATAAAATGTTGTGCAGCTTTAGGTGGAAGCAATCAAATTTGCGGCTGGGGGGCATAACCCTTCAGGCCCTTTCACATTGGCGGCAGTCTGTGCTGCGCTCAGTGGATCACTTTTCAGAGGGGGCAGAGCCTCATGAATGCTGCTTGGGGCGGGGTTGCCTTTTATTTGCCTTTTTTTTTATTTTGTTTGTCATTCACAAAGGGGCATTTGTATTTAAAAAAATACCTTAAACCCAGTACTGTAGTACAGCACAGGCTTTCAGCTGGACATAACTATACATATTGGTAAAACAAGATTGCATTTTAAAATGTTTAATATATTTTTTTTCTGTTTTACAGGAACTGTTTGAATTACAGGTAAGCAACCCTTTTGCAGCACTGAATATAAATCATCTCACCTGTCAGTATTACTACTAACCCTTCTGTTACATTTTCCTATCTCCACACTTTTTGTTCTGCACAACTTGACAATGATTGAGCTCTTGTCTGATTTGTATTTTTAATCTTGTCCATTGAGGGACTATGAAATTAAGATACAGCCAGGTTATACTGCCACCTCAAACAATGAAACGAAAAGCCAGACCTCTAAACTTTAACCTCCCTGGCGGTATGATTGTCAGATTTTTGCGTCTCAAAGCGGTACATTTTTTAATTCTTAGGAATAACTCACTTAAATCTGTCCAAACAAGAGTCTAGTAGACATCCTGGGTAAGATAAAGTTTGAAGCAACGAAATCATAAATTATAATATAATAACTAACTATAAATATCAAAAATATTAATACAATAATAATATAATAATAATAAAATGTATTCAATAATGTAATTAAATCAAAACACTGAAACTTGCTCAGCTGAAGATTTGTTGCTGTCGTCACTTTCAGTGTCTGATGATAAATTTCCCCAAAAATCCATATCACTCAATTCTGCAAATGATTCTTATTTGCTATCGGTGTTTTCTAGCTGGTCCAAAACCACTTTTGACGTAAAGGGACACTTTTTGGTTGCCATGGACGTTCTCAAGTTTCCAGGCAGAAAGAATGGCATATATAATATAAAAGTGCATGCAGGGCACTGGGCAAACCACTAGGGACAAAAGGGATGTGAAATGATTTCATACAGTAATGTAATCTTACAGATTACAGTGTACTGTATGTTTACTATGTGTTTCACTATTTGAATTTGCCGCCAGGCCCCGCCCCCGTGCGATGTGACGCTCACAGGAAACGGAGCCCAGCACACAGAGGCATCGGGCGGAAGACCCAGCCTGCTGACACAGCGGGGGGACATTGTTGGATCCAGGGGACAAGGTAAGTAACGCTGCCTGGATCCAGCGATGCAATCCCAAGTGTGGCTTGGGGTTACCTCCCTTGGTACAGAAAATTCACCCCAAGCCACCCTTGGGAATACCGCCAGGGGGGTTAAACAGCATATGTATCAAAAACCTGGAGTCCACTGTGAAGCAAACTATCATACTTTTTACCAGTTAACAAACCAGTTTTTACAACCTTAAAAAAAAAAAATAGGAAACAAAAAGTATAGCAAATATACTGTATATATTTTTTCTATATGTAAAAAGTTGTAAATACATGTGGTAACCCTAAAACAGTATTTTTAAAGTGTTGGATTTTGAGATGTTATACTGCCACCTACAGAAGGATTGGACACTAACAAACAGGAAAAATGTAAGCCAGCCTATACTATAACCCCCTCTATCCAGCAGGCTTCAATTTCTGGCTAGTCTCTTTGGATGGGTGTCCTTTCTTAGGCTCTGCTGAGAAAAGCGTAAGCAAATGTGTGGCTAGCCTTTTTTTTTTTTTTTTTTCCCTCTTTGATTTTGTTTGTGGTTTTCCTCTTCCATTATCTTCAATCAAGATTCTTGCTACATTGCGGTTTATCCTATCTCATTTGGATTAGCCTTTTTCCCACTTTGCAGTACCGTACCCTGACCCCTGTACTACTCTGCCCTGTCTCGAACTGCAAGCTAACCCCTCTGAACAGAATTCTGCTTAAAAGTGCACTCCCAATTCAGAGATTGGGGTGCAGTTTGTGCATCCCTTCGGGTCCTTGAGTAGTTTTCCTCTCTGGCATTCAGTGGCAGAGAGCTTCCCTTTAAGCCCACGGGCTAATTCGTTTCCTTGATTCCTTTTTCAGGAGTTTATTATCTCCCTGGTGCTACTGCACATGACTTTCTGACCTACAGCTTTAGGTGTCTCCTACTTGAATAAGGGCCTGGATTCTCAGTGTTGTCTTGGCACACCTGATACTTCTTGGATCATTTCCCATTGTGTTCAGTCTAGTTCCCTCTCCTGGCATTCTTATTGTGGGATGCTCCAACAACTTCTTGTGAAGAAAGCCAGCTTTATGGTTCCTTGTAGTCTGCAACACTCCTGCAAGATAAAGCTAGACCAGACTTTCCAGGTCCGACGTTGACAGCTACCTGACACTAGTATCACTAGCCCTCCTAAAAAGGCCCACACCTTGTGTACCTTTCAGCTCCCATTTAATCATGCAAGGAGTTCGTCCCTTCTATATGAAAGGAATGTAGAATGTTGGAAAAACTTCCTTCATTTTTCCGCAGCTCCTCTCATGGTCTCTCGTTAAAAGGAGAGATTTGCACACCTGGTTGCATCTCAGATCTTATAGATCTAGATTGCACGCAGGTGGAATACCCCAGATTCCTGCTGCAGGTACTATATATCTGGAGTATTTTGCGGGACTACTTCACCTGGGAATATCCTCCAAATATCTTCTCTAGTCCTGCCATTAATTATGTGAATGCTGTTAGCATTTTGGCCTTGGGGTATCAGAGATGTAGTTTCATCCTCATGCCTTTCAATGGTTCCTGTCTCACTAGTTTGGGGCTTAGGTCTAACCTCCATTCCTGTGTACCTTTGGTGGAGGTGTCTCCCTTGCACCTTACTTCTGTCATATTCAAATCTTTGAGTCCTCTAGTGGTCTCGGAAGTCACTAGGTTATACTAATATTGAATGTTCTCCGGTTGTCAGGCTAGTCCTGTTTTTTGTAATATGTACCCTCTTAGGACCTGTTACTTCTGGGGGTTGTCTCGACCACATCCGGTTGGTGGTACTTTCTCTCCATTCCTGGATATGTTTTTTTTTTTTTTTTTTTTTCACCTGTTTTTGGAGGTTTCTGTTTGATCAGCCTCTCACTGGCTCGGGTTCAGTGTTCCCTTCTGTGTGTAGTCATTCTCCTTATATGGTGACCACCTCCATCCTGGTCTGGTGCAGCAAGTTGATTTTCTGTGCTCCCTGTTTGGTTTGTTGTTTGTTGGCAAGTTCCCCTACCTGGTAAGGGAGTGCAGTCTCAACCATTCAGATTCAAGTGTTGCTCTTTCAGGCAGCTCCTAGACTGCAGGCAGAACCCAGACCTCCTAGTGCAGTCTGTTAGTAGTTTTTGCTGTTTTGCCCACCTCTCAATTGGACTGCTTTGGAATGCCCCAACTGTATCTGAATTCCAGTATCAATGGACATACGAGAAAATGGGATTTTTTTTCTTACCTTAAAATCCATTTCTTGGTCTTTACTTTTCCTTTCCCTTACTTCCTTCCCTTTCCTCTTTTCCCTCTCTTGGGCTCTCTTCTACCTTCTTGCCTTCT
This sequence comes from Glandirana rugosa, assembly GCA_018402905.1. Lineage (NCBI taxonomy): Eukaryota > Metazoa > Chordata > Amphibia > Anura > Ranidae > Glandirana > Glandirana rugosa. The sequence continues at coordinate 3,383,043 of BLSH010251074.1, forward strand.
CTTTTGGTTCTATAAAATATATTCCCTGTAGATGGCATTTATTTTCAGGTGTGCCTCCTACAATGTCCTATACATTTGCAAATGATGCTATTAAAGTTTGTCCGATTTGCATTGCGCACCATGGATGTGTTTACACCCATATGCTGGGAATGTCTATACTGTCTTATATTTCTGCAAAAACAAAAAGGTTTTACAAAAAAAATCAATCAATTTCTTGGAGTCTATTTAGGGGAAACTGTCCCCATCCCTTCCTGTGTTTTTGTTCATGCCCTTATTGCTGCTTTGGCACAAAATTGAGCCACCTTTGGACTTATTCATTAGACTGCATGGTGATTGTGTGTTTATGAAGCTGGAAGGTGCCCTGGAGTGACAGGAGTTTGCACACAGCTGTCTGTACACATCAGTCATACGCTGTGGCTGTACATGGCATCCCCACATATGAGCGTTTACATGCGTACAAGAATAGATGTTCGGTGATATGCGTGCAGCCACAGGCTGTCATTGACTTATGCAGATGGCTTTGTGCAATCATCTCTCACTCCTCACCTTCCAGCCATATAGAAATAGAATGCTGGCATTGTGTGTACTGTAGCATTTGCATTTTTGCAGAGCAGTTTAGGGACTGACTATTGAGGGATTGGACACAGTTGGCCAGTTTAAACTCGTACTACAATCTGCGTGAACTTAAATTCCCTTTTCTCTTTCATTCATCGACAGGCACAGCAACTCTTAGGACTAAGTGGGTTATACTGCCCTCTTCAGGAATTTACTAGGCAGAACAGGCAGTTCTAACATCAAAAAGAAAAGTAACAGACACTACCCCTCCCAGGGGGCAGTCCCTACTGGTAGATAACCCCACACCCAGCTCTGCTAGCTCAGTTTTTTCTGCCTAGTGCAAGGAGTTAGACCTAGGCTCCCTGTTGGGATCTGTGGTACCTCTCTCGTCCACTTCGGCTGTCTGGAGACAGCCTCACAGATGAAGACTACAATCAAGCAGCCGCGCTGGTTGACAGGCTGGTTCTTGGATCCAGGTAGTCTCCTCAGCCGGCCATTACACGCTAGACCGGATGCTTCACACTGGGTCGACCGCGACAGGCCCCGACCGGACGGGTTGGCCCTGTGGATTAAAAGCCCCGCCATCGCACGCAGTGCGTCCAGGGCCGACAGCTCCCTCCGGCCTAGCCGGGAGAGCTGTCTCGGGTGGGATCCCCCGCACCGCCCGACTAGATGGGGTAAGTATGTCCCCCCTCCCCTTCGGGGGGCCGGGGGGGGGGAGCTGAGGGGTCCCCCCTCCGGGGTGTAGTGTAGTGGGGGATCCCCCCCTTCCTCGCTCGTGCCCCCCCTCCGGTTCCCCGCTGTCGCACCCCCCTTCCCCTCACCGGGGCTTCCAGGGTGTAATTGGGTGTATGGGCCCTAGCTGGTCCCCCTCCACCTCGCCCCCCGCCTCGTGTTCATCGGCGGCCATTTTGCTGGCACCCAGCCGCCATTTTCTTGTAGCCGGCCGCATTTAAATGCATGTGGGTCGGTCGGCGGCCACTTTAGTGTAGCCGTGGCGCTGTTACACGGGGTTTCAGCCTCTAGTGTGCATGGGCGGCCATTTTCCTGTGGTTTTCTACACGTGGAAGGCCTGTGTGTGCTAAGGGGCGGTCCTGGCCATTTTCTGGCGCTGATTTATCGCATGGCGCGGATCTCACTGGCGGCGGCGGCTCTGAGCAAGGCAGCAGTGTGGGCGGATGAAGGCAGCGGTGGACAGCAGCAGCAGGCAGCTCCTCTCTGGTCGGGTGGTGAGTCCCCCTGGGGTGCCCCCTGTGGCAAGCCTTGCGCAGCTGTGGGGTGGGGGGGGGGTGCAGTGGTCTCCTGGCAATAGGCCTCATTTTATGGGCGCTGCCAGGGTGGGTGACAGAAGGGCAGCCGATGCGGGTGCTTCCCCACTGGACCTCTCGGTGCCTGCAGCCAGCACTTCAGGGGCCCCGTCCCTTGTAGATGCCATGTCCACGGTCCTGGAGATGTTCGTCTCCCGGGTAGAGCCGCTGTTGAACCGCAGGCACGCCAAAAAGCGCCCCTTGCCCCCCCTTCTTCAGGGGAGGACTCGGACCCCGAGGGGGGCTCCTCCGTTGTGGGGAACCCTTTGAACTGTCGGGCGGTGAGATCCCAGATGCTCCTGATAGTGGGGATGAGTCTGAGGCATCGCTGCTGCGTATAAGAAGGGTCTTGTGGACGCTAGGATCACCTCAGTGCGTGAGACCCTGCAACTGGAAGAAGCGGCGGGACCGTCTTGGAGGGTGCCCGCCCCCTTCGGGTCACATAGACCGGGCCCGGCGGCCAAGGTTTTTCCGTATGTGGATTTTCTGGATAAATTTGATTATAGGGACTGGGCTCAGCCTCAGAGCTCCCTCCCCATTCCGAAGCGTTTCGCTGTGCGTTATCCCTTTGAGGATAAATTATTGAAGAAATTCCTTAGACCCCTCCCGTGGTGGAGTAAGGCGACCACCATCCCAGTGGAAGGCACGCCGTCCTTTAAGGACCCGGCTGACAGGAAGGCTGAGGCTTGCGTCAGATCCCTATTTTTTCTAACGGGGTCTGCCATGTGGCCCTTTGTGGCTTCTGCGTTGGTGTCGCAAACGCTCACTGAGTGGGCGAAGCTGCTACACAGCGAGTTGTGCAAGACGCAGGCTTCTCCTGAGTGTGTGGATCTTGCAGATCGGATGGCCCATTTGGCTCAGTATCTGTGCGATGCAGCCCTGGATGCGGCCCCCCTGATATCCAAGGAATCTGCGGTCTCTGTGGTGGCCAGGCGGTGGCTTTGGCTGAAGTGCTGGTCCGCGGACCAGATTTCTAAGAAGGCCCTGGCGGACTTGCGTTTCCAGGGGGGGCAGCTCTTCTGTGACTCCTTGGATGAGATGATCAGAAATGGGAGGGAAGAGCACCTTTCTCCCGGAGTCTAGGAGGAGTTCGGACCCCCGTCGCCGACAGGGCCCCTCCTTTCCAGCCCATAGGCGGCCTTTTCGCCCCTTCCGCTCCTCGGGCAAGGGTTCACAGCCCACCAAGGCCCCCGCGGGTGGACAGAAGCGTCCCTGGAGCGTAAGCACTCAAAGCCAGAGGACAAGGTCTCCTCCGCTTGAAGGGTTGCCCCTGCCTGTTGTTCGGGTGGGGGGACGCCTCCTGGGGTTCGAAGACAGGTGGTCCTCCCACATCTTGGACCGATGGGTGCTCGAGGTGGTCTCCTTGGGGTACAGCATAGAATTCCGTTCCCGCCCTCCAGACAGGTTTTTCACCTCCAACTTGCAGCTGCCTGCGGGCCCTGTTTGGGGCTGTGCAGGACCTGCTGGTTCAAGGGGTGATTGTTCCCGTTCCACGGGCGGAATGTTCCCAAGGGTTTTATTCCAACCTTTTCGTAGTTCCGAAGAAGGATGGTCTTCTTCCCATCCTGGACCTGAAGGACCTCAACAGGTTTGTGCGGGTCCGCCGGTTTCGGATGGAGTCGGTCCGCTCGGTAGTAGCGGCCCTGCACCAGGGCGATTTCCTGGCCTCCCTCGACATCAAAGATGCATGTTCCCATCTGCGCCCAGCACCAGCGCTTCCTGCGCTTTGCGGTTGGGGAGGATCACTACCAGTTTGTGGCCCTCCTGTTTGGCCTTGCATCGGCGCCTCAGGTTTTCACCACTGCTGGCCCCGGTTCTGGCTCTGCTGAGGCAGAGGGGCATCGCGGTGGTGACGTATCTGGACGACCTTCTCCTGCGAGCGGAGTCGGCTCCAGCGCTCAGGGACAATGTAACAATCGCCCTTCACACTCTACAGGAGTTTGGATGGGTGATTAACCTCCCGAAGTCGGTTCTGATTCCGTCTCACCACCTGGAATATCTGGGGCTGATCCTGGATGCGGCCCAGGCGATGGTTTCCCTTCTGCCAACCAAACGGCAGGCTCTTCAGTCGGCGGTTCGGTCCCTGCTGTCCTAGAAATGGGTCTCACTCCGGTTTTGCATGCGGGTCCTGGGCCTCATGGTGGCCTCCTTCGAGGCAGTCCCTTATGCTCAGTACCACACCCAGGTTCTGCAACGCAAAGTTCTCCTGAGATGGGACAGGTCCCCATCTTCCCTGGATCGGGTGATCAGGAATGGATCACCAGGTAAGGGCCTCTCTGCTCTGGTGGCTACAGTCCCTGGCTCTTCGGTAGGGGAAGCCCTTCCTCCCCCTTCACTGGACAGTGATCACGACGGACGCCAGCCTGATAGGCTGGGGCGGAGTCCTGGGGCTGCTCTCAGCCCAGGGCCGGTGGCCTCCGGAGGAGTCTTGTCTCCCGATCAATGTCCTGGAATTGCGGGTGATTTGGTACTGCCTCTCCCATTGGACGTCGAGACTACATGGGTGCCCTGTCCGGATTCAGCTATTGAATCCCAGGTGTTGAGGGATCGAGGTGTCTCGGACTCTGTGATTCCTACCACGTTGAAGGCACATAAGGCCACTTCACGTAAGGTTTATCACCACACCTGGAAGGCTTACATCGCCTGGTGCGAAGCCGGGGGGTGGAACCCTCGTTCCTTCTCGGTGGCTCGGGTGCTGGCCTTCTTACAGAAGGGTCTCGAATAGAAACTGGCTTTAAGTACTATCAAGGGTCAGGTTTTTGCTCTGGCGATCTTTTTTCAGCGCCCTTTGGCGACGCATTCTTTGCTCCGGCCTCCTATTGGAGGTCGGACGCTCTTTGTCGTGGTGGATGTACCAGGATCTCCCTTGATATCAGCCTTCTAACATTCTTTGTACAGCAGAATTCAGATGTGAAGAGGGATTGACTGCACTTTGGGCCAATCCATCTCAACTACATGTATTGATGGAGAACATTCTTATTCAACATTAGCACCTGACTTCTACTACAAAAAACATTTCCACTCAAATGTTGTGGAAAACCTTCCCAATAGTGTAGAAACTGTTAGAGCTGCAAAAATGTAAGGGGGGGGGGGTGTTGGGCAACTCCTTATGCCTACAGTTTTGGAAACAAGCTCATGTAGATTTGATGGTCAGGTGGCCACAGAGGTTTTTCACGTATGTGACATCACAACGATGTGACATCACAACTCCACCCACCAAACTCCAGCAAACACAGACACCCTCTGATTACAGAATTTTACAGAGCTGCTAGTGCTTACAGGAAGGACATTTGAAAGGTAGGGATAGATGCAGGAGGCTTGCATGTATATATACATTAATGTTGTATCATTAGTTTATACAGGGTGGGTGGTGGGTTTACATCCACTTTAAAGAGAACCAATTCAGGCAGGGCTAATGCTAGAATCTGGATATTTAGTTTTAAAGTATTGTAATTGAGTAGGCTTTCTGACAAGATTTGTAGTTTACTTTGACTCTGACTCTTCTCCCTGTAACAGTGGACTGGGGATCATTTTCTAGCACCCGCTGTCACATTTTGAAAATGGGGCTTCACCCACACAGCCGTGTCATTTGTTCACAGCGATCTGTGAATGAGAGAATTACAAGTCCCGCCAGCCATTGCGGTTCTCAATGAACTGTGAGGGCGCTGATGAGCGATCTTGTGGTTCAGTCACAATCCCTGCAGCTTGTAATCATTACAGTTAGGGGCTGAAAGCTGCAGGGCTTGTCTACAGGAGGCTGACATTGCACACTTGATCCACTGATCACGAGTGCAATGCTTCCAAGCAAGGCTCCTGTGGGTTAAAATAATAAACATGTTTTTTTTCCTGCAAAAATATGTGTTTTTATTTTCTTTTTTCCAAAAAGTGAACTTGGCCTTTAATGGTGAGTTTTAAACATAAGGCAATTTAATGCTCTCATGTACTCAAGAGTGCTATAATGAGTACCAGGATCTCCCTTGATATCAGCCTTCTAACATTCTTTGTACAGCAGCATTAAGATGTGAAGAGGGATTGACTGCACTTTGGGCCAATCCATCTCAACTGCATGTATTGATGGAGAACATTCTTATTCAACATTAGCACCTGACATCTACTACAAAAAACACTTCCACTCAAATGTGGAAAACCTTCCCAATAGTGTAGAAACTGTTATAGCTGCAAAAATGGAAAGGGGGGGGGGATGTTGGGCAACTCCTTATGCCTACAGTTTTGGAAACAAGCTCATGTAGATTTGATGGTCAGGTGGCCACAATGGTTTTTTCCCAATATAGTGTTATCTCCTTGGTCTTCATGATACTGTTTGTAAAGTTATCACCTCTATCAAACACTAAGGGCCGGTTCACACCTAGGTGGCTTGCGATCTGACTTGTGTCGCCTCAAGTCGCTTGACATTCAAAATCCCATTGAAATGAATGGGAGCCATCTTAATATACACTACTGAAGTCGCTCTGACTTCAAGGCGACTTCAGAAAAGGTTCCTGCCTCAAAGTTGGATCTCCCATCTATATTGAAGCGACTTTGCAGGAAAAAGAAAAGTTTTATTTTAAGGCAACCCCCCTCCCTCTCTTCTCTGATTGGCCACAGGCAAAGTTGCCTGGCATGGAGGTCGCGTTGTCACCCAAAGTTGCGCTGAAGTCGCGTTCCAATCGCTTAGCAAAGTCGCCTCTGAAGTCGGATCGTCTAGGTGTGAACCGGCCCTCAGGCTTTTTCAGAAAGAGGTATATTTACTTTGAGATTGTGACAATTTAAATGCTCAAAATGTGGGTGGGAATTCCTATGATTGACATAAAGCATTTCTCCACGTCATGTACTGCAAGGTTTGTGTTTGCCCACTTTTTCTATTAAACTGTGTATAGATTTATTATGTTTATTCCCCCCCCCCCCCCCTTCTCTTTTTTTTTGCAGACATCATATGAGATTGGAATTGTACGACAATTTCCTTTCTCTTCAGCTTTGCAGCGTATGGCAGTGGTTGCCAAAGTGCTGGGAGAAAAACGGATGGATGCTTATGTGAAAGGAGCTCCAGAAGTGGTAGCCAGCCTTTGTAAGCCGGAGACAGGTAAACTACAGTTAATATTTGTACTCAGAATCTTCAATGTGATGCAGAATGTGCAAATGTAAGCATATATGAAATGGTGACCTGTGGTGTGCCTTGGTCACTCGGCCAGTACGCCTAAAGGGGGCATACCCAAGAGTAAAATAAACGTTTTTAACAAGAAAAAGAAGGGTAAGGGTGGGTCGGAAATGTCAACAGGAAAACGCTGTGGAGCATGAAGTAGGAGGCCTGATTAAATACGGCCAGACTCCTACAAATTCAGGCTGACCTGCGGTCAGCCTTCCTATTTGTACTCGGAATCTTCAATGTGATGCAGAATGAGGAAATGTAAGCATATATGAAATAGTGACCTGTGGTGCGCTGTGGTCATGAGGCCAGTACGCCTAAAGGGGGCAAAAATAAGACAGATAGGATGCAAATATAATGAAGCTTCATTATGACAAATAACACAGCTTAATCCACCAACCGAGTGAGAGCCCGAGACATCTCCACATAAGGTTCAGGAATATACCTAGCATAACATGAAGAACAACTCCTGCCTAATTTCCTGATGATATGCACAGGGACCCCCCGACGAGATGCCCCCAAAGCCGCTCCAATCCTGAACGAGTGGCCTTGGGTTTTACGCCTAACCTGGACAAAAAAGTGTAGAAATGCTTCACAAACTGAGCCGTCGTTAGAGGGCATCTGGGAAAAGGTAGCAGGGGACTATCACTTCTCTGGAATGTTTCTACATAGTCTAAACACACAAGTCCATCCAGTTCAACCAATAGAAGGTGGAAAATTTTTTTTATACAATCCTATACTTACAGTTGATCCAGAAGAAGGCAAAAAAGACCAGCAAAGCATGATCCAATTTGCTCCAGTTGGGTAATAAAAATTCTTTCCTGATCCCCCATAATGCATGAGGTGATTGTAGCCGTATTAGTGCAATTGCAACAGAGAAAATTGAGTACAGTCTGTGATACTTTTTTTATTTGCACTAACATACAATTTTTCAGGACAAGCTTTCGGGGTATCTCCCCTTCTTCAAGGTCCAAGCAGTACTGATTCACAAAGGTTTAGCAGGATGGTAAAAAAAAAAAAAAATCTCTGAGGGAAAGGGAAAAAAAAGGAAAAACAAACACAAACCAATGTGTATGGTGATGGTATTAAAGCTAGCAGTAGAGTCACTGAGATAAGACAGAGGGAGAGCAATAGACTGGGGGGGGGGGGGTGACAGTCACAGAAAGGACATAAAAAAGAAGTATCATTCTTAGTTCAAACGTTTTCCTTTCCTGGACAGTTCTGAAGTTCCCTTTAAGGACTAAGGCATTGAAGTCTTCAATAGTGTGGTCCGGTTGTGAGAAGTAGATATCCCACAGGTCCTTTGCTGCACCTATTGCTTTGAATGAGGTACACATCATTACTAGAGGACAGCTGTATGATCCCATGATATTGAAGGTTCCATTTGTGTGTGTGTGACACTTCTAGATTGATCTGGTAGCACAGTTTGCAGCGTTTTTTATTGCAGGGTTTGCTTCCATTATTTGTGACTTCATAATCAAGAGTGAAGTTTCCTGCTGATTAGTAAATGTCTGAGGTTGGGTGGTTGTCTGAAAGCCAATATTGGGGGTTGTTGGAATATTTCTTTCAGAGTTTCATCCTCTGTTATAAGGTTGTAAATCTTTGATTATCTTTTTTATCCCTTCTAGTGCTGGGTTGTATGTAGTGACTAGAGGTACACGGTTATTTGTTTTTTTTTCTCTTTGTATTGGAGGAGATTTTCTCTTTGGGTTTTCAAGGCAGTGTTTATGCTGTTGTTGATAGCTTTGTCTTTGTACCCTTTCTTATGGAATGAGTCTGCCAGTGTTCTGAGATGTGTATCTCTGTCCTCTGGGTCTGAACATATTCGGTGGTATCTGATGGGCCTGGCTGTGTATGATGGCCCATTTAGTGTGTTGGGGGTGAAAACTGGAACTATAGAGATAGCTGCATCGGTCAGTTGGTTTTCTGTATATCGAAGTGTGACGCTTGTCATCTCTGATGTATACAGTGTCTAGGAAGTTGACGTGTGTTTGAATAATCCATTTTTAATTTGATAGATGGGAGAACGGTGTTGATAAATGAGAAAGACGGTTTTAGATTTTATTCACCTTCAGTCCATATCATAAAGATATCATCAATATAGCGATAATATCTATATGGCTTATGTTCAGGAATTTGTCCTCCAATGCAGCCATAAATAAATTTGCATATTGGGGTGCCATTTTACTTCCCATAGCAGTACCCATACACTGGAGATAGATGTCATTGTTGAAAGTGAAGTAGTTGTGTGTAAGAATGAATTTGATGAGCTGTGTAACATCCTCAGCATCCCTTAGAGATACCACAGTTCACAAGGTGATCATAATCCGTATAGTTAAATGATTTTCAGTAGTCCAGGAACTTCCATCACCCTACCTAGTGCACAGGATAATTGTGAACTCTACTCCCAATGGAAAAACTCTTATGAGAGGTAGATGTCAGGCATTCTCATGCACAGGCAAACACACTACTTGTGTATCTCCCACACAAACAGGCAGGTGTGTTTAGCTTCAATGCGTGCGGCTTTTTCCCCTGCATCTGAAAGCTCTATTTCCTCTTCTCTGAAATCCTCTGTTGTCCCATTTTGTTTTGTTTTTTTATTAACCACTTTAGCCCCGGAAGGATTTACCCCCGTTCCTGACCAGAGCACTTTTTGCAATACGGCACTGTGTCGCTTTAACTGACAATTGCACGGTCGTGCGACGCTGTATCCAAACAAAATTGACATCCTTTTTTTCCCCCACAAATAGAGCTTTCTTTTGGTGGTATTTGATCACCTCCTTTTATTTTTTTGCTCTATAAACAAAGAGCGACAATTTTGAAAACTATTTTTCTCAATCGTTCATTGACAGACGCAGCCTCTTATTCTTGACATGTGTGGTTTATGCAGCTTTCACTAGGAGTGGACTAGGCAGAACGAAGTTCAGCTCAAAGCAGATACAGCCCCTCCCAGGGGGCAGTCCTCACTTAGCATAACCCCTCCAGCCCTGCTCAGCAACTCAGTTTTTGTATGCCTAGTGCAAGGAGTAGGACCTGGCTCCCTGTTGGGATCTGCGGTTCCCCATTCTTTTTCTCATTTTTTTCTTTTTCAAGAATTCTGATGAAGAATACAATCAAGCAGCCGGCTAGGTGACAGGCTGGATATCCTAGATCCAGGGAGCTGTTTGCGGGGTCAGCCGCATCAGGCCTCGTTCCGTGCGAGGTGTCCGGCGGGTTAAACGTCCCACCAGCACACCTTGGACCGGGCACCCTGTGTCCGGGTCATGGGTGCTGCGTAGCTGGCAGCTCCCCCCATTTCGGCGGGGTGGCAGGACTGCTTCGGATGGCTACCCGCTGCGCCCGTCCAGAGGGGTGAGTACTCCCCTGCCCCCCCACCCCCCCTCCGGAGGGCGGGGGGATTAGGCGACGGCTTTTTTTTCCTTGGGTACAGGGGTTCTGCTGTTTGTCCAGTTTGCCCCCGCCCCCAACTTGGGGTTGTAGTTCTGCGTGGGTCCCCCTGTGTGGTAGCGGCTGCCATTTGCCTGTATCCGGCCGCATGGTCGCACGGCCGCCATTTTCCTGTAGCCGGCCGTGTGTTTTGCACGGCCGCCATTTTCTTGTAGCCAGCTGCATGTATGCAACGGCCGCCATTTTGCGGTGGCCGGCCGCAGTGTTCGGCCTCTAGTGCCTACAGTGGCCATTTTGGTGTGGTCCATTGTATACTGATGGGCGGCCCTGCTTCTCTTGGCGCAAATCCAGGCTGGAAGAGCGCTCCTGACACGTGGGGATCACAAGCAGAGGGACAGGCAGCTACAGCAGCACAGCTCCCGGGGAGGTGGGTGAGTCCTGCTGGGAACCTCTGGGGCCCTAAGGCAGCGACTGCGGGGCGATGTGGTACACACATATCTAGTGGTGTCATCCAGGGTGCGGGCTATGGCGGCTGAAGTTGGGGTTTCCCAGCCAGGGGTCTCCGGTGGGGACTAGGCAGCGCTCGGACCGGTGGTTCCGCTGCACACTTTGACGGCCCTCCTGGAGGGATACTTCTCCCGGGCAGAACTGATCCGTGACGGGGGGGTGGCGAGCAAACGCCCACCTCCTCCTCCGTCCACTGGTGAGGACTCAGAGCTGGAGAGGGGCTCCGCGGTGTCGGGGACCCCCCTGGAGCTGTCGGATGGTGAACTCTGGGACCCCTCGGGTGAAGAGGAGGAAGCCCGCAGGGGCCACCGTGGCTCGTGAATGGGCTCTGGTGGGCTCATTGGTTTCGGCGGTTCGTGAGACGCTGAAGCTGGGCCCGGCTGCGACTCCGGGGGCGCCGTACGCTTTTGGGTCGCATAAACCGGCCCGGACGCCTAAGGCATTCCCCTATTTGTCGTACTTTGAGCAGCTTGTTTACAAGGAGTTGCAGCGTCCTCAGGGATCGTTCGCCATGCCCAAACATTTTTCTGTGCGTTATCCCTTGGAGGATACCCTGTTGCAGAAGTGGAAGTCCCCGACGGTGGACCCGTCGGTGGCCCGTCTGAACAAAGCGACCACTATTCCAATGGAGGGCTCTCCATCCTTCAAGGACCCGGCCGACAGGAGGACTGAGGCGGTGTCCAAGGCCAAGTTCCTGGTCGCAGGGTCGGCTATGCGGCCGATGCTGGCGTCTGCGCTGGTGGCACAGGCGCTTACGGAATGGGCGACTATTGTGCACCAGGCTTTGGTGACTCTCCAGGCCCCTCCCGAACCTGTGCAGATGGCAGACCAGCTGATCCAGGGACTCAAGTATCTCTGTGATGTGGCCCTCGACATGGTCCCCATGCTGTCAAAACTGTCCATGTTTGCAATCGTCATTAGATATCTGCTATGGCTGAGATGCTTGTCAGGAGACCAGGCCTCTTTGGGGCTTCCCTCGACGAGATCATCAAGGATTACACTGGGGGGGGGAAGAGTACTTTTCTTCCAGGGCCCTTCCTTCTCTGCGCAAAAGAGGTTTTTTCGTGTACCACGTACCTCGAACAAGGGTTCTCAGCCCGCCAAGACCTCCGCTGGGGGCCAGAAGCATCCCTGGCAGCGAAAGTCCGAAAAGGCGGAGAAGTCCTCCTCCGCATGATGGGTCGCCCCCACCCGCTTTCGGGTGGGGGGATGGCTCTTACGGTTCACGGACCGGTGAACCTCGCGCATCTCGGATCTCTGGGTGCGTGAGGTGGTTTCGTCCGGGTACGAGATAGAGTTCCGTACCCAACCCAAGGACAGGTTCTTCGACTCCAATCTGAGGCTTCCCCCGGAACGGCTGCAGGCCCTGTTCGAGGCCGTGCACATCCTGCTCCATCAGGGGATCATTGTCCCGGTTCTTGCTACGGAACGTTTCTGTGGTTTTTATACCAATCTTTTTGTAGTTCCGAAAAAAGATGGGGTCAGGCCTGTCCTGGACCTAAAGGCCCTCAACTTCTTTGTGAGGGCGCGGAAATTCAGAATGGAATATGTCCGCTCTGAGGTGGCGGCGCTTCATCAGGGAGAATTCTTGTCCTCCCTGGACATCAAAGACGCGTATTTACACGTGCCCATATGCGCGCACCACCAGCGCTTCCTGCGCTTTGCGGTGGGGGATCTCCACTACCTGTTTGTGGCCCTCCTGTTCGGTCTGGCCTTAGCCCCACGGGTCTTCACCAAGCTCCTAGCCCCAGTGCTGGCTCTGCTGCGGCAGAGGGGCATAAGAGTAGTGGCATATCTCAACGACCTCCTCCTGCGGGCGGAGTCGGCTTCAGCCCTGTCGGACAGTGTGGACATCACCCTCGTTTTCCTGCGGGACTTCGGCTGGGTGATCAACCTTCCAAAGTCGGTGCTGACTCCGTTGCGCCGGTTGGAATACTTGGGCTTGGTCCTGGACATGGAACGGGCAAAGGGGTTTCTCCCTGCCGCCAAGGTCTTGACGCTCCAAGTGGCGGTGCGGACCCTGTTGTCCCAGCGGTGGTCCTCTCTCAGATTTTGCATGCGGGTGTTGGGGCTGATGGTCTCCTCCTTCGAGGAGGTGCATTATGCACAGAGTCACACCCGACCCCAGCAGTCTCCGCTATCCCTGGATCGGGTGATCAGTTTGGACCAACGGACTCGAGGCTCCCTCACCTGGTGGCTATGGGCCCCAACTTTGGAGCGGGGGAAGTCGTTTCTTCCCGGGGACTGGACGGTGATCACGACAGATGCCAGCCTATAGGCTGGGGAGGGGTCCTGGGGAGATTGTCGACCCAGGGCCGCTGGTCTCCGGAAGAGTCCCGTCTCCTGATCAAAGTGCTGGAACTGCGGGCGATCAGGCTTTGCCTCTCCCACTGGTCGGGGAGGTTGCACGGACATCCTGTTCGGGTCCAGTCAGACGACACCACGGCCAAGGCTTACGTGAACTGTCAGCGCTGAACGAGAAGCACAGCAGTAGCGTGGCCCACATTCTGCGGTGGGCAGAGCTCCACGTGCCGGAAATCTCCGCCGTTCACATCCCGGGCGTCAAGAATTGGCAGGCAGACTATCTGTCGCCAGAAGCTGGATCAGGGAGAGTGGTCCCTGCATCCGGAGGTGTTCCGCCAGATTTGTCTAAAGTGGGGCACGCCAGACGTGGACCTACTGGCGTCCCGGCTCAATCGGAAGGTGCAGAGCAAGGGATCCGCTGGTAGACGCAGTGGATGCCCTCATGGCGCCGTGGTCTCGGTACGGCTGCTCTATGCCTTCCCTCCACTTCCGTTGCTCCCGCACCTGCTGCGTGTGATAGAGGCGGAAGGGATCCCAACCATTCTGGTAGTGCCAGATTGGCCTTGGCGTCCTTGGTACGCCGACGTGGTGCGGATGGTAATCATTGTTCCCTGGCGGCTCCTGCTTTGCGAGGGCCTCCTCTCACAGGGACCCATCTTGCACCCTGCTTTACCCTCGCTGGCTTTAAGGGCCTGGCTATTGAGTCCCAGGTGTTAAAAGATAGGGGACTCTGAGTCTGTCATTCCCACTATGCTCAAGGCACGTAAGGCCACTTCGCAAAAGATTTATTACCGCACCTGGAAGGCTTACATTGCTTGGTGTGAGACGGGGGGGTTGGAACCCCCGTTCCTTCTCGGTTGCTCGGGTGCTGGCCTTCCTTCAGCAAGGCCTAGATCACAAGTTGGCATTGAGCACGCTTAAGGGGCAGATTTCTGCCCTGGCGATTCTTTTTCAGCGTCCCTTGGCGACGCATTGCCTGATTCATACCTTTATCCAGGGAGTTCGTCATGTCTCTCCCACCTTTGGCGCCTTGGGACCTTAATCTGGTCCTTTCTGTGCTCCAGAAGCCGCCTTTTGAAAATATCAGGGAAATTTCCCTGCAACTGCTCTCGCAGAAAGTGGCCTTTCTGGTGGCTATTACATCCGCCAGGTGGGTGTCTGAGCTGGCGGCTCTGTCCTGTAGGTCCCCGTACTTGGTTATACATAGGAACAAGGCGGCTTTGCGTCCCTCTCCCTCCTTCTTACCGAAGGTGGTCTCTTCGTTTCACATCAATGAGGACATTGTCCTCCCTTCGCTGTGTCTGCGCCCGTCTCATCCTAAGGAAGTTGCTTTGCATTCCTTGGATGTGGTTAGGGCTTTGCGGGTGTATCTGGCGGCCATGGCCTCGTTTTGAAGGTTCTGATGCGCTTTTTGTCGCGGTGGATGGCCCGCGCAAGGGGATGGCCACCGTCTGCCACCATTTCCCGTTGGATGCGACAGACGGTGACCCGTGCGTATGCTGTTCGGGGCCAGGAGCCCCCCTTTCCGGTCACGGCTCACTCTACCAGGGCGATTAGTACTTCCTGGGCTTTCTGACACCAGGCGTCAGTTTCTCAGGTGTGCCAGGCGGCCACTTGGACCTCAGTCCACACTTTTTCTAAGTTTTACAGAGTTTATGTTGCAGCTTCTTCTGATGCTGCTTTCGGGCCGCAAAGTTTTGCAGGCTGTGGTCCGTAGTAGTGGAACCCCCGTTCCTTTTCAGTGGCTCATGTGCTGGCCTTTCTTCAGCAAGGCCTGGATCAAAAACTGGCATGGAGTACCCTCAAGGGTAAGATTTCTGCCCTAGCGATTCTTTTTCAGCGTCCATTACCGACACACTCTTTGATCCGTACGTTTGTAGAGGGGGTACGTCTTGTGGCCCCTCAGGTGCGGTCGCCCCTGGCGCCGTGGGATCTGAACCCGGTACTGTCAGTACTGCAGAGGCCGCCATATGAGAAGATCAGAGACATTTCTTTGCAGTTGCTCTCACAAAAGGTGGCCGCCTTGGTGGCCATCACATACGCCAGGCGAGTGTATGAGTTGGCGGCGTTGTCTTGTAAGTCTCCCTACTTGGTCCTGCATAAGGACAAGGCAGTGCTACGCCCATCTCCTTCGTTTCTACCGAAGGTGGTTTCCTCTTTTCACATTAATGAGGGCATTGTCCTTCCTTCCTTGTGTCCTCGCCCGTCACATCCAAGGGAGGTTGCTTTGCACTCCTTGGATGTGGTTAGGGCTTTGCGGGTGTATTTGTCGACCACGGCTTCCTTCTGGAGGTCGGACGCGCTGTTTGTGGTGGCGGATGGTCCACGCAAAGGGCTGGTGGCCTCGTCGGCCACTATCTCGCGTTGGATAAGACAGACTGTGACTCGTGCGTATGAGGTTCAGGGTCAAGAACCCCCTTTTCCGGTCACGGCTCATTCCACCAGGGCGATTAGCACTTCCTGGGCTTTCCAACACCAAGCGTCGGTGTCTCAGGCGTGCAAGGCTGCCACTTGGACTTCTGTGCACACCTTTGGTAAGTTTTACAAAGTTGATGTGTCGGCATCTGCGGATGCTGCTTTTGGCCGCAAAGTTTTGCAGGCGGTGTTGTAGGCGCGTCTGGCGCCTCCCGGAGAGTTTCCGCTGGGTACAATTGTTATTGTTGTTGCCCACCCCTCTTTGTTTGACACTGCTTTGGGACGTCCCCACATGTCAAGATTAAGAGGCTGCGTCCGTCAGTGAACGAAAGAGAAAATAGGATTTTTTGACTTACCGTAAAATCCTTTTCTCTGAGTTCGTTGGCGGACACAGCACCCCTCTGTGTTCTGAGTTTGTACTGCTTTTTACGAACTGAAGTACCAGCAGGGCGGAGGGGGTTATGCAGAGTGAGGACTGCCCCCTGGGAGGGGCTAGCTTGCTTTTTGTCTGAACTATGTTCTGCCTAGTCTACTCCTGGTAAAAGGTGGATACACCCCACATGTCAAGATTAAGAGGCTGTGTCTGTCAATGAACTCAGAGAAAAGGATTTTACGGTAAGTCAAAAAATCCTATTTTTTTGACTTACCGTAAAATCCTTTTCTCTGAGTTCATTGACAGACACAGCACCCGCCCCTCCTTGTTTAAGTTGTACTGCTTGCTACGAACTGAGTTGCTGAGCAGGGCTGGAGGGGTTATGCTAAGTGAGGACTGCCCCCTGGGAGGGGCTGTATCTGCTTTGAGCTGAACTTCGTTCTGCCTAGTCCACTCCAAGTGAAAGCCGCATAAACCCCACATGTCAAGAATAAGAGGCTGCGTCTGTCAATGAACTCAGAGAAAAGGATTTTACGGTAAGTCAAAAAATCCTATTTTTTTCACTTGCTATAATACATACCCAAAAAAAAAAAAAAATCTAAAAAAACTAATTTATTCCTCAGTTTAGTCTGATATATATTCTTCTACATATTTTTGATAAAAAAAAATCGCAACAGGCATATATTGATTGGGTTGCGCAAAAGTTATCGTGTTTACAAACTATGGGAATAGATTTATGGCATTTTTATTATTATTATTATTTTACTTGTAATGGCGGTCATCTGCGATTTTGCGGCGGACAGATCGAACACTTTTTTTGGGACCATTTATACAGCAATCAAAGCTAAAAATAGCCACTGATTACTGTATAAATGTCATTGGCAGTGAAGGGGTTAACCTAACTAGGGGGCGATCAAAGGGTTGTGTTCCCTGGGAGGTGTTTCTAACTGGGGGTGGAGTGTAGTGACTGGGGGTGGAGGGAGTAAACTCCCAGTGACTGGGAGCAGCAGATCTCTCTCCGCTTCCCTGTCAGAACGGAGATCCATTTGTTTTACATGAACGGATCCCCATTCTGGCCCTGTGAGGAGCAATCACGGGTAGCCAGCGAACGTTGCACCTGCCGGCCATGCGCCTTGGCTCCAGAGACGTACAGCGGGCCCGTACGCCCCCTGCAGTCTCTTAAAGCTCCACTGTACATCTACGGCAATTCGCGCAGGAGAGCCAACCTGCCGCCTTCAAATGACGGCGACTGGTCGACAAGTGGCTAGTGTATTTTCTTCCAAAAATTGTGTTTGAAAAACCACGGCGCAAATACCGTGTGACATAAAAAAATTGACATTTTATTCCTTAGGGTGTCTGCTGAAATAAAATATATAATGTTTGTGCGTTATAAGTAATTTTTCTAGCAAAAAATACTGATTTAACTTGTAAACAAAAAGTGCCAGAAAACGATTGGTGTTCAAGTGGTTAAATCTGTGTTTTCGCAGTTCCAGTCCTCGTGGCGCACCAACAGGTCATGTTTTCAGGATTTCCCTCAGATGAAACGGCTGTGGAAATTACGAAGGCAGCGAAACTGATCAAATCACATGTGCAAAATAATGGAAAGCCTGAAAACATGACCTGTTGATGCGCCTTGAGGACTGGAATTGAGAAACACTGGGTTAACGTGAATAACTACATCAAGTTCACTATATATGGACTACTTATGTATTTGTACATGTTGCTCATATACATCCTTAATCTCTTAAGAGAGAATACATTTAGTTCCTCTAATCTTTCCTCATAACTCTTTCCATGCCTCTGATCAGTTTGGTTGCCATTCTCTGCACTTTCTGCAGTTCCCCAATATTCTTTTTGTGAACTGGTGTCCAAATTTGTACTGCTTAATCTAGGTGAGGTTTTACTAATTTGTATATTACAAAAAATACATATTAAAGACTATATTTTTTGCTCATTTATCATAGTTTAAAATAACTATTTGTTTATAAATGTTCTTTTTGTAGTTCCATCAGATTTTGCAGCTGTTTTAGAGGACTACACAAAAGAGGGATACCGTGTTATTGCACTTGCACACAGAAAGCTGGAGTCAAAAATTGCATGGCACAAAGTCCAAAATATTAGTAGGTATGGAATTCAATTTTGTCTAATCATTTTTTTTTGCATTGTATAATATCAGTGGTGTCATAGATGGAGTTAATTATTTTAACCCCAACTCCAGGCAAGTGTAACACGCCACTTCCTAATCTGGATGTTTTTTTTTTAAAATAAAAAAAATGTAGTTGTATGTATTTTGGTAGAGGGAAGAACAGCAATGTGAGCTAATTAGGGCTATATGGCATTGCACAATGTAATCAGAGTATCTCCCCTGCCCCCCATGTTGAGGGCATGTGGCCTGGTATGGTTTGGGGAGGAGCTTGCTCTCCCTTTCCTGACCTGCCAGGCTGCATGCTCGTATAAGGGTCTGGTATGGATATTGGGGGGAGGGGGGGCCCACAACATTTTTTGTTTAAAAAATGTTGGCGCGGGTTTCCCCTTAAAATCCATACCAGACCCGAAGGGTCTTTTATCATTTTTAATTTGCCGGCATGTTTTCTTTACATTCAGCTGTCTGCAGGGAACCTGCTGACAGCTAATGAGTCTTCAGTTAAGAACGCAGCAGCCAGCTACCCGGCCTGCTCCTTAGCAACCAGCTCAATGAAATAAATTCCCACATCAAAATATGCGGTAATTACCGCATTATCTAAACTTTACCGCAGTAGTTATTTACCGCACAATTCTTAGTGAATTGAACACTTGCACATTTGTTTCCGCATGAGTTATTTTACCGCATTTAAAGTGGTTGTAAACCTAAAATGGTAAGATGTACCTACAAATAAGCCTAAAATAAGGCTTACCTATAGGTACCGTAAATATGTCCTAAACGTGTGCCGTTTAGGAGAAATTTACTTTGTACTGCGCAACGACGCATACGCTGTGAATTAATGGCCCTCCATGCCGTTTCTTCACTAGCGAGTGCCGAGACTGCCAGCTCCCGCGCGCATGCGCCGGAGTGACCCTGAAGGAAGATGGGGCAAACATGGATGCGGCCTAGAGGAGGGACAGCACAGGCTTCGTTTGCAGGTTAGTGTCACATAATGTGCTAGTATGCGATGCATATTAGCACATTATGCTTTTACTTTGCAGGGAACTAAAAAGGAAGTAAAACCCATCAGGCATTTTATTTATGCTTCTTTGATATGATGATCATCAGATTTTTTTCAATTGTTTGATACTATAAGAGATCAATGAGTATTGCACATATTTCATATATGGTTTTCATGTCATAAACCGAATTGCTTTGGGGACAGTGCAGATTTTTATCTCACACTGTAAGGGCCAGTTCACACCACATGCAGTCCAGTGTGGTTTTTTTCTGCATCAAAAACGCATGGAAAGTAGGTTAACCACTTCCTTACCGGCGTATAGTAAAAATACGCCGGCAAGGTGGACTCCCCATCCTAAGTGGACGTCATATGACGTCCTCTTGTTTTCGCCGCTTTGCGGGCCCTCAGGGGCCCGCATCGCGGCGATCGGGGACCGGCCGTGTCCCTCAGGACCCCGGCCTTCCGTGATCACGGTAAAGAGCCAATAAAATTGGCTCTTTACCGCGTGACCGGCTGTGTCCTATCACAGCCGGTCACTAACAACAAAGGAGACTGAGCGGCGTGCACGCCGCTCGCGCGCGACCCCGGGGGCGCGCAGCGCGGCGATCGGGGGGCGGGCTTGTCCCTCGGACAAAGCCCGAACCCGATCACGGTAAAGAGCCAATAGTATTGGCTCTTTACCACGTGACCGGCTGTGTCCAATCACGGCCGGTCACAAAATGACGGGAATCCGCGGTAACGAGCTGTTACCGGGTTCTCCCCTTCACACACCGATCGCGTGTGAGGAGGAGATAGCGGTAACAGCTCGTTACCGCTTACTGTCAGCACCAAGCACACTGATTGCCCCCCCCCTCCAATAAAGAGTACCTGTCACCACCCCATCAGAGTACCTGTCCATCAGAGTACCTGTCACCTGTCCATCAGAATACCTGTCACCTATCCATCAGAGTACCTGTCACCTGTCCATCAGAATGATAACCGAGAAATGGCACTAGCCCAAGCCCGAAACAGGCTCCCTGTTCGGGCGGGGGGCTAGCGGCGCGACGCGCGGGGGC
>BLSH010251074.1:3405328-3418685 GCA_018402905.1 Glandirana rugosa
TGCATCGGGTGTGATCAATTTTCAATGATTGGCACCATAGCTTGTAGACTCTATAACTTTCACAGAGACCAAATAATATCCACTAATTTGGGTTATTTTTACCAAAGATAGGTAGCAGTATAAATTATCGCCCAAATTTATGAAGAAAAATTACTTTTTTGCAAAATTTTTCAATACAAACTAAAAAAAAGTGTTTTTTTTTCAAAATTTTCGCTATTTTTTCGCTTATATTGAAAAAAATAAAAAACCCAGCAGTGATTATATACCACCAAAAGAAAGCTCTATTTGTGAGAAAAAAATGATAAAAATTTTGTTTGGGTACAGTGTACCATGACTGAGTAATTGTCATTTAAAGTGTGAGAGTGCTGAAAGCTGAAAATTGGTCTGGTAAGGAAGGGGGTGTAAGTGTCCTGTATGGAAGTGGTTAAATGGCTTTCAATGGCTTAGTTCACATCAGTACAGTCAGTTCCAGTGCATTTCAGCTCCAGAAAAAAAAGTACAACATGCTGCATTTTTTATGCACTGAACTGTACTGGAACGCGGTAAAACGCATCAAAAACGCACCGGAATGCACCAAAACGCACTGGAACGCATCTACATGCTCCAAAAACACACTGGAACTCACATGTCCTAAGAAAAAAAGGGGGTAAAAAACTGCACTGGACTGCATCAAAAACGCACTGGAAACGCGCCAAAAACCCATGCAGAAAAACATCCGGACTGCATTTCTATGGTGTGAACTGGCCCTAAAACTTTTCAAACTTGGTATTAGAATTCAACCACTCATTCTCTACAGGTGTGAAAAACTTGGGAGCTTCCTTCAGCCCTTTCACCTCAAGGATTCATTATAGGACATCTCCACCTAGGTTACCGCTTACTCCTTATGGAACACTTTCCCTATACTTCACAGCATATTCTCCAAGTCCCCCACAGGGGAAAGCCCTTACTTGTAGCTATGGTGGAGACTAGACGAAAGGGAGCCAATGCAAAATTGCCAGCAATCATTTGCTCTGGTGAAGGCCTGCACCACACTCAGTGACCATGCATCTCTTGCACTCGAACAAGCAATGGTTCAACGACTGTCTCAGCCTGAGATTCTAGTTCTATTTCAGGCATGCAACAAGCAGCCTATTTGGCTGACTAAGACAGAATTATCTGCATCTGTCACATTTCCTGGGGCAAATTACTGACTTAATATAGCCAACTTCGTCCAGTGTCTACGCCCCTTCTCTTACTCTTGCTTCACACCTGGAGTAGGATCCTAATATGCCAGTCCTGGAGGATTCAGACAAAGAAGGAAATGGAGGATATTGAGGAAATATTAGAGAAAGCAGGAAATCATCTTTCATCCCCAGATTTTCAATAGTATTGAAGTGGGAGCCTCATGCGACATGCTTTCCAAAGTTGAAAGGTTAAAGAAAAAAAAAAAAAAAAGCTTTAGCATCGTGCAAGCTGACTCTCCTCCATCTTGCCGTGCCCCTTTGAGTACAAAGTGACCTACAAAACCCTGCAAGGCATTCCTTGTTCATGAGCAGATCTCCCTTTTGAGAGATCCTGTAATTTTAATATCTGCTGCAGCATGATGGATTTTACTCCTCATGTATTCACACTTTAATGTAGCCTTTGCATTGCTTGGCTTGCCACACCTATTATTAGATCCTTAATCCAACCCTGAGCTTTCATATCCCATGCTACATTGGAGACCTTTTTCTTTAAAAAGCTCCTGTTTCATATCTTTGAACCATAGGCCCAAACACTATTGCTCTGAATTCTCTCTGCTGTTGACACGTCACTCTTCTCGGGCCCCTCCCTGACCTTGTACTGCTTGGAATATCTGGGCTTAATCCTCATTTCATTAATATTTACATTCCCTTCATTACAGTATTTTGCCTATCACTGGCTCCATGTTCATGAATGTGCTGCAATTGGTACCCTTCGATTCCATCTCAATCAGAATTTCTCTCAGGTTCTGATGGCAGAATCCTTCGGGACAGCCAGTGCTTGGCTTCTCCACTCAGCCATTGGAGCTTTCCTCCTGAAATTAGCGTCAATTACATGGACCCCCTTTTCTACAGGTCTTCCTGGTCTACAACCCACAGACTCTCCCTTGGGTTTTGATGTGCATTTTACAAGCTGAGAACCCCTTCTCTCGGCTCCTCAAAAGAACCTGCTTTGGCACTGGTCAAGAGGTGTGCCAGTGTAGTACTAGACACGATTGCATTGCCACTGTTCACAGTAACCCTTTTGCACTTGTTTTCCCCTCACTTGTAAGTGACCTGGACCTTGCCTGTGCATCTCAACAAACCCCTTCAATTATGTGTCTGCTCTGCAGACTCTCACCCAGAGATATTCACCAAATAGGCACCTTCCTGAGATTGGGTGCCCCTCTTTCTCAGGGGTAGCAGATCACTCCCCCCATACTCTTTAATCATGTGAGGTAGTTATCACTAAGTGTGATGATAGTGAACCCCATCCTAGAAATTGTCCCCATTAAAGTAGAAGTAAACCCTCCTATCGTTTTCAGCCAAGAAAGCTGCCATCTTAACCTCTATTTATTCTTCAACTGCCATAAAGCTGCATATGTGATCAGTTATGACACCAGCCATTGGATGGTTTGACAGTTTGGTTGAGATCGCAACCATTGTGACCGTTACATTTCCGTCACTTTCCGGGAATGTAACGGTTATTTTGAAACTGTTAGATAGGTGTACTTCCATTTTAATCGTGCTGAAACTTCTTCTGTGTGGAGTCTCAAAACGCCTAGCCTTTGGTACCTGGCAGGCCTTGCATATCATTTTCCTAACACTTTGGCTTCCACACTCTTAGTGCACTCCCTTTTGCAAGAAGTTGCTCATCATCACCATTGTGACTTTCTTTGCCTCACTGTGGCTTACCTCAAGTGCACTTGTCCACGTAGAGTCCTCCCTTTGTGGTCAGAGTGGATACTACCTTATAAAGGCCTCTGTAATTACCGAACCTTCTTCTCTTTGTTAACCCTAATTGCCATAGTTCTGCTTTGACTCACCCTGAGTTCTTTCAGGGGCCCCCACTTCCTCTTGCACTGCATGGGGACAAAGTTTCTTGGAAACCAGTCTTTCTTGCTTCCCTGGGGATCTAATTATCATGTTCTGTGGAAATTAAGGCATGTTAGACACTTAAAATTCGCCTTATGGGTGGGGTCAGGACTGTAATCTATGGCTTCCTGCCTTGTATTACCTTGCCAACTGATCCCATTTCTGTTTCTCACAGGGTGGTCCCTCTATATGGATTCCTCTCTCCTTTTCCACCTATCTTGGGTGGTTATTTTGCCTTGCTTTCCCAGGCTTCTGCCCTCAGGCAGTGAGTCCTTATTTCCCTACCTGAACCCATTCCCGCAAGGATGTTGGGGTTCTTGAGTTATTTATAGCATCTAGCATTGGTTCTTATCAAGAGTCACAGGGCCCTGCTTATTTTTCTTTTTATGTTTTCTAAACATTTTCGACAGATGGCTGTTGGGTCCGTTAACCCTTTTTCCTGTGGGCCAATTGCTACAATTTTTACTGTTTTGTTGTCCACCCCTTGATTTATTTCTTGGGGACATCTCATGCTCTAAGAATCCACTTCTGTATCCTATATTGTCCCATTAAGGTAATAGGAATGCTAATGCACTTGTAAATTCTATAACTTGGAGTACAGGACACGGGTCTTTCCCCTTTTCCTCTGTGATCTCCTTACTACTTGCTAAAAAACTGGATCTTCCATAAGTGGGCAGGGTTATATAGGTACACTGGGGGGTGGTTCCCAGCATAGCTTTTGCCAGTGTTCACTCACCTAAAGGAGTACTGTACTCCACAATATGGATTTTATAGGTATGCCAAAATTCCTATCTTTTTGTAAAAACTTTTTTAAAAATATATGCCACGAGGAAATATTACTTTTAGCATCATTTTGTGTTCTTAACATTCAAGTTCAGTTTTGTTAGTGTATCTGTAATTAAAACTCAGCCACAGTGAGAATGTTAACAGAGCACAACTTAAAAGGAAGTCTTTCCAATGGCACACAGATGCCAAAAATGTAAAAAAAAAAAAAAATAGTGGGAAATCTAGCCATTCCATACTAGAAAAGGACAAGTTTAGATGGAAAAAAAAATTGTCGTCTTTGTTAAAATGTACTTTCTAACAGTTTAATGCAACATTTTCAATATTTTTTGCAGAGATGCAATTGAAAATAACATGACATTCCTGGGGTTGATTATTATGCAAAATAAATTAAAACCGGAGACTCCAGCTGTACTTGAAGACCTTCGCAAAGCCAACATTCGTATGGTCATGGTCACAGGTGAGAAAAAAGTGGAGCCTCAAGTGGCTTTAAAGAAAGTTTAGCTAATCTCTGTTTATTTCAATAAAAAAAAATACTGAGTACGTTTTTAGTACAAAAAAAAAACTGAATTAACTGTTCTTACTCAATATAAACCACATAGTGCCCTTTCTCCTACAGTACTTGCACGACTCACATGCAGCACTTAATATCCTTCACTCTTCATCATAATAGTGTGAGGAATTGTCACCCACTCTCTGAATAGATTGCATACTAATCTAGACAGATTTTCCTGTGCGAGGAGAACTTTGATTGCCTGAGGTTCTCATTATTGCACTGTAGCACAGCAGATCTGGTGCGATAATTGAAAGCTTGCCCACTTTCTGTTTTGGCTATGGGACAGGAAGTAAAGGGAAATCTCCCCAGTGGGACACAGATGCCACAAAAAAACTGACGGGTTATAACCCTCCCATACTCTGGCCCAAAAAAACAGTGTTTTACCTTTAGTTACACTTTAAATCAATAATCAATTTAGCTAGATTAGCAAACAAAACTACCTATGAATGGCGGACTGCCTCTGCATTGTTACGGGAAGTATTTTTATTTATTTTTTGTACTCTAATGCATTCTCTGCATTGCAATAAAAAAACCTTCCATGCTCAGCCTTCCCTCCTGCCTAAATACTTACCTATGTCCTATCGTGATCCAGCTCTGTGCTTGAGAGCATCAGTACTGCTCTCTCTTCTCACAGGGACTCAGGCAGCAAATCCTGTGTGGAGGGGGTGGGGCCAAGCCCCACTGTTTGTTAATAGATGCACACAGCCCACTCTGGAATGACCCGCATGAGTGCCCCATGGCAATTGGCTTGTTATGGAGGCACTTGGAAGGGAGAATGAGCTGTGAGTGCTGGCCAGGGACCGCAAAAGAGGAAGTTCAGAGCCACTCTGTGCAATACCAGTGCATAGAGCAGGTAAATATAAGATGCTTATTATCTTAAATAAAAAGAAATTTAACTTTACAATCACTAACAACCTATGTATTACATAGTGGAGATCAGTTTTGAAATAAAAGAGCAAAAGGTGGAATTTCCATTTAATGACCGCCCACCAGTGTATTTATGGACTACTTGTATTGACCTCTTTTACAGGAGACAACATGTTAACTGCAATTTCTGTTGCTCGGGACTGTGGAATGATTCTACCTCATGATAAAGTTATTGTAGCAGAAGCACTACCTCCAAAGGATGGCCAGACTGCCACAATTAACTGGCACTATGCAGACACCATGCCAAGGAGCAATTTAAATGCAATTAACTCAGAGGTGAGTCCTAAACTCCAGTTCATTGACAGGAACTTACATTTTCACTTGTGTAGAAGAAATGATCTAATTCTCAAAATCGCCCATGATTCATTGGAAAATATGAAAAAAATGTGTATATACTGTGTGTGTGTGTGTGTATATATATATATATATATATATATATATATGTGTGTGTGTTTGTGTGTGTGTATTTGCTTCCGTCATCTTCCGTTTTTTTTGAACGGATGAAAGCCCTTTTTTTCATCCGTTTAAAATAATGGATCGGACGAAAAACTGATGTAAACAGACGAACGGTCCGTTTTTGCATGATTAAAATGACTACAGGACTCAAGTAGTTAAGGACTCTAGCTAGCAGATGTGTAAAAAAAAACGGATGAAAAACTGATGTAAACGTCATCCGTTTTTTCTTTGAAAAAAAGTGACTGAACGGATCAAACAAACGGACCGTATGTGTGAAAGGACCCTAAGGAATCGGGAAGGGAGGAGAACAGGATGCAGATGATAGTGTGACGACAGTTGTTTTGTATTGTACCTGCCTTCTCTGTTATTTATAAACGTGTCGCAAATAAAAAATGTTTTATTTAAACCATAGCCACCAGCTGGATGTAATTATTCGTTCTCAGTGCATGCAAATAATTAACATTTGTTTGTAATTGATTGCTGTTGTGATTATTTTAAGGCTTCTTTCACTTTTATCCTCAGGCTATTCCTATGAAAGCAGTGAATGACAGTCTGGATGAGAATCTGACGGTTGATTACCATTTTGCAATGAATGGGAAATCATTTTCAGTAATTCTGGAACACTTTCAGGACCTGGTTCCAAAGGTGTGGCACATGTAGTATTCAGAGATTGGAGTCAAATGTATGTACAGTTTTCCTAATTGTTTTGTGTTGTCCTAGTTGGTGTTACATGGTACAGTGTTTGCCAGGATGGCCCCTGATCAGAAGACACAGTTGGTGGAGGAACTGCAGAATGTTGAGTAAGTGGTGCAACTCATTACTGTCAATTTATGCCATTGTCTATTCACTGGAGAGGTGATAGAACTGCATGAACTGATACATTCAGGTGTATAAATAGTCAAGTGGTTTTTATTGTATTGTATGAACTGAAATTTGTATATGAAATTTCCTGGGGTAGGTAATGCACAGTTAGATTTGTTTAGGGTTAGTATATTTATACACTATATTACCAAAAGTATCTGGACGCCTGCCTTTACACACACATTAACTTTAATGGCATCCCAGTCTTAGTCCGTAAGGTTTAATATTGAGTTAGTCCATCCTTTGCAGCTATAACCGCTTCAACACTTCTGCGAAGGCCGTCCACAAGGTTTAGGAGTAGGCCATCCCCAAACTGTTCTGGAAGCATGAAATTGTCCAAAATGTCTTGGTATGCTGATGCCTTTAGAGTTCCTTTTACTGGAACTATTGGGCTAAGCCCAACCCCTGAAAAACAACCCCACACCATAACCCCCCCCTCCACCAAATGATTTGGACCAGTGTAGCAAGCAAGGTCCAGAAAGACATGGATGAGTATGTTTGGGGTGGAGGAACTTGACTGACCTGACCTTAACCCGATAGAACACCTTTAGGATGAATTAGAGTGGAGACTGCGATCTAGGCCTCCTCATCCAACATCAGTTCCTGATCTCACAAATGCGCTTCTGGATGAATGGTCAAACATTCCCATAGACACACTCCTAAACCTCGTGGACAGCCTTCCCAGAAGAGTTGAAGCTGTTATAGCTGCAAAGGGTGGGCCAACTCAATATTGAACCCTACAGACTAAGACTGGGATGCTATTAACCACTTCTCGACCTCACATTGCTTTTTTTACTGTGGCAGTGTGGATGTATTCCGCGAATCACCGTAAATTAACGGCGATTCACGGACGCACAGCTAGGGGGCGACAGCACGCCGCCACGCTCTCGTGCCCGCCACACTCTGCATGAGTGTACCCGATGTCCGCCGGCGAGCCGCGATGAAGAACGGGGAACCGCTGAAGTAAACACGACGGTTCGCCCGTTCTGACAGGCGGCATGTAAGAGATCTACTGATCCCTGTCACTGGGATCAGTTAGATCTCTTATGCCCCTGACAGCCCAGCCCCCTCACAGTTAGAACACGGCTAGAGAACACAGTAAACCCCTAGATCTCCCCCTGCAGTTTAACCCCTTCACTGCCAATGACATTTATACAGTAATCAGTGGATATTTAAATTTCTGATCGCTGTATAAATGTCATTGGTCCCAAAAAAGTGTCAAAAATGTCCGACATGTCCGCCCCAATATCAAAGTCCCAATAAAAATTGCAGATTGCCGCCATTACTAGTAAAAAAAAATGTAAAAACGCCAGAAATGAATTCTCATGGTTTGCAAACGCGGCAATTTTTGCGCAAACCAATCAATAAACGCCAATTGCGAATATAAATCGGCTAAAACTGATGAATAAATTTTGTTTTTTTATATATATATTTTTTTTTTTTTTGCAAAATTGTCGCTCTTTTTTTGTTTATAGCGGCGATCAGAAATGACGCAGAGGGTACAATGTCGCATGACCGCGCAATTGTCAGTTAAAGCGACACGGTGCCGAATTGCAAAAAGTGCTCTGGTCCTAACATGGGAAATCCTTCCGTGGGTGAAGTGGTTAAAGTTTGTGTGCGTGTAAAAACAGGCGTATCAATACTGTTGGTAATGTAGTGTATGTAGTAAATTTTGTAAACTCTCTTTATAGGTTTACCATAAATATTATGTGGCCAAAAAGATGAAATTACCATCCTTGTACACAAGCAGGAGTGCACTTTGTCAGTCTATCATGTTAATTCTGTGAGGCTGTAGGTTATCTATAGGTGGAATTGAACAATAGAAGTGCATACAATGATGAGCAATACAAGCAAAGTAAAAAGTTCATATTGCCTAGATTTCTTTCCACACGATGCCTTTTCAGCATACTTTATTATTATAGAGAGTTTACTATATACAGGCGATCCCCGGGTTACAAACAAGATCGGGTCTGTAGGTTTGTTCTTAAGTTGAATTTGTTTGCAAGTTGGAACAGGTACATTTTTTAAGTGTAGCTCCAGCCAAAAAAATATTTTTAAGCTTTTTGGATAGCATAGGGGAGGGTTAACACCCCTGTAATGTTTGTTTTGTTGTCTGAGACCTTGTTCAGATGTCACCTCACTTTCTGTCCCAATGATAATTGGATTTTGAAAAATTTGGGTTGCTGTGGAAACAAACCTTGGTGATAAAGCATCAGTGGAGACACCTTTTTCCCATAATAACTCTTCCAGGAGTGAATTTCCCTTCCTAGGGGGAGATTTCCTCTCACTTCCTGTTGTCTCCCCCCATTGTAAGTAGGAGTCGTTTGTAAGTCAGATGTTTGTAACTAGGGGACCGCCTATATCTTGAAGACTAGTTGCAGAGCATCTTTTTCGTAGATTCTGTCTGTGACTCGCCACCCCCTAAATGCATGCAGTACCCTTTTTTCAATGCACACAACAGCAACACTGTGGTGTGAACTAATATATAGGAAACAAAGCCTTTGTTTTGCCTGTGCATTGGCGCTGCACTGGAAATGGCTGCAAGTGTACAACCAACACATTTGGAACGAACAACCCCTTAGGTTATTTTTTTTTCAACCTGCTGTCTAAATTAGGTGTGTGATATAATGCTTGAGCTTTATAAGACAGGGCCAGCAAAAGACTATATACCGCTCTGACCAGACATTTTCTGCCTTGTCTGCAGCAATTCTTGTCCATATGATTATTAAATACTACAGCTATTTCTTGCTTGCTTTACAGTTACTATGTTGGCATGTGTGGAGATGGAGCGAATGATTGTGGAGTAAGTAAAAACTTTTTTTCTTGAATTTGGCTCAGTTATTGAAGGATAAAATGTTTTCATAAGGAGCCACATAAAATATATCAATGCAGAATTAAACGTTAACTCCACCTTTTAAACAAAAGATTTCCCTGCACACTTACTAGCCATTATACTGCAGTCCTAATTCTATAATTTTTCAGAGTCTCCCAAGTTTGGAGCACATATAGCAGTGAATAGATTAACCACTTTCCTACTGGGAACTTGTACCCCCTTCCTGACCAGGACAATTTTCAGCTTTCAGCGCTCTCACACTTTGTGATGACAATTGCCCGGTCATGCAACACTGTACCCATATGAGATTTTTACCATTTTTTCCACACAAATATAGAGCTTTCTTTTGGTGGCATTTAATCACCACTGGGTTTTTTTTTATTTTTTGCTAAAAAAAAAAAAAAGACTAAAAATTTTGAAAAGAAAAATGTGTTTTTTGTTATAAAATTTTGCAAACGTAATTTTTCTCCTTCACTGATGTGCGCTGATGAGGCGGCACTGATGGGGGAAACTGGGCACTCATAGGCAGCACTGATGGGCACTAGTAGGTGGCACTGATAAGTGACGTGCACTGATAGGTGGCACTGGTTGGGCACTGACAGGTGGCACTGGTGGGCACTGATAGGTGGCACTGGTGGGCACTGATAGGTGGCACTGGTGGGCACTAATTAGCACTACTGATGGGCACTGATTAGCAGCACTGGTGGGCACTAAGGGGACAGATGTCCCTCGAACAGAAGTCGGTTAACAGCTTTCTTCTTTTCTTCACACCAACAGTGTGACAGGGGAAAAAAGCTGATAACCGGCTTCTGTTTGCATCCCTGATCAGCGGTGATTGGCTGACAGCTGATAACGTGGTAAAGGGCTTGCTGTGATTGGCCCTTTACCCTGATCTGTGATCATCTGAGCCCCAAGCACTCGGCGATCACAGAGCACGCGAAAATGGGAGGACATCCATGGATGCCCTCCAGGCATTTTAAGCCCAAGCTGTAGCCGTCTTTCAGCTATAGCGCGGGCACCAAGTGGTTAAGGGCAGGTGTGCCTGGAGAGAGCCCACCCCCCAAAGGCACAGGGATGCACATGAGGTCCAGCAAGAGCACAAAGGCAGCTGAAGACATCCAGTGCATCCCCACACGCAATTAAACCAACTGTACAAAAATGTGACATCCACCCCAACCTATAACTAGCCTTTGCCGTAAGGTGCACATGGAAGGGCAACGCATATCACAAACAAAATGTTTCCCAGCACACGTACAAGCCAGCCTGCAAAACAACCAAATTGTCCTGTCTAACAATTCATGTTAAAAATAGAGGGTTTTGTTTACACACATTTGTAAATATATGTGTAAGCCGCCGTGCCCACATCAAGGCTCCACCTTTTAGTTTATGTTACTCATATTGAGCAGATGGATTTGTAGCTCTCAATAGAACACAAGTGTGGTGATTATCCTGCCTTAAATAAGAGATATTTTTGTTTATGCATTGCATGCTACAAACTGAGGGCTCATTGAGCAAGGGAGGTGTGTAGGAGGGGGGAGTGTTATCCTCAAGAGCTTAGTGTCCAATAACTTGAAGGTACAAGCCTATAACCCATGGTTTATGAATACCATGTACTGTACTCAAAGATATGGAATGTTCAGGAAAGCCAAAATTTCATTTGTTGTTTTTATTTTCTTTTTTTTCAACCAAAGCACAGTAAAACGAGTAGCTGCGAATCAGCTGCAGAGAGCATGCTGAAATGTAATTTGCACTGTATCTCTCTTTGCATTTCAGTCCCGACAGTATATTTTTTAAATTGAGGCCTAAGAGGAGACTAAAATTTTGTGAGTTGAGGTATTAAATAATGTTGTTATGAATTAGTTCTTTGATACAGAATGGCTTGTGGTTTACAGTTAAAATAGAACTAAACCCTATCCTTTACCGACAAGGAAGCTGCCATTTTAGTTTCTATTTGATCTACAGTTGCCATAGTGCTCCACATGTGATAAGCAAGACACCAGTCATTTGATGGCTTGACAATTTGCTTTGGAACCTAAGTAACTTTGACAGGCCTCATTCACACAGGGCATACAGGTGTTCCATGCATCCCCGTGCAGGCAGTTCTATGGATGTCATTTGAGAGACAGCTTCTTCTGCATAGACACAGTGGCTGTGTCCCAGAATGACATCTCTGTGGTTGCATGTTTCAAATGCAGACAGTGCCAGTTTGGAGACTAGTACCTGCTCCCACGCAGATGTCATATTGGAACACAGCAGTTGTGTCCATGCAGCCAGCATCAATGGTACTGCCTGCACAGGGTTGCATGGAACGCCTGGGCATCCCTGTGCAGGTAAACACAGCCCTGCATGGGCATATGGTATAGTACATCCTGTGTGAATGAGGCCTTTATCATTTGCGGCTTGGCTTGAAATGTACTGTAACTGTTTTTGGAAAACAATGGGTTTAGTTCCGCTTTAAGTTTATTACTGGACCTCATTAAATTTGAGTTTTCCTACTGTTGATGATCTCATCACAGGCACTGAAAAGAGCCCATGGCGGGATATCACTGTCTGAGTTAGAAGCATCTGTAGCATCACCTTTCACCTCCCGGACGTCCAGCATTGCATGTGTGCCAAACCTAATACGGTATAGTACATTTACCTATCAGTTTTAACTAACAAAAGATCTATTTATGAGATGTGCCATTTGAATCAATACAGTTTTATAAAGCCTCAGGCTCCATTTACACGGGACGCTGTTTCAACCTCCCCTGAACGTTTTATCTTGACAGCTAGAAACCAGAGTCTAAAACATCTGTCTTGCATGCTGTGTTTAGCGGCGTTTTGCTGCGTTCCTGCCTAGGAGCGTTTTTGAAAGATTTTTTTTTTTTTTAAATGGAAACGCCTGTAAACTAAACACTCCTAGACACAAGTTCCTGTGTTTAGGTGTGTTTACAAGCTGTTTGGTGTTTCAAATGCCTCTGAATTGGCGTCTGAACCCATAATTTTGCGTTCCAAAAAAAGCCTCTAAACTCAACTGCCTGGAAAAGACCTTAAACGACCCTGTGTAAATGTACTGATAAGATGACATTAAATGAGTTCAGGGGCAGCTGAAAAAAAACGCCCAAATGCCTCTAAACGTCTGTTTACCAGCAGCAGTGTAAATGAGGCCTCAGGATACTCAAGTAACCCCTTTGCACTCTGTAAGCTGTGCCACCAGTCAGATTGTGGACAGCCCTCCCGTTGTAAGAAACATTTGGCAATGTCGTATTTACTAGTTAAAACTCCTAGTTTTAAAACCTGTTTGCTTTTACATTAGATTGAATGTTATCTTTAGCTTATGCACTTTATTTAAAAGATTCTAGTTGTCATACTATACCTGATGCTCTCTACTTTGTCTTGTAGGGAAGGGCGTGCAGCTTTAATCACTTCATTTTGTGTATTCAAGTTCATGGCTCTGTACAGTATTATCCAGTATTTCTCTGTCACCTTGCTCTACTCTGTGAGTATAGTCTGCATATTAGTGGCTCTACACAATCTTTTACACTTTGTATCATAATATGCTACTTAATCATTTACTGAGCTTTTTTCAACTGAATTCAAGCGCTCTATCACTTTTGACTTTATTAACTTTTATAATTTTTTTTTTTTTTTTTTTATGTTACTAATATTAAAAAACCTTTAAAGTGTAAGTTTACCTTTACATAAAATCTGTAAGGTGAACTTACCCTGGACCCCCCCCCCTATAGCACTCGGTCCCACTGATCTTACGATGTACATTTAGGAGATTAAACCAAGGGGATTTCTAATCCCCAGACCATTAATGTCTCCTAGTGGGTGATCGCCGGGCTCCAGGTCAGCAGGACTGGGGGGGGGGGGGGGGGGGGA
>BLSH010251074.1:3432363-3447562 GCA_018402905.1 Glandirana rugosa
GCGAGTGTATTCGTCGGCTACAGCTTCTTTTCGGAAGTCTGATGCTTTGTTTGTACTGACGGAAGGACCGCGCAAAGGTTTGGCGGCCTCATCAGCTACTATATCCCGTTGGATCAGACAGGCTGTGACCCATGCGTATACTGTTCGGGGCCAAGAATCCCCTTTTCCGGTCACGGCTCATTACACCAGGGCGATTAGCACTTCCTGGGTTTTCAGACACCAAGCCTCGGTGTCTCAGTGTGCAAGGCGGCTACATTGGCCTCGGTGCACACTTTTGTTAAAATTTTACAAGGTGTTGTGTCAGCATCCGCGGATGCTGCTTCTGGCCACAAAGTTTTGCAGGGGGCGGTATAGGCGTGGCTGACGCCTCCTGAGAGAATTCTGTTGGGTACAGTTGTTATTGCTGGCCCTCCCCTCTTGTTTGACACTGCTTTGGGACGTCCCCATGTGTCATGAATAGAGGCTGCATCTGTCAATGAACGTAAGAGAAAATAGGATTTTATTAAGAACTTACCGTAAAATCCTTTTCTCTGAGTTCATTGACAGACGCAGCTCCCACCCCTCTGTGTTGCGTTCGTACGGCTTGTTACAAACTGATATG
Organism: Glandirana rugosa; assembly: GCA_018402905.1. Classification (NCBI taxonomy): domain Eukaryota; kingdom Metazoa; phylum Chordata; class Amphibia; order Anura; family Ranidae; genus Glandirana; species Glandirana rugosa. The sequence continues at coordinate 3,432,965 of BLSH010251074.1, forward strand.
CTATGCAGAGCTGGGGGGTTTTATGCTGAGTGGGGACGGCCCCCTGGGAGGGGCCAGCTTGCTTTTTTCTTTTTGCCTTGTCTACTAGTAGAATGTGCATAAACCCCATGTGTCATGAATAGAGGCTGCGTCTGTCAATGAACTCAGGGAAAAGGATTTTACGGTAAGTTCTTAATAAAATCCTATTTTTAGTCTCATCGGACCACCTTAAACGCACCTTGAAGACTCTGAGGCCACATGGAAAAAGGTGTTCTGGTCAGATGAGACTAAAATTGAATTATCAGTGACTCAGTGATTTTGTATTTGAATTATTTTTATTTTTTCCTGACATGTTTGTGTTACATGTTTCACTTGGATGTTATAAGTTGCATTGAGTAAATACAGCTGGATAAAACAAAAACTGTGTCTGTGCACAGCAACAAAATGTGTTTGTGTTAAAGGGAGGTAATTATTTTCTATACCCACTGCATGTATGTGCAGAGATTTACTAAAACACAGGCATGAAAAATCTGCTTTAGCTGCAGAGAAACCAATCAGCATGCAGGTTTTATTGTCAAAGCTTAATTGAGCAAGCTGAAGTTAGAATCTGGCTACCATACACAGCTGCACCAGATTCTGAGTACACCAGATTAAGTAAATCTCCCCCCAAAATCCCAAGTGGGCTGCAATCGGGTGGGGGAATTTATTAAATGGCAGAGTCACTAAAGGTTACACTATCCTTTAAATCTACTATCCAAATCCATATATGCCACTTTTTAGGCATTTACTTACGTCCTCTGTATCCACACACCAATTGGTGTTTGAGAAATGAGTAGCATACGAAGGTTGAAGTTGTAAGTGGGGATGTAATGTGACCATATTTAACATGATTATTGCAAAATGTTGCCTGTTTGCAAAGCTTGTGCATACAGCGTGTTTTTATGGGAAACAGGAAAGCTTTCTGCTTCCCCCCCCCTCCTAGTTGTATTTTTGGGAAAACATTAGTTTACAGTAAAAATCCAAAATGTGTAACCAGCTATCCTGTACATAAAACCTAGCGTGTCTGTTGTGGTAGCTGTAGAGATAAGTTGCCCACAATAGCCACAATCAGGACATATTTGAGCTAGAACAAAAAAGTGTAATTGTTTTCCTAAGACTCAACATATAATGACTTTAATGTCCTTCCATCATTCTCTCCTTTAGATTTCTTTGTAATCTCGGTGTTGGCTCTCTATGCCTTAATATTATTCTTCATGCTGCACCCTATAAACTCTGTAGACCACTTTTTTGAGGTAAGCTGTACAGTGAGCTTGTATTGATTCCTCTGCCTCTTACTCAAGCATGATTGACTGTCTTTCACTTAATATATTGAACTTTTTTTCAGCTGGTCTGTGTTCCATTTCAATGGCGCCTTGTAATGCTGTTCATTATTATTGGAAATGCATTCACATCACTTTTGGTAGAGGTAAGACCTAGCTTTCGGTAATATTAATATAGTATGGGCTTCAGACAGGAGCGTTTTATTTGAGATTTACGCATGAATCATAAATAGTGCTTTGCATGAGCATTAAACTAGTTTGTACTTTTTCATGTTATGTAATGTTACAGCTTGGGTTTAAATGGGACTGTTACCATTTAATTTGAAGAACATACTTAACATTTTGAAGGTGCATAAAAATGTAATTAAAAAAGAAATCTATCTAAAAACTATCATTCTCCTTGATAGTACCCTATTTGGCTACAATGACAGCTTTGAACCTTTTAGGGTTAGAACTCTGAGCTTTGTGGGGAAGGTTAAAGATTGAGGTTTTTTTTTTTTAATAAATTATTAATTTAACCCAACCCTGGTTGGTGTTTCTCCAGAGCTCTGTCTTTGACTTGTTTTGATTGATCTATCACCTTAAAGGCCTGTGTCAGTGGGCTTGGATGGGCAAACACAGCATGCTTTTGACATCGGTTTGAAAAATTTCTGAAATTCGTAAGAATGAATTGCCAGTGCAGTTGACCTGAAGCACACAAAAGCCCGTTGAGGCTGGCTCTATTGATGCATTTTGTTTAGATATATTCTCTGACAGGCTTTGGAGAATTCTGAAAATAGGTGTGTTTTTGTTTAAATCACTTGACAAATATATTGCGTAGGAATGGGACACCATGATGTACCTCCTAAAGACTAATGGTTGAACCAGACATGAGGTAGGGGTTTTACAATGAAGATTCTGAATATTTAACACAATCAATACTTTTTATGTGGAGGTTGTACATACATTGGAAAACTACATATTTTACATTTGGATTGTTTTGCATATACAGTTGTGCTGATAAGTTTACATACCCTGGCAGAATTTGATTTCTTGGCCATTTTTCAGAGAATATGAATGATAACACAAAAACATTTCTTTCACTCATGGTTAGTGTTAGGCTGAAGCCATTTATTATCAATCAACTGTGTTTACTCTTTTTAAATCATAATGACAGTATGTTATAAAAAAATTCTGGAGGAACATTTGCATTCATCAGCCAGGAAGCTGAGTATGGGACATACTTGGACATTCCAACATGACCATGATCCAAAACACAAGGCCAAGTCGACCTGTCATTGGCTACAGCAGAATAAACTGAGGATTCTGGAATGGCCATCTCAGTCTCCTGACCTCAATATCATTGAGCCACTCTGGGGAGATCTCAAACGTGCAGTTCATGCAAGACAGCCCAAGAATTTCCAGGAACTGGAGGCTTTTGCCTAGCGGAATGGGCAGCTTTACTGTCTGAGAAGATAAAGTGCCTCATCTACAAATACTTCAAAAGACTTCAAGCTGTCATTGATGTTAAGGGGGCAATACACGGTATTAAGAACTGGGGTATGTAAACTTTTGATCAGGGTCATTTGGGTAGTTTCTGTTGTCATTATGGTTTAAAAAGAGTAAACAGTTGATATAATAAATGACTTCAGCCGAACTCTAACCATGAGTGAAAGAAATGTTTTTTTGTTATTCATATTCTCTGAAAAATGGCCAAGAAATCATAAATTCTGCTAGGGTATGTAAACTTATGAGCACAACTGTATTGGTATAAAAAAAAAAAAGAAAAAAAATTATTTTAATCACAGGTTTTACTACTAAAAATTCCAAGTGAGGTTGATTGACTACTTATGCAAAGCACTAGATATAGTGTGCTGATCCAACTTTTGCAGGAATGATGAGCTGCGGCCTAAAATGTCACTTTTACGAAAAACAGGATTATTGGCTATTAAAGGCATAATAACATCAAAAAAAAACTTTGCAAACAATACGTGTTTAAAACCAGTCTAAACATAGCTTAAAAAAAAATAGTGCCTGATGCTTTAAGAAAACAAATAATGCTGCATGTATTGCTGTGAGGTATGCTGCTTTATAGCACAGCAATCCCAGAGTATGATGTGTTTGCTGTTGACGTGTATTGCCTTTATGTACTGCTGCCAAGTTGTGTTTTGAAGCTAGTGCTCATTGCAGGCATGCATTGCAGCTTTTATTTAACAATAAGGCATGCAGACTTTGGCATGAGGATGTTTTTGTTTCAAATGAACAGATGAAAACTTTCCTTAGCCTAACCAATTAAAGACAGTTCAGTCCTGCCATTGATTAGGGCTTACTTTTCAAATCTATGTTATAGTGAAGTAGTTGGTGGGGTATCGCCAAGACCACAAATTTGAAACAACTAAAATGACCAAAGTTGCCCTTCTGTAATCAACATTAAGAGGGAGAAGAGTAATCCTCATGTGTGCTTAGGATGGATTTTCTTACCTCCAGGGCTCTGAGGTCAATATTAAATATTGAGAAACATGATAAACCTCTTATACAGTGTAACAATATGCATATAGAAGTTTTTAATGCTTAAAAATTAATGTCATCGTATTAAATGTGATTATGGCATTACAACAGAGTTTGAATCAAATTAAAAAGAAATGTATGTAGTTTTGTCTCCAAATATTTAACTAAGTTTTACAGGCATATTAGTAAAATAATTTTTGGAATTAAATCTGCTAAGCGTTTTAGGATTCATTTCTCAATGCCTTTGTCCTGAACTGTGCTCGATTTCAGACTTCCTGGCTTTTGCCAATGCTATCGAGCACAGTGGTCATTTGTTATGCTGACATAAATTAGAGCACGTATATTTTGAATTAATTACCTGTGCACCAAAAGCATGCTTTGAGGGCATCTCTTTCTAGAATAGAACTGCCTCAAACTATGCCTTTTAAATATATAATTGCAATATGAATCAAATCTGTTTACTGTGGAGTCGGTTCTAATGGATATATGCTATAAAATCAACAATATTTTTTACACATCACGCAGATTCCCTTGTGAATGCTAATAGGCTTGAAACATTGCTACCTCTACTGTGAAAGGGGGCGCACATGGTAATCCTTGGTTACCTGTGGACACAACTACAAATTAAAGTTTTTTTTTTGTTTTTTTTTAAGTTTTGGATAGAATGGGGCAGGTTAGAACCCCTGTCCATTTGTAATGCTGCCTAGGGAGATTTCAACTCACTTTATGTTCTGGTGACAATCTTTTTACCAGGCAGATAGTGAAGGATGATCACCAGGGAAACTGGCAGCAATAAAAAAAAAAAAAAAAAAAAACTGACGTGTTTTTGCATTCTCCTAGTTATAGCATTTTTATTTAGATATGTGTTAGGGCACTTTCACACTGGGGGCGGTGGGGCGTTAGCGCTAAGTCCCCGCTAGTCACAGCGGGTATTTACTGCTGTATTAGTGGCGCTACGGCGATGGGGAGCTGTTCGCTTTTAACCCCCCACAAGGGGTTAAAACAAGGTTAAAAGTGCCCGTGCTCCGCACTTCCGAGGTGGTGTGCAGCCACTTCGGAAGCGCTACCCCATTGTTTTCAATGGGCAGGGGTGGTGGAGGAGCGGTATATTACCGCTCACAGCACCGCTCCAAAGATGCGGCTTGCAAAACTTTTTGTAACGTCCTGCAAGCGCACCGTCCCAGTGTGGAAGCACTCCAGCTTTCACATTGGGGTGGATGGGGAGTGATTTTTGAGGCGCTTTACAGGCACTATTTTTGGCTAAATAGCTCCTCTAAAGTGCCTCAATGTGAAAGGGGTCTTAAAGACATTTCCCCCTCGCCTCCTGTTCTGGGGAACAAATTTTTGTACTAGACAGAAGGTAAAGGAATCTCTCCAATAGTTTCCATTGTCAGTAACAGCTGATAGGAGTTGTAATCCTTCCTCACTCTATCCAAACTAAAAAAAAAAGCTTTGGCTGTAGATACACTTTAAGGTACCAGTATTCACTTTCCTGTGCTATTTAATGAGGTTCAGTTGTACTTAACGTTTCTCTAACATTCTCATCAGATGTGTGGATTATTTCACTCCAGTGTAATCCATTGTGGCACATTGAACATGTGCATTGGTCTGCCAATTACTCCATAACTTATCTGAAATGTATCTGCTGCATTTTTGATACTACATTGCACCACAACATTGGTGCGTTGGAGTGCTACTCACAGTAAATGGAACCACAGTGCACCATTGCACGGAATGATGTGAACATGTTCACAGCCCTTTCTGGGACATTACTGTAACCTTTCAGACAAAAATTGTATATTATATTTACACACCAAAGGGGTATTACATAATATAGACTTTTTTGCACCACATCAAAATTTGTTTTATGATGTAAGGGAAAGTTGAGACAAAAATCGTTGCCGAATGTTGGAGCCACTTAAATATTTTCACGCAGTTATGCTAATCCTGGCTGCTTTCAAACTGTCCATTTCTATAAGTGCACAGTGGAGCAGGTGGTAAGTTACTCCATCTTATCCACATTTCACTGAACAGTGGATCCACTGGACATATTAAAATTAAAAATGTTAGTTGTTTAAACTTAGTGTGTTATATTTATATATATATATATATATATATATATATATATATATATATATATATATATATATATATATATATATATATAAATATACCTGGCTGATCCATACGTTAGCTGGGAATCACTGTAGTAATCAATGTTACTACAGTGATGGTGGCTGTCTTCTGGGTCCAGTGCCAAGCGGCTGCAATTCTGCATAGTAACCACAGGGGGATGATCCACTGGCAATGCCCCCATTCATAAAAAGCCTTGTATTTTTTCTCAGTTAAAGTGGGTCTAAAGACAAAAGGTTTGTTACCTTAATTCAGAAAATGCATTACGGTAAAACCTTAAGAAAACCTCCTACGGAGAGTGCTGCCAGGAGACCCCAGAAAAAAAGGTTCAGGGCCGCTCTGTGCAATACTATTGCAATCACTTTAAGCTCTGGTTCTCACCAGTGCATGTGACTTGAGATTTCAAAATCTCATGACAAATCACACGCCATTAGAGGCAATGGAACTGTTCAATTTGGTGCAAAGTGACTTTGAAAAAGGTTCCTGCACTATTTCTCCTACGTTCACTGACAGACGCAGCTCTCCATTGACATGTGGGTTATATGCAGATCCTATTAGGAGTTAACTAGGCAAAGAAAGAAAGCAAGCTGGTCCCTCCCAGGGGGCTGTCCTCTCTTTCCCATATAATCCCCCTACTCTGCTCAGGACATCAGTTTTAACATGCCTAGTGCAAGGAGTTGACCTGGCTCCCTTATGGGACCTGCGGTTTAGATTTTTGCTACCGCTTTTTTATTTTTCATCAAGCTAATGAAGACTACTATCAAGAAGCTGGCTGGGGCATAGAGGGTTCTTGGAAAATGCTGTACTTTCCCCAGCATGGCTAACCGATGCGAGCTAGTCCCAGGCTACAGTGGGTCCCGCCGCATCGTGCCCGTTCCGTGCAGGCGGCCAGTGGGTGATCCCCACTTGTGCCCAGTGTCCGGATTTCATACTGTCCAGGGGCTTGTGGCCAGCAGCATCCCTCTCCAGCCTAGGCCGCCATGCGGTGATCCGCCGCCTTTTTGCAGCGGATCGCCGCCATTTTGCCGTAGCTGCGGCCATTTTTCATGGGATTTTCCCTCCAGTGCTGTGGCGGCCAGTTTGCAGGAGCCTCGGTCCTCAGCAGCCCTTTGGCCTCTAGTGGATGTCCTCGGCAGCCATATTGGAGTCACTGCATGCTGAGAAAATGTGCTGCTGCCGGTTTTTTACTTTCACTTTGCTGGGACAGTGTGGCTGGCTGCTGACGGCGCAAGCTCTCTGGCGGTCCTCAGGACGTTTTTCTGTGACAAAAACAGCAAGTATAGCTGGCTTCCTGGGGGTGCTGGTGGCGGTGGGTGCAGTCCTCATGAGTCTCCCTGGCGTTCTGAGGGGCGGTGGTGTGGTTACAGTGTGGGGGTGCCGCTAGTTGTCCTCACTGTGTGTGTTCAGTCTTGAGTGTAGTGAAGGCAGATGACCCTGCAGGGCCCTCTGAAGAGGAATCAGCGACAGTGCAACCTGCGTTGGGGTCCCTGGTGTCTCTAGAACAGCTGAGGGCGGTGTTTGGGGAATTTCTTCCCAGGGTGGGGCCGAGCAAGGCCCCGGGGGCCCCTAAGAAGCGCCCTCCTCCCCCTTGTTCCTCAGGGGAGGATTCCGAACCGGAAGTGGCTTCGGGGGTCACGGGGACCCCCGTGGAGCTTTCTGAGGGTGAACTTGACCCCTCGGAGGATGAGGAAGACCAAGGGGCTAAGGCAGCACGCAAAAAGGCGCTGGTGTCTACAATAATATCTGGCATCCGTGCGTCTTTGCGACTGGACCAAGATGGCGAGTCGCAGACGTCTACTTATGTCTGCGGGACTGCCAGGCCTCCTAGGTCACCCAGAACTTACCCTTATGATACATTTTTTGATCATCTGATCTATCAGGAATGGCAGCGTCTGCAGCATTCCTTCGCCATGCCAAAGCGTTTCGCTATCCGGTATCCTTTTGAGGATAATTTCGTAAAGAAGTGGGTGGACCCCCCGGTGGCGCACCTGAACAAGGCGACGACTATTCCCCTGGAGGGGTTGCCGTAGTTTAAGGATCCTGCCGATAGGAGGACGGAGGCGGTGTCTAAGGCACTTTTTCATTTTGGCAGGATCGGCCTTGAGACCGGCCCTGGCGTCTGCCATGGTGGCCCAATATCTGTCTGAATATACGGCGGAGCTGCAGAATGATCTGAACTGCGGCAGAAAGCTTGAGGCGTCGCAGAAAGCAGAACACGTGTTTCACGGTATCAAATACCTGTGTGATGCAACTCTAGACCTGCTCCCTATGTTGTCCAAAATGTCTGTTTTTGCAGTCATTATCAGACGGGTCCTCTGGTTGCGTTCGTGGTCAGGTGACTACACATCCAAAAAAGGTCTAGTGGACCTCCCTTTTCAGGGTGGCTGTCTCTTTGGGCCTCAGTTGGATGAAATCATTAAGGATTTCACTGGCGGGAAGAGTACATTTCTTCCAGAGCCCAGACGGGGAGAATTTTGCCGCAAGCAGGGACCTGTCTCTTCGGGTCAGAAGAGGTTTTTCCGTGCCCCTGGCGCAGCGGGCAAGAGCCCGCGAGCTGGCAAGGCTACTACAGGGGCCGGAAAAAGACCCTGGCAGCGCAAAAACGAAAAAGCAGAGGATAAGCCCTCCTCTCCATGATGGGTTGCCCCCACCCGAAGATCGGGTGGGGGGAGTCTTCTGGGGTTCGCAGACTGGTGGACTGCCTGCATTTCCGACCGGTGGGTGCAGGAGGTGGTGTCCTCCGGGTACAGGATAGAGTTCAGCACTCTACCCCCAGACAGGTTCTTCCCATCGAACTTGAGACTCCCGCATCAACGTTGGGAGGCCCTTTTCGGGGCGGTTCAGGCACTATCAGACCAGGGGGTGATCGTGCCTGTGCCTCAGTCAGAGAGGTTTCATGGTTTCTACTCGAACCTATTTGTGGTCCCCAAAAAAAGGGGGGGGGGTAAGGCCGGTTTTGGCCCTGAAGGCGCTAAACTTTTATGTGAAATCGCAAAAATTCCGGATGGAATCGGTCCGCTCGGTCATGGCCGCCCTACATCAGGGGGACTTCCTGGCGTCCCCGGACATCAGGGACGCGTATCTCCATGTTCCCATTTTTCTCCGACACCAGCACTTCCTACGCTTTGCGGTGGGAGATCTCCATTACCAATTTGTGGCACTGCCCTTCGGTCTGGCCTCGGCTCCTCTGGTCTTCACCAAGTTGGTGGCCCCAGTGCTGGCGCTACTGAGGCAGAGGGGCATTGCGGTGGTAGCTTACCCCGACGACTTGCTCCTGAGAGCAGAGTCTGCCTCAGCCCTGGAGGAGAGCATAGCTATCACCATGGCCTCGTTGAAGGACTTCGGTTGGCTGATCAATCTGCAGAAGTCGATATTGACCCCGTCTTGTCGCCTGTCATATCTGGGTCTGATTCTGGACACTGAGCAGGCGAAGGTGTTCTTACCTCCGGCCAAGCTGCGGCCCCTGCAATCAGCTGTGCGAACCTTACTGTCTCACCGGCAGTCATCATTACGGTTCTGTATGTGGGTGCTGGGGCTCATGGTGTCGGCCTTTGAGGCGGTACCGTACGCTCAGAGCCAAACTCTGCTACTTCAGCAAGTGATTCTGTCTCGGTGGGACAGATCCCCACTGTCTCTGGACCAGTTGGTCCACTTGGATCATCAGACCAGGGCCTCCTTGGCCTGGTGGCTTCGGGCCCCAGCCTTGATGCGGGGAAAATCGTTTCTTCGCCTGACGTGGTCGATGATCACTACGGACGCCAGCCTGTCAGGCTGGGGGGGCATCCTGGGATATCTGTCGACCCAGGGCCGTTGATCGGCGCAGGAATCTCAGCTTCCGATCAATGTGCTGGAGCTAAGAGCGATCAGACTCTGCCTATCCCGCTGGACGGTGAGGTTGCAAGGGCTCCCGATTCGGGCTCAGTCGGACAATGCCACAGAGGTGGCGTATGTGAACCATCAGGGCGGAACGAGGAGTGCGGCAGCGGCTGCGGAAGCAGCTCTCATTCTGCGTTGGGCAGAACTTCACGTACCGGCAATCTCCACCATCTACATCCCAGGCGTAGAAAATTGGAAGGCGGACTTCCTCAGTCGCCAGACGCTGGATCAGGGGGAATGGTCCCTCCATCCAGAAGTGTTCAGCCAGATTTGCCACAAGTGGGGCACGCCAGACGTGGACCTCATGGCGTCTCGATTCAACCACAAAGTGAAGACCTTTGTGAGCAGGACAAGAGACCCGTTGGCGGTGGCCACAGACACGCTCGTGGCATCTTGGGGTCGGTATCGTCTTCTGTATGCCTATCCTCCCCTAAAACTTCTCCCGCATCTACTGTGCAGGGTAGAAGTGGAGGGAATTCCGATGATTCTGGTGGCTCCGGATTGGCCTCGGTGTCCATGGTACGCCGACGTGGTAAGAATGGTGGCAGACGCTCCCTGGCGTCTTCCGCTGCGAGGCGATCTGTTGTCTCAGGGACTCATATTGCACCCTGCTTTACACTCGCTGGCTTTGACGGCCTGGCTATCGAGTCCCAGGTGCTGAGGGACAGGGGTGTAGACGACTCAGTGGTCCCTACCATGCTGAAAGCGTGCAAGTGTACTTCGCGCAAGATTTATCATCGCACCTGGAGGGCATATATTGCCTGGTGTGAGGCGGGGGGTTGGAACCCTCGCTCTTATGTGGTATCCAGGGTCCTGACTTTTTTACGACAGGGCCTGAATAAACAATTGGCCTTGAGTACTCTCAAGGGCCAGATTTCGGCTTTGGCGATTCTTTTTCAACGCCCTCTGGCGTCATATTCATTGATTCGTACATTTGTACAAGGTGTGCGCCATGTGGCTCCTCAGGTGCGGTCGCCTATGGCACCGTGGGATTTGAATTTGTTGCTTTCAGTGCTTCAGAAGCCACCACATGAGAAGATCAGGGATATTCCCTTACAATTGTTGTCGCAGAAAGTGGCTTTCTTGGTGGCCATCACATCCGCTAGGCGGGTGTCTGAGTTGGCAGCGTTGTCTTGCAGGTCTCCTTAGGCGGTCTTGCGCCCGTCGCCTTCTTTTTTGCCAAAGGTGGTTTCTTCTTTTCATATTAACGAAGATATTGTTCTCCCTTCGTTGTGTCCGCACCCTTCACATCCTAGGGAGATTGAGTTGCATTCCTTGGATGTCGTACGGGCTTTGCGGGTGTATTTGGTGGCTACAGACTCTTTTCGGAGGTCTGACGCGTTGTGTGTCTTGACGAATGGTCCGCGCAAAGGAATGGCGGCCTCGTCGGCTAAAGTGCCTCCTTTTCCAGTCACGGCTCATTCTACCAGGGCTGTTAGCACTTCCTGGGCTTTTCGACACCAGGCCTCGGTGTCACAGGTGTGCAAGGCGGCTACTTGGGCCTCACACGTTTACTAAGTTTTATAAAGTTAATGTGTCCGCATCTTCGGATGCTGCTTTTGGCCGTAAAGTTTTACAGGCGGCAGTGTAGGCGCGTCTGGTGCCTCTTCAGAGGTTCTGTTGGGTGCAGTTGTCGTTTGCCCACCCTTCTTAATGACACAGCTTTGGGACATCCCCACATGTCAATGGAGAGCTGCGTCTGTCAGTGAACGTAGGAGAAAAAGGGATTTTATTAAAACTTACCGTAAAATCCTTTTCTCTGAGTTCACTGACAGACACAGCACCCACCCCTCTGCTTTTTTTTCGGTACGGCTTGTTACGAACTGATGTACTGAGCAGAGTAGGGGGATTATATGGGAAAGAGAGGACAGCCCCCTGGGAGGGGCCAGCTTGCTTTCTTTCTTTGCCTAGTTAACTCCTAATAGGATCTGCATATAACCCACATGTCAATGGAGAGCTGCATCTGTCAGTGAACTCAGAGAAAAGGATTTTACGGTAAATTTTAATAAAATCCCTTTTTTTGTGCGACTGCATTGTGACTTACATTGACATCTGTTTAATGAAATTGTACAGTGTCAGCAATCCGCAATCATTTTTTTTGTTTTCATTTTGGATACGGTAAGGGAGGGTTAATAATCCCTGTCGTGTTTTTTTGCCATCTGTATCCTGTTACCCGTTTTTTTTGCGTTCCCTTCCTTTCCTGTAGCTAAAACAGGAAATCCCTCCAAAGTGGGGGAATCCCTGGTTGTCACCAGGTTACGCAGAACTAGTGCCCCCATTGGAAGATTTTCCCTTTATTTCTCTTCTGGGGACAACCTAAAATTTGGGATTTTCCTTCACTTTCGGTGATAACTGTAAGCGTGACAAAAACCTTAAAGGTGTTCTAATGTCTCTGTTCTACCCAAAACTAAAAAAAAAAAAAAATACTTTAAGGTGAATGGGAATCTGCTGACCTACGTGTGTTTAAAATGCACATCATTTGAAGGAATACCACACCCTTGTACTCTACCCCTTAAGGTGGTGTTCTCTCAAATAAGCATATGTCTATTAGAATAGGTTTCTCCAGGTACCAGGTGATTGAAAGCACAGTAATTGTGATTCTAATAGTTGACCGTAACCTGTTTTAAATATTAATTTTATTAATTTGCATGTTTCTAATGAATTGGTCCTTTTAATTCTTCCCACCCAACCACAATTTCTCGCAGACTGTCGTCCTTGATATGATACTCTGGAAGCTTGTGTTCAACCGAGACAAGCAGGGAGAGTCCCACCTCATGGTCACCCACCCCCCACAGGTTGGAACTTCACTGTTCATATGCACTGGGCAGCTTAAACCCTGCAGTCCCTTTATCTTTAGCATTAGCTGCTATGCAGTGTCATGTGTCTTTGTTATCTGTGTGTGTGTGTTCATCTTCCTGCTACATTTGCACAAATAGCTGTTGAGATAGACTGGTGAATGTGTTGACGTGCATGGTGTGACTTTGTGAGAGGATTTTGCTGTTATGGCTAACCAGTGCTGCTAATATAATGCTTCCCAAAGAACTCATTATGGATTCTACCAAAGCTGTAAAGTATTAAGAATGTAGACTTGATGTATATTGTTCTCTGTTCTCTTGGGGTTGGATATACTGATCTGTTGCTTTACATAGAAATTAAAGTTAGGCTGCTTTCATGTATTTCTTATTATTTTAACTTGTGTTGTTACCTAGATACAGAAGCCCTTACGTCATTCACTTGCTGAACCTATATCTGCTCTTTCTAGGAGGCCATTGATCGTTGGGGAGGACATTTCTGCTCATTTTTGTGTTTCTGCAGAAAAAAGATGCCCAAAGCCAAATACATGCACTTAGCACAGGAACTATTGGTGGATCCAGACTGGCCACCTAAGCCAAGAACAACTACTGAAGCGAAAACTCCTGTCCAAGAAAATGGCGGCCACCATATTGTCACAATTACGTAGCAGTTGCTTTTAGTGGCTTTTTTATTTTGTTTCCAATACGATTGTCCCATATGCACTGCTGGTGGGGTCTGTAATGCATTGTACACTGCAGAGCCCATCGCTAGAGTTTTCATAGTGTCTTCATTCAGGAGTTGGGCATGGTCACCAGCGTTGCATACTTAAGTCTCCATGTAAAGTCTGAATGGAATTAATTTTTAAAAGGCTTCAGAAATGATTTTTTTAAAATAATTTAAATTATATATGCAGCACTGTGCGAGGTGGGGAACATTACATTTTTATTATGAATTATTTCGCTCATATAACATCACTTCTATTTTTCCTTTTTTTTCAAGTCATTTGGGACCATTGTGTAATAAGGTGTAATTGTCATGCTAATTAACTCATTTGCTTTTAGTTTCCTGCGGCCCAAAAATATGTTCAGGTGGGTAAATACATGTTTCCCACACTTCAGATATATCCTCTTCATGCTAATAGTTACAATTTTTGAAAATATATAATGTTGATAGGGGTCTGGGCACCTGCCAAATGAAGGGATGTGCATTGGAGCTTTAAACTTTGTTGGTTTGGGAATGGCTCGTGTTGATGCCATATAAATAATTCTAAAGAAGATGATTAACCACTTCCATACTGTGCAAATTCCAGCACTCTTCTCCTACATGTAAAAATCATCGTTTTTTTTTTGCTAGAAAATTACTCAGAATCCCCTATATATATATAATTAATTTTTTTTTTAACAGAGAACCTATGGAATAAAATGGCAGTCATTGCCACTTTTCGTGTCACACGGTATTTGTGCAACAATTTTTCAAATGCAATTTTTTTTTGGGGGGGGGGGGGACACTTTCATGAATAAAAAAAACAGTAAAGTTAGCCCATTTTTTTGTATGCGACAGATGATGAAATCCAAAAATTATGACACGGCACTCCGGAGCTGCTTGCGAGTTCTTTATTACAAAGTGACTATGTAAAAAACAATGTGACAGATGATGTTACGCCGAGTAAATAGATACCTCACGTGTCATGCTTTAAAATTGCGCACGCTCATGGAATGGCGCCAAACTTCGGTACTTAAAAATCCCCATAGCCGAAGCTCTAACATTTTTTACAGGTTACCTGTTTAGTGTTACAGACAAGGTCTTGGGCTAGAATTATTGCTCTCGCTCTAACGTTCGCGGTAATACCACACGTGTGGTTTGAATGTCATTTACATATGCGGACGCGACGTACATATGCGTGGGGATGAGGCACTTTCATTTTCTTCTTTTTTTTTTTTTTTTTTGAAATATATATATATATATATATATATATATATATATATATTTTTTATTAAAGTTTTTTTTTTTT
>BLSH010251074.1:3448571-3464637 GCA_018402905.1 Glandirana rugosa
TTTTTTTTTTGGTTGTGTTATTTTTTTACACAAAAACACACACACACACATATATATGTATATGTGCATGTATGTGTATGGAGGTATTAATGAACAGGAGTCAACTTGTATACGACGATAATGGGTTTAGTCTTTTAACATTAAAGGAGAAGTTTTAAACAAGGAGTCCTTGATGATTGACTTTTGTACCCGAGGAGATTGTATTGTAAATATCCAATAGTTATGTCACTTATTCGTTTGTCCGGTTTGTTTTTTTTTAGTTTAAACTTTAACCCTTATTTTTGTCATGTATCTCTAGATATTCACGAATAGGTCATTCCCTTTCTAGTCGGACTTTGTGTAATGTTCGATAGTCGAAAGTGAAAATTTAACTTATTTCTAAACAGATATACCCATTTACATGCATTTGGTAAAAAAAATAACGTCGTGGATGCGAGTTGACAGATGTTGAACGGTAGAGTTGTCCTCCGTATGTCTAAAATAAATCTTCTATATACTAAAAAGTTTGTAACCTTTTTTATAGAGTGACTTTATATCTTATTCTCGACGTTTACGAAGTTTTAGGTTTACCTATTGTTTTACAGTTGAGCGTAGGTGCTGCAATAAAAAAAATGGTTTACGTACATTTACCCATATAGACAAATCTTTATTCAATTTAAAAGTGAAAGCTGATAGCTTGTAATGTGTTTCAGGCTGATCTTTCCCTTACTGGATAAGCACTTATAGATCTCTATGTACTGTTTTTATTCCCAATTTCAAATTTGATTTTTTTTTGTTTGGCCTGTTTGCTTATTCACTGTATTGATAACCTATAAATGTTATGTTAGAGGAGCCCATGTTTTCAGTTAGTAGTTCCTGAGGAACAAATTTTGAAGAGGAAATTACAATTTTCTGATTTGGGTAATAGCAGCATATGTTCAACTGAGGACAAGTAATTATGGAGGTATGTGTATGTACGTGTATATGTATATATACACACACACACACACAAAAACACATTTTTTTATTGTGTTGGTTTTTTTTTTTCAACCCAAACTCCATCCAGTGCTTGCGTCAAAATCCATTTCTGAAGCCTGCATGATCTCTGTAAATTATTCTGAAAATGAATGATCCTTTTGTCAATGTCACCAAAAGTTAAAAAAATATTTTTATTTTGCTATATCTATGCATTTCAGACCTTAGAGCTGTGAATTCTGCTGCATTGGTTTCTGATACTGTCTGGCGAAATAATTTGTGTGCATCCTCCAGGCACTATAGGGTTATATTTATGTACATATCCAAACAAACTACATTCTAGGGTCATGGAGGTTGGGGAGTGTGGTATTGGTATTCCAAAAGCTTTCTTGTGCTGTCGGTATATCTGTTGGCCATTCACAATAATGGGGCTAGAAACCTTTCATATGAGAAATGCCTAAAACCTGCCATTGTTCACCTCCCTATGAAAATGCTAGCTACCTGGCTTTCATGCTGGTCCTCTAAATTTATAATTTTATGTTTGAAAGTTAAGTCTGATCAGATATGTAAATCAACAGTTTCCGACTTTGCTGACTGCACGCTTGTTCTGGAATACATTGGAAGTCATGTAGCCAGAGGAGCCACAGGAAAGTGGAAAGCCATGGAACTAGCATTTTTTGGAGGTCAGTGATGGAAGCACATGGGTTTCCCTCATGACATGTTTTCCTCAAGTTGATCAGAATGTCATGTATACTTCTGTGTACCATCATACATGCCATATGTCATACCTACTTCAACCTTGTAAAATATATTTATTATGTTATAGTAGGCTTAAAATCTTCATATCTTCCAACATATTTCTCCATCCACATCCACGTAGTCGTGTATATAAAGGGGCAGTTAAAATTGTAATAGTTAAAGTGGAATTCCAGGATAACCCAAACTGTCCCCTCCCCCTTCCTAATACCAGTGTTTACTAATCTGTGCAAGAACGATGTGTATACTTAACTATTTTCAAGCCACTCCAATGGAGTGATCCTACTCCCCACTGTCAGCCAGCACTGCTTCAGGGGACAGGAGGGAGTGCCAACAGCAGGTGGGTCATTAAAACCCATGAATGATGTCACGCTCCCAGGCATTACCAAGCATTGTATATCAGGAAGAAGATCTGCTGCATACCGACATGGAGTAAAGTCCTTTATTGAGGCATCAAGGCAAATTCCAAAAAGACATGACACACCGCAACTGCAATAAGCCTAAAAGAGAGGACGCGTTTCACCCATCTATGTGTGCTTACTCATCACATTACCAACCATTGTCTTAGCGCTCTCTCCCCTCCCCAGACCTGTGCAACTTGAAAACAAGTAAGTTTGCCGATCTTTCTTACACAGGTTAGTAGGCATAGGTGTTAGGAGAGGGGAGGGGACAGTTTTTAGGGGCAGGTTAAGGTTATCCAGGATTACTCTTTAACACTATGCCTCCCTCAGCACAACAAGCCTATTTAAGGGATTTAAATGCAGTAAATTAGTGGTGTTTTTATCCTTTCATGATCTGAATCCATGACAGCTTTAGTTTGTCATAGGCCTTTTTTATGGCTGATACAGCAAAGCAGTGTATTTCCATGTTCTGGATAATACTCTAAGAACCTTCAGCACAGTTATTCCAAAGTTTTATTAATGCTCTGTATATTTTTAACATGAGAAATTTACCTCACTTTGAGGTAAATCCATTATATGTGCATTTTTTAGGTTCATTTTGTCGAAAATGGCACCCATTGAGATTATTTGCCAGAACTGAGAGGTGTTAAGTCTTTTCTTTTTTGCTGATGCTGCTCTAACAGCCATTGGATTACTGGATTGTACAGTGTTGTTTATTATAGCAGGTGTTTAATAGCCAATTCTGTGAATTCTGGCCCTAACTGATGGTATGCATTGAATTGTTAGTGTTATTTTAAGGTCTTGTGTAGTGACATTGCTCAGCAAACTACCTAACAAATGGTTGGTATTGTGCACAGAAAAGTTGGTTGTGACTAAGCATTCATCCTTTCCCTGTGCCACCGCACCCCCTTCTCCGTCATCCACCACCGCAATCCTCCAATTGTACCCTTTGTTTACATTAATGCTGTTGCTCTGCTCGCTGAAGCCAAACCTTTTAGGGTCCTTTCACACATGGCATGTCCCTTTTGACGGACTCTGCTAGCTCAGCAGGGATTGATCCATTGACAGGCGGATGACAGGTCCTTCTCTGCTCACTATGGGGAGATCGGATGAAAACGGATCTGCCTCCGTTTTCATCCGATCCGCCAGAAGGATGGAAAATAGGGTTTCCATCCATCTGAATTTAGCGGATCGGATAGGGGCGGATGTCAGCGGACGTTTCCCTGCTGACATCCGTTGCTCCATAGAGGTGAATGGAGCTTCGATCTGGTCTGCCTGAAAAACTAACAGGCGGACTTGATCGAACAGCATGTGTGAAAGGGGCCTTAGTGATGATTGCACATTAACAGACAGTGGTGCTTGGCAACCTGTGGCTCTCCAGCTATTGTGAAAAAAATAGGAATAGCATACATGCCACCAAATATCCGAGTGTGCATTCTGGGTCTCTGGAAGGGATTCCATACCTATAATAGCAGGATTACATATTGTGCATATATTTATATAGAATATTATAAACTGCTGCCAAACACCTAACTTTTTTTGCACTAACATTTTAGCAAAAATGTAATGTGTAACATACAATCAGATTGTGTAGAATCTTTTTATGTCTATTATAAGGCTGTATTTTTTAGAGCAAGGAAGACAAGGTAATTTTATTGAATCAACTGCACAACAAATGACGTTTCTTTTGTGTCCATTAAGAGAGATAGGGAGGCATTATCTGTTGGGTCATACTGCCTGCCTACGAGAGGATTGGACTCTGGCAAACAAAAAAAAATGGAAGTCGGCCCTGGATAAACTCCTACTATGAGCATGCTTCAGTTGATGCTAATGTCCTAGGAGGATGGGTATTTTTTTTCCGTTCTGTGCCTGCAACTGTTTTGCTAGCATTTTTACTCTCCAATCAAGATTATTTATACATCACTGATTGAACTTGTTTCTACATGGCAGTTATATGGATCAGCATAGCTTTGAAGTGCTGGACCCCACTTAAAATAAATTTTGTGGGACTTGTTGATCTTTGGGGGTACCAAGTTCCCCTTAAGGCATTCTCAAGAGCTTGTTCTGGTAAAAAGTTAGCCATGGAATGTTTCCAGTCTCAGAGCCACTGGCATTACCTCTGTGCTTGCCCACCATTTCATCATGTAAGTAGGCAGTTAGGGCAGAGTGCCTGGTGCCGCAAATTTCCTGCAGTCTGTTGGTTTCAATGCAGAAAGGGTAAAAGCTGAAGGATTGAGTTCTGACATCATCCAAATTGAAAGAGCCGGGAACCGCCGTGTTTACATTGTGGCTCGCTGGCGGACATCGGGTTCGGGTTCGCCCGGGCCACGGGCACACTCCTCCGGATTGCTCCCTAGCTGTGCCTGTGCGATTCGCGCTCAGCGTCCACACCGCCGCAAATATACAGCGACTAAAATATACAGTAACTAAATCCTAAAACTGAATAGATTACACGCTCTGTAAAGGTAATGCTCCCACCCAGCTATAGCTCTTCAATAATAAAATAAAAACTTGATATAGACACAATAATAATACAAGCTGCACTAGTTTGTTATTTGGAAAATAAATCCTGGTTTCATTAGCTGATGGATTAAATTTATGCTGAGATTTGCAGTTTGCGATCAACAGTATACGCACAATGCACACGTCTAATGTAGTATTATTATACAATAAGGTAAAAAAAAACAGACTTTCTAGGATGACATCCAGGGATATAGATTTAAAATGTAGGAATAGAAATATTTATACAGGATGTTATTAAATAAAAGAATAAGTAGACAAAGTAACTTATACATTACATAGTCTGTTTACAGAAAAGGTGCAATGGAAAGCTGCTTATTTCAAGTGGATGTAAACCCTCACATATACCCAGTAAAGTGAACAGCCTCAGATGATACACAGAGATGAAACAAATCTCCCTACATAAGTTTTTCTTGTATATTGGCTGTCTTCAGTTTTATATACTGTTTAGAAAGTGCACATTGTGTTAGAATTTTCACTTCCTCATTCAGCAGTAGCCATGTAGTCTTGAATTACACTGTGAGACAGCTTATTGGAGGAAAGGCACACACCCCCTCCACATAAGTGGAGACTTTCAGAGCTGTGCTGTGAGTAGAGCAGCTTTCTGCTAATCTATTTATAGCACCCATCCTGACACAAAATTCAGGTTGGTTTTATCACGTGTCGGAAGTTATCAGGCTGATAACAGAAGAATGGAGCAGGAGAAAGCCATGGGACTTAGTGCTTTGAAGAGAGATAAGAAAACACTGCAGATATATATGCCCAGCTGAAATTTCATGAATCTGGTTTACATCCACTTTAATTAGTTAAATCATTTTGACTCCACTTTTAAAATCCTCAAATCGAATCACCCCTGCTAGTATGGGGGTGAATTCTGTGAAGGGCAACATTGGAAAACCATTTCATTTGTTAATTGTCTACTTGTAAAATGCTTCCAGATAAGAGTACTTAAAGCAGAACGTCACCCTAATTGGGAAATTTTGCTTTTCCTAATCCTCCTCCCCCATTTTTAGTAGGTATTCACTCCCACTTTCATCAGAATAGCGTATGCAATTCCACCAGAAATACCCCCACCCCACCACTGCCTGCAACCTCCTGGGACATGTCACGGGTCCCAGGAAACTGCAGTTCCACACAGCGCAGCTCGCACATGTGCAGTGTGAAGCTGCATAGTGTCACAGCTAACTTTTCACAGTAAAAATGCTGGTGCTAGGGACCCAGTGACCCACAAAGAACTGTCCCGGGTGAGGGCGGTGCTGCATCCCTGGACAGGTAAGTGTCCTTTTATTAAATGTCAGCAGCTTACAGTCAGCAGTGACTGAAGATCCTCTTTAAGATGCCATTAGAAATTGCACAGATCAACAACCCCGATGGTATTACAGTTAATGATGCTAATGATCTCTTGTCCAATGAATTCATTTTATGCTATGATTTGCTGTTTGTGATCAACAACATACGCACAATGCGGATGTCTAATGTAGTATTAGTAGTGGTAGTAGTAGTATTATAGTTTTGTGATTTCAACCGCAGTGGGACATTTGTCCATCAGCACTGTGTAGTGTGGATGGTAGACTCTGTTCACCAGTGTATGGCCAGCTTGAGGCTGGCAAATAGCAATCAGATTGTACAGTATTCTGTTGTCTATCAGGACTGGCGCTTCTAAAAGTGTCTAAAGCTCTTACAGCTTTTAGGTAGGTTTACAGGTGTCAAGAGCTTGGGAGTTAATTTAATGTTCAATGAATTAATGCTGAAGCGCTAAACGCACCTAGCATTTAGGCATGTTTAGCTGCGTCAGTCTTTTTTTTTCTGCTAAAATTCTGCTGCTCCTAGATGCACTGGCAGTGGGGTTAAAATTGTCTCCTGTCTCTAAAAGCCTCTGCCACTAAACGCTGCTAAAAGCCTATGTGCGCTTGGACACATAGGCTAACATGGAGGGGCGTTTAGAGGCAGGAAAAAAAAAAAAGACGCTTGACGCCCCTAGAAGCAGCTGCAAAAACGTCCAGTGTTCATGAGGACTTAATATGCAAGATCATCCCTATCAGCCTAGAGAGTTTGTCACTATAGAGAGGGGTGCACTTAAGGAAAGCAGGCAGGCACTGAGTGCCGCTTCTCTCAGGGTGTTACCCCTAGGAACTCTTGGGTTGTAGACATTAGTCTGCTACTTTAGACATTAGAGCATCAGCAGATCAGGCAACTGCCAACTTGTGGGCTGCATTTAAATTATTTTTGCTGTGGCTGGAGAGTTACAGTTTGTTGGTTCAAACTAAGGCCCCTTTCACACTTGTGCGACCCAATTTTACTGCGATTTTGACGCGATTTGGGATCAGTATGACTTTGGTCTGACTTTGTTGCAACTTTGGCTCAATGAAAACCTATTACAAAGTCGCCCAGAAGTAGTACAGAAATCGCATCTATATTATTCAGCTGCGAATTACATGAGACTTTGAGGGTTTAACATTGAAGTCTATGGACCTCAGGTTGCATCAAAGTTGGGCCAAAGTAATGCAGGGACTATGAAGTCGGCACGACTTGAAAGTCATACAGATATGAATGGCACTCATTGGAAATAATGGGGAACGACTTGTCATGGGACTTTGCAGTCCCAAATCACAGGACAACTCGCACAAGTGTGAAAGGGGTCTAAGGGACACCATAGTTGAAATAATATTTACATCACTGTTAAAGTTTGATGCTGTGGGAGGGATTTGGTTTGTTACATTTCATCCCTCAATTGTGTTCCATGTTCCAAAACATTTGAACTCAAATAAATGTATATTCAGTTTTGGCAGAATTTCTCATAAAAATGTTTCTCCCTTAACCCTGTATGTGCCTGGGGGATTTCCATTCCTGATGAATGTTTTTTTTTTTTTGTTTTTTTTTTACTGCCTCACCACAAGGGATTTATTTTAAGACTTTCTTTTTAAACAGGAAATGGCAGCTCTTTCTCTTTATTTACAAGGGCTTTAGATAGTGGCCTTCAACGCTATCACGTTGTTGCAGGCTTCTCCAATTGAAAAGGAGCTGCACACAAATTGTAAAGACTAGTGAACTTGCCTGAACTTTTTTTTCATTCTGCAATCCTCACGCTGAACAGTTCAGGAACGAAGCAGCTATAAAATATTTTCCCTGTCTTTTCTATGTGTGTTGTGGAGCTAAATATGTATGTATATCTTGCAGATAAAAAAAAAAGAGAGTGCACAAATGTATAAAAGAATCTAGCTTTTGCAAAACAAAATGTGTTTAATATATATTAATGAAAAATATGTTCTTGTATTATCTAAGAAAAATAGAAGTATCCCTCAGGGTTATTTTATTTTCTTTACTGTAGAGATTGCTAAGAAGCCCAGCAAATTTGCAGTGTTGTGTCTATATATGTGATAACATCAAGGCTACTAGTTGTGCCCTCTGATCACTACACTCTGGTGAGGGTATCCTTTTATGGTTGTGGGCTAACTGCATCAGTGCCCTTTTTATTAGACCATAATCCACCTTTGTATGTCAGAAAGATATGCTTTAAAGAGCTGTGTTCTGCAGTACCAATCCATCTTTGCTGCTTGTCATTATTCAACTTACTAGAGCAATTTTTGCTGTAATGCAATGTCCTTGTTGGTATTAAGCTAACACAAAGGGGCTTAGTAAATGGAGAGCAATGGTGTACTATAGCCTATAACTAGGGGTTATGAAAGCCGTGCACCAAGCCCTGTAGTTTCAGTTTTGTTGTGTTTTTTTCCCTTCTAAATCTGCTTTTTAACATGATAAATGTGTCTATAGTCCACTCTGCGCTTGCTATATATTACTTTGCCACCTATGTTTCATGTAACTGGTTCGGTCTTTGTGTAGCTAGCAAGTATATCTGATGCTCTTTGTGTAGCCTTTATTTGTGCTTTTTTGGTTGCTGGATCTTTTGACATTTCACATTTGATGTACAAGAACTGCATACGTGAGATGAATGTTGGTATATTTTTATTTAGAGACCTGACTTGTGTTTTTTCTTTTAAGCCAGTTAGAAAATGGCTGATAAGAAGTGACCAACATACCTCTTTAGTAATCTAAAATGACTGGCAGCTTTCTTCCTCGTGGCCAAGTATATAGCACTGTTGCATCTTCAGCTATCTTTTCATTTTTCCACATAGGACCTGTACTAGTAGACGGTGTTAATTTCTGTCATATGTTCATTAAAATAAATAATGCTGCAGTTACTGCATGACGATAGTGGCTAAAATCTCCTATCATAATTCTTTTACTTTTGTACAGTAATTCTTTTTAGCCTTTTGACTTTTTTTTTTTATTTCCCCCTACCAGTCCGTCCTGGAGGAGTTGAATTTGCAAATTTTCATATTACATAATGTATTTGTTCTAATTGTTGCAATAATTTATTTTTATTTATTTGTTTTCATCATCTGCGCTTCAGATTTTGCTAATCTGTGTTTTGTTTATTGTATAATTTTGTTTTTGTACATGTATATTGGATGTCATGCAGTATCCTTTCTTTGTTGGCGGGAGTTATGTTTTGTCCAATTTGTTTTCAATCTGTTGCACTGTGGGACACATCAATAAAAGCACAGATCCTGTATAGCTATGTTGATGATGCATTGCACGTAGTGTAACATGGTTTATTTAGAATGCATTGCCAAGAAAGTAAAGACCAAAGCGATACATTTCCAAAGCTTCCATCTCTAGTTTTTAAAATTTTAGGGGCACCTGTACGAACTTCATCGCTGTAGATTTATAGCCATGTCTCATTCAAGCATTAGAAATTTGTACTACTACTTCTTGTTTGCAAAATAATAACATTGTAACCAAATGGAACTTTAATTACACTGGGTTTAAATGCTGGCTATGCAGTTTTGACATTCCCAATTGATTGTGATAGTAAACAAAATAAAGCTGTTTAAATCGGCAGCATCAATTACACAAGTCATCTTGCAGCAAGGAGATTTCTTTCATTCAGGAGTAACTCCATTAAATTAAATTGTTCCAATGAGAAAATAATCATTGTAGATGGGTATAGAACATAATTTATTGTTTTTGTTTTTTTTTGTTTTTTTGTTTTTTTTAATGTCCCTTTGCATATTTAAACATTAAAACTGTTTAAAGCTGAACTCCAGCAAAGCTGAGATCTCTTCCTTGCAGGGCTGCACCCACATGCAGTTTCCTGCTTGTTTAGGGGACTGTAAAAGCAATTTTACTTACCTGATCCTCTGTTCCCCAGGCAGATGGTGTACGCTCCATGCTCTGGAAGGTGACTGTCTCTCAGCATCCTTATGTCCAGTGCAGGGCTATGGACCCTGCATTAGTCTTGATGACATCAGGACCTTAAACTGCTGCAGCATAGTAGGGAAGAGGATGCAGAGCCGGTTTGGCAGTGCAGAGGATCTGTTAAGTAAATCCACTTTTCCATGCCCCTTAGACCTAAACAAGCAATTAGTTTCCTGAAGTTCAGCTTTAAAACTTTATGGCAGAATAAAAACACTTAAAACAGTATTGGCATCTGTTTTGGCTTATAAACAATTCTCTTAGGGTGATTTACTTAAGAAGCAGATAAAATGTTCCCTGAGCTTAGTAAAAACGGTGGTGTTCACTTCAGTCATCAAATAACGTGCAAGAACGAATCTTGTATGCTTTCTTTTTAAAGCGGTTGCACACCCAAAAAAAAACCCCAAAAAACCCTGTAAGGCAAAGGCATAATGAGCTAATATGCACCACATACTAGCTCATTATGAAATACTTACCTCTTGTGTATCTCCCCCACAAGCAGTCAGGTGTGTTTAGCTTCAATGCGTGCAGATTTTTCCCCTGCATCTGAAAGCTCTATTTTCTCTTCTCTGAAATCCTCCGTTGTCCCATTTTGTTTTTTTTATTAACTGCTTCAGCCCCGGAAGAACTTACCCCCCTTCCTGACCAGAGCATTTTTTTGCGATTCGCACTTTAATTGACAATTGCGTGGTCGTGCAACGTTGTACCCAAACAAAATTGATTACCTTTTTTTTCCCCCACAAATAGAGCTTTCTTTTGGTGGTAGTTAATCACCTCTGCGTCACTTCTGATCACCACTATAAACAAAAAAAAGTGACAATTTTGAAAAAAAAACAATATTTTTTACCATTTGCTATAATACATGTACCAAAAAAAAAAATCTATAAAAAACAAATGTATTCATCAGTTTTAGCCGATATATATGCTTCTGCATATTTGTGGTAAAAAAAAAAAACGCAATCGGCGTATATTGATTGGTTTGTGCAAAAGCTGCCGCGTTTACAAACCATGAGAACTCATTTATGGCGTTTTCCCTATTTTTTTATTTTTTTTTTACTAGTAATGGTGGTGATCTGCAATTTTTATCGGGACTACGATATTGCGGCGGACATGCTGCACATTTTTGACACTTTTGTTGAGATCAATGACATTTATACAGCGATCATAGCTAAAAATAGCCACTGATTGCTGTAGAAACGTCATTGGCAGTGAAGGAGTTAACCTGCAGGGGGGTGATCTAGGGGTTAACTGTGTTCCCTGTGTGTTCTAACTGTATGAGGGTTGGGCTGCCAGGGGCATAACGGATCTAACTGATCCCGAGTTTACATCGACGGTTCCCCTTTCTGGCTCTCTCACAGGCGATCGCAGGTCGCTGGTGGACATCGAGTCCGCACGGCCCCGCTCACGGAGCGCGCACATGCGCGGATCGCCATTTATAAACTGCAATTTGCGGGAACGTGCCACTTTGCGACCGTATGTATACTATACGCGGTCAGCAAGTGGATAATAATAGTAATATAGAGAGCCTACAAATAAAATCACCCCCTAACGTCCAGATCTGATGGTTGTAAATATTTTATAACTGTGCAAAAACCTTTCTTAAAGTGTGTTTCTGCTTTTTGAGAAAGCCACACTGTTCTCATTCAGACAGTTAAAAAAAAAAAAAAAAAGATTTACCTTTTAAATATTTCTTATGAGAAGATGGCATGGTTGACTGCAAACATTTCTCAACTGGTTCAGTGTGATGTGTCCCAATAGAAAGCCTTAGGACAAGCTGAGTTCCCTCCCATTAATATACAATAGAGAAGCCCAGGTTCTCAAAGCGGAGTTCCAGGCCAAAAGACAACTCGGTCTTAAGCAATAGTGCACCCCCCTTGTTTTTGAAGGTATATCTATATAGATGACTTTTTAGTACCTTTTCTGCGTTTTTTTTCTTCTGGACTTCCATCCTATGGCACTGCGAGGTACGTAGTTTCTCTGCATTTCCCTGCCGGTTTCCCTTACTAGCAATGCCAGTGCCTGCACCCGGAGCTGATGGATGGATCAGCTTGGGATGCTGACATTGCGGGTTCCCTGGACAGGTAAGTGCCCTTATATTAAAAGTCAGCAGCTACAGTATTTGTAGCTGCTGACTTTTCATTTTTTTCCCCCATGCTGGAATTCTGCTTTAATGTTTGTTCTATTTTGGGACATAGAGTATTCAAATCTAGTTTACAAAAAATGAGGCGAGATTTGGCAGCAATGTGCAAACAGGATTAATTATGACAAACCCAGCTCCCCAGCCCCCTCAAAAGTAGAACCAAGTAGGATTTTTCTTTGCTGCAGTTTCTAAAAGAAGAGCATCTAAAAATGCAAGATTCAGTCCTTTTAACATTTTTTTTTTTTTTTTCTAACGTTACGTTATGTGAATGGGGACATGTAACAAATATAAAGTGTTCCCCCAATTTGAATACACAAGTGGAAATGCACTATAAAATAAATGATTCGCTTTGGACCAGAGGTTTTACCTAGAAATGCCTACATTTAAACATTTTAGTTGATTCCCTTTGTATAAAGATGTTTAGGCACAAAGTTGTGTGTGCAAACAGTATAGTTTTCATGGGCTGATGAGCTATGTCAATCCCCATTACAGGCTAAAATAACTAATAGTTTGGCAACTCAGATTGTAAAGATGTAGTCCTTTTCAATAAACTGTATAAGCAAATTGTAAAGCAGTTAATTTTAACCCACCCCAACCATTTTTTCCCCACTTTATTGAATTCAGACCTGTACAAGATTTCCATTGGTAGTCAACAGGCCTGTATGTTGTGATTTGCTGCTTGCACAGTTTTATTGGGCTAGATAGTTTAACATTCCAGGGGTACAATATTGTACACAGTTCCATCCTTGGAAGTAGATATTTTTATGTCACACTCTGCCCTGCATCTCAACTTCTACCTGTTTATCCCATTGTTCTGACAGAGAAAAGAGAAATGGATGCTGCATATCAAAATGAACAAAGTGCTGCTGTTTACGGTACCCTACTGTAATAGTAAAAAGACTTTCAATTGTAAATATCCAATGTAAATACATGTAAATCATTTTGTGATTAAAGCCCTTTTAAATAAAAAAACACACAAAATATAGTCTAGTGTCAGTCTAGTTTCTGGTGCTTTTTCTAGTTGACATACTTTACAAGGAACATTTAAGGTTTTCAGTAAAATGTACACATTATCCATGTTATATTTGTTGAGTACTTGTGTCACAATTGCAAAAATATAATCTCTGTTATAAGGTGGTCTCATATAACGTTTTAGAGTGCAATGCATAAGGTCAACAAGGTTGAAATGCTTGTGAAAATGGTGACAAATACCCATAGTCTTCAGTCAAGAGTCCTGCTACATCACTGCTGAGCTTTTCTACACAGCTATTTGGATCTGCCTTCCCTAAGCCAAACTTTGGAGTGCTGTACCCAGACCCTTCTGGACTGGACATGTGCAGGACCAGCCTGGAACATGGCCTTCATGCACTGGGCTCTGCATTGTGGCTCTTTCCAGACCTGAGTGTACTGTTAGCAATGGTGTACTTTCCAGTTCTTGAGCTGTGGCACAGCCCCAGGTGTGACCCTGTCCCTGAAGGCTCGCTTTTTGATTGGTTCATGCGGGCCAAGCATTGGGAACTCCCTCAGTACTAGAACCACTGGCTACTGTTTTTAAAATTCCCCCTTCAGTTGGTTTCACTGTGGAAAGGGCTAACATTGAGGAATTGAGCGCTTTTTCCCATCATTCAGCATTAGTGAAGCACTTTTATGACACGTGGATGATTTATTTGCTATCTGCCTATAGTAACCTGGTCCCCTATGGCCACCTGACCTTCTCTTGCTACGAAAAATTGTGTTTGGAGTATTCATAAAGGATGTCACTGATTGGTAAGACTACCCAAGTTCTGCAAGAGGAGAAGCCTAGGTCTCAGTCTGGGAAGACTTGCTACTTCTTGGAGGCCAAGAGTTCCTTTTGTTACTCCCAGGCCTTGACCTCCAAAGCCATTCCTGGCTCCTAATCCACCCCTAAATCCCGGGCTTTACATTTGCAACATTAGAGAGCCCTTCCACTTTCCGAAGTGTGGGGACATATGTTAGCCTTTGCTGACATTTGTACAACCAGCATCTCAGATGCTTGTGTGTGGAAGGTGGTTTCCAGGGGCTACAAGCTTGAATTTAGCTTACGGTACCCGAAACCTGGCTTCATGAATCTGACAATACAGCTCATGCTTCCCTCTCCCATGGTGGCCTTCTCTCAACACACTCCCCTAGACCAAGTGGATGGAAGGGAGGTGGAGTGGGAATCCTTCTTGCACCACACAGCACCTCAGGTACTCCACCCTCCTCCCTCTCTGACACTCTCCTCTTTTGAAGTACATTGCATCTGTCTATTTTCTCCTATTTCTCTAAGAGTTGCTGTCATTTACCAGCCCCCTGGGCCGGTATCCACTTTCCTTGATGACTTCCCTGCCCTGCTACCCCACTTTCTCTCTTCTGAAATCCCCAAGATCATTCTTGGCGACTTCAACATCCCTGTTAACGCTATCACTACTCTTCTAAACTTCTGAAGCAATGGATACAGGCTCCTACTCACTCCAACGGAAACACCCTAGACCTTGTCTTCTCTTAACTGTGCACTCTGTGCAACCTTTCCAACAATCCTCACCTACTCTCTGATCACCACCTTATTAGTTTCACTCTTTCACTGTCTTCCACCTCCTCTCCCTCCAGCTGCCTAACAGTTACCCATAGAAACCTTCGCCACCTCAACCCTTCTCTTCTCTACTCTGCTAATGACCGCCTCTATGACAAAATCTCACCCCTGTCCTGCCCCAACCCCAACCTAGCCACACTCGCCTACAACAACTCACTGTCATTCTCCCTAGACAAGCTCGCCTCCCTTACTACATGCAGAATCCGGCCCCGAGCACTACAACCTTGGCAAACAAACGACACCAGAAGTCTCAGAAAACGTAGCCGCGATCTTGAGCGTCTGTGGCATAAGACTAAGCTCCAAGAAGACTTCAAACATTACAAATCTGCCCTCCTAAAATACTATTCCTGCATCCAAACAGACCTACTTTATCACACTCATTAAAACATTATCATCCAGTCCCCATCAACTCTTCTCGACCTTTAACACTCTACTCTGTCCTCCACTGCCTCCACCCTCTAATTCACTCACTGCCCAGGAGATTGCCAATCACTTTAAAACTAAGATTGATAACATTCATGAGGAAATCTCCAATGCGCACAAACCACCCCCACTCAACACCCCATGTCTACAGATACAATCACTACTTTCTACATTCAACCCTGCCAGTATTAGCGAGGTTGCTAAAATTTTATTGAACACCCATCTAACCACCTGCCCCCTGGATCCTGATCCCTCACAAATGCTACGCTCACCCCCCAACTCAATTCTACATTCAATAACTCACGTTTTCAACCTTTCCCTCTCCTCTGGCATCTTCCCAAACTCTCTAAAACATGCCATAGTCACCCCTATCCTTAAAAAGCCCTTACTGGACCCCACCAACAACCTACGTCCCATCTCCTTACTCCCCTTCTCCTCCAAACTCCTCGAAAGACTAGTCTACAACCGACTGAGTGACCATCTGACCATGAACAAACTTCTTGATCCCCTTCAGTCTGGATTTCGCCCTCAGCACTCTACAGAAACTGCTCTCCTTAAACTCACTAATGACCTAATAACTTCTAAAACCAACGGACACTATTCTGTACTACTACTCCTGGAACTCTCTGCTGCCTATAACACAGTAGACCACCCCCTCGTCCTCAAAAAAACTCCACGCCTTTGGTCTCCATGACTGTACTCTTCGCTGGTTCTCATCCTACCTATCCCACTGCTCCTTCAGTGTCACCTACAACTCTACTTCCTCCTCTCCTCTTCCTTTCTCTGTCAGTGTCCCCCAAGGTTCTATTCTTGGACCTCTCCTTTTCTCAATCTACACCTCCTCCCTGGGTCAGTTGATTGTCTCCCATGGCTTTCAGTATCATCTCTATGCTGATGACACACAAATCTATCTCTCAAATGTCAGTACCTCTGGTTTCCGCACCTCAAAAAAACTCCTGCTCCCCCACCAGATGACACAATATCCGTCGTCTCTCAAGGTCCTCATCATCATGTCTTATCACA
>BLSH010251074.1:3485749-3514223 GCA_018402905.1 Glandirana rugosa
GGGAAGTTGTTTTACATGAGTGTATCACGTACTAGGTGTATCAAAATAAGTCGTGTATTTTACATTTTCGTTTGGGGGGAAGGTCTACATTTGAGTGTGAAATTTTTTATTTTCGTCAGTAGTATCAGTGTTAGATTACATTTCTACAGAGCCGATCTCTGACCAGGCAGAGTGGTGAGGTTGCGAGATCGCTTGGTCGCGCTTCGCTTCGCCGCAAGGGCCCATGCCTCTTCGGAGTCGGCTACGTCTACCTGTCGGCGCGCCAGTGCGGGACTGTGAAAAGCAGTAGTGAAACAGACTCCCGCACTGGCATACCGCGCCTCAGAGACGATATAGAGTTTTTGTCTGCCCTCCTAATTTGGGGAGACAGGAGAGAGAACTTAGCTTTTACATTTTATGTGCTGAATAAAACTATGTGGATCATGCACTATGTGAGTACATTTTGTTGAAGGGCCAGTCTGACCACACATATACCGAGGATCTAAGAGGTGGAATTTTGGAGGAAGTGATGATTGGAATTACTTTGAGAGCCTGACCGCTGATAATTAACTGATTGGGTTTCAGTTCGATTTCATACTCATTTATGATCCAAATGGTGTCGATTGAAGGAGAGGTGAACACCTATGAGATCTGAATGCGGGTTATCTATTGATATCCGGTGAGTTTTTCCACATTGGGGGGTCTTCCTCCCATTATCTCTGCACGTGGTGTGGTGGTGGCCAGGACCTCAGCATTTTCTATCTAGAGTGGATGGACTTATTACTCACCTGTCAAAGAAGACTACAATTTTGAAAGACTGTTTAGCACTGCTTGCAATTTGTTAGTCACAGTTCACTTTGATTATCATGTTGCGATTTGAGTATTGATAATTTAAAGTAGCAGCTACTTATTATTTCTGTTCTCTGTATATCTCAACATTATGCATTTCTGTGCCTAAACTGTGGAGACACACACTCTTACCCAGGGCGCTGATACTTGTGATTCCGTTCTTTGGGACTGATTTACAGGATTGTGTTATTACTTTAATTTGAGTGCAAACATTCTGCATGGATATTACAAGATCAGTCATTCCTTCCCTCCATCTGTGGGACCTTTTGCCTCCATGGACATCAGGGATGCTTAATTGCATGTGATCATATTTCTAATGCATCAATGTTACCTGTTTGGCTGGCACACGACATTAACAATTTGCTTTTCTCTTGCTCTATGCACTGCACTCTGGGTCTCCACCAAGATGCTAGTCTCTACCAGGCTTGCCAACCGCCAGTAAATTTACAGAAAGTTTGTAAAAATCAGTGATTTTTACAACTGTCTATAAATATCAGGGTCTGATAATTTGTCATGCTGTGCTGACTTTTTAAGTGTAAATCAGGCAAATTACTTGATATGGGTATTGTCAGTGTTTCCATGTTGTGTTTAAATATCAATTGTCTTCGTTTTTAATAGGAGTTCTATTATTTTTCAAGTTGCCAGTAAAAAATGTGCTCTGCTAGTAAATTTTCTATGTTTTGCCAGTAAAAAATGCTGCTGGAGGTTGGCAACACTGGTCTCTGCTTTTGGAGCATTCCCTTAGTGGGATACCTAGATGACCTACTGAGTGAACAGTCAGCACAAATGCAATCAGTCAATGCCCAATAAACTCTTTAGGCCTCATACACACGGGCGTTTTATAATAAATAAGCAAAACGCCAGGTCCGACGTTTTTTTAAAAATCTGCGGTTTTTGCGGCGTTTTGCATCGGCGTTAGCGAGCGTTAGTGAGCGTCGGCGTCAATAGGCGTTTTTTAAAAAAAAATCAGTCCTCTGCTATTTTTCAACCTAAAAACGCCGGCGTCAAAAAACGCTTGTTAACGCCGGTACGGCGTTAGCGGGCGTTAGCAAGCGTTAGTGAGCGTTTTGCCGATTGGCGGCAAAAAACGCCAAAACGCTACAGCTACAGAACGCGATGGTCCCGCGTTCTAAAAACAGCTCACTAACGCCGACGCCCTCTACTGCTCACTAACGCCGGCGTTTTTAGAAGGCCATTGAATAACATGGAGAGCTGCAAAAAACGCCTACAAACGCCGGCAAGCAAAACGCCCGTGTGTATGAGGCCTAAAACTCTGCAAAGGTTCAGGTGAGTCCTGAGCCTCCAGAAGTCAGTCCTGGAACAGACTCCTTGGGGTTGATTAATACAGGAGAGTGCAAAACCCGGAGCAGCTGTTCATGGTAGCCAATCGGCTTCCAACTTTGTCGTCTTCAATTAACCTTTGACAAACTTAGAAGCTGATTGGTTTCTATGCAGAGCTGAACCAGATTTTGAACTCTCCAGTTTTAGTAAGTCAACCCTTTTGTTTGGAGTATCTGGGCTTCCTCTTAGATTACTGCTTTGTCCAGATTTTTTCTTACACAGGAAAGCTCCTCAATCTCAACTCCTGTGTTCACACTCTGCAGTCCAGGAGATCTGATGGTTGCTCATTGAAGGAAGTTCCAGGGGATATGCCCAACTCCACTCTAGACTATTGTAACACGACATTCTGGCTGTATGAGCAAGAAGACCATCTCAGAACAATATACCTGACACCAAAGGCCACATGGATCCTACCCAGGTGCCTCACAAACCCAGCTCTGAAGTTGAGGAAATCCTTCCTGAAACTGGCCTGGAATGTTCTCACAGGAGATGTCAGCCTGATGGTTGGGAATTAGTCCTGGATGCCCTCGTGTAAAGGATATTGTTGCTGGAGGAAGTATGTCTGGAACAATAGTCAATTTGGTTATTCCTTAAACACCGGACATCTCTATCGCAAGGTCATCCAACCGTCATTAAGTCAGACTATGCCGCAGCTGTTGCTTAGATCAACCATCAGGAACAATGTCTTGCAGCTCGGAGGGAAAACCTGCTTTATTCAGGCCCAGGTGCATGTGGTTCTGGGTCTTCATCTAACTTCTGTTGGACCCCCTGTGTGGGTTCTCTGAGATTGCCCTGATCTTTCACCATTTTTGGTTTTAATGGTCTGGCTACTGAAGCCCATGTTCTAAAAATACAGGGGCTAACCTGACTCTGGCATTCTCTACCCTTCTCAATGGTATAAAGTATATTTCTAGCAAAGTCTAGCATTGCACCTGAAAAACCTTATGGTTCAAGGCAAGGGGATTCTTTTATAGGGAAGCACTCTGTTGAATAAACCCTGCCCTTTCTCCAGGCCTGGACCAACAGTTGCCACACGTTGCTGGCTGAAAGCTGAATAAATTTGAAATTTGAGTGGCGAGTGACTACTGGTGATTGCTTGTGATTGCAATTGTTTTATTTTCTTCTTCGGGATCTTTGCTAGCAGCTTTTTAAAACACCTTTTCTGTCTGTTGATTAAACTGAATGGACTCTTTTTTTTCAACCAGCTTAAAGCGATAGTAAACTCAGCCCAAGCAGATTAAGTAAATATATATTTTGAGTACACTTTAGATAAGGAAAATAGCTAGCATACACATGAAAGGTAAAAGCTGTCTTACATGCCAAAATCGTGGTGTTAGAAACTGGTTCCGGGCGATATAAGGCGCCGCCATTTTGACTGTATCTCTTCCGTGTCTTTCCCTGCTTGCATTTCCGCCCTCATTATGCGTAGGGGCCGATAATCTCGCGCATGCGCATTAGGAACTATGTCCAGGTCTCTAAGCTTTCTTTAAATCTCTCTGCAGCTCCGCCCTCGTTCTCCACAACCCCTGTGACGTTCAGAGTCACAAGGGCACCGGGAAATGCTTCTGAATGCGGAAGTATTCATTGCAAATATCGCGTTAGGTTGGGGCTGATGTCATCTCCAGGAGATGACGCAGCCCCAGCATACAACATATATTTTTCCGGCAGCCTTAGCTTGCCGGAAAAAGATACACTTACGGCGCATGCGCATGTGACATCATACGGAGAAAAAAAACAAGATAACACAGAAACGAAGCAGGTAAGGAGACTGTAAGAAGAGGGAATGTAATATTGATAAAAGGAGTAATCTTGGCATTTAAAGTGTTGTGTAGGGGTTTACTACCGCTTTAACTATGTAACATTTGGCTCGGAGTACCGTCAAGGGTCAAATTTTGGCCCTTTTGGTTCTCGTTCAGAGATCATTCATTAAAGTGGTAGTAAATCCGCGAGAAGAGGGAAAAAAAACCCTGCAAGACAATAGCATAATGTGTTATAACTAACATAACTGTGTCATAACTAACACATTATGAAATAATTACCTTAGAACGAGGTCCCCGATGCCCGAGTCGGTCAGCGTTAAGGACGCTGACATAATGGTCCTCTTCTTTCTTCCGGGTATGCGGCTCCTGCGCTGTGAGTGGCACGCGCGGGGGCTCTTTGTTCCGGTAACCAACTCTGATTTTCCGGCAGCCTCCGCTGGATCATCAGAGCACATGCGTTGCTGACGTCAGCGGCTGCATGCAGGGCAAATGTCTCCTAAACAGTATAGGTTTAGGAGATATTAATTTCTCTTACGTTCACTGACAGACGCAGCCCTTCATTGACAAGTGGGGTTTATGCACATCCTACCAGGAGTAGACTAGGCAAATAGAAAAAAAGCAAGCTGACCCCTCCCAAGGGGCCGTCCTCACTCCAGCATATAACCCCCCTGCTCTGTATAGCATATCAGTTTTATTATGCCTAAGTGCAAGGAGTTAGACCTGGGACCTGCGGTTCCACAGATTTTTCTTTCTTTGGAAGCTTCTGATTGAAGACTGCTTTCAAGTAGCCGGCTGGGGCATAGAGGATATCTCGAATCCTGAACTTTCTCCAGCACGGCTGACCGATGCGAGCTACCCTTAGCACTGGCGTGGTCCGCTGCATCGTCCCGTTCTGTGCGGGAGGCCAGTGGGTGACCCCCACTTGCGCCCAGTGACCGGGCTCTGCTCACGTCCAGGGGCGCTTGGCCGGCAGCATCCCTCTCCGCCAGATGGGAGGAAGGTCTGCAACCGGGTGGCTACCCGCTACGCCTGTTGGATTGGTGAGTGACCCCCCTCTCTCCCACCCCCCGGTGGGAGAGAGGGGGACACTCACCAATCCGGGCGTTTTTTTGTAGCGGACTAGTCCGGCCGGTGGAGGGTTCCTGGGGCTACAGATCACCGTGGGTGTCTTTGCCTGGGGTCACTCCCCTTCCCCCGCACCCCGTGCTCTCACAGCCATCATGCGGCGATCCGCTGCCATTTTGCGGCAGATCGCCACCATTTTGCCGTAGCCGCGGCCATTTTGTGGGCTATTTTGGCCTCTAGTGTCGGATCGGCGGCCATTTTGCCGTAGTCGCGGCCTGGCCTCTTGTGACCGCTCGGCGGCCATATTTGAAGTGCCTGTGTATGAAAAATGTGCGGCCGACGCTGCTTCTTCCTCTTTCACTCTGGACAGCGTGAATGGCACAATGGCGGCGCGGGCTCCTGACTGGCAGCAGGCACTCCTACTGGGACGCAGCTCTTAAAGGGCAATCACTAACAGCAAGTATAGCTGGGCTCTCCCTGGGGTACTGGTAGTGGTGGGTGCAATCCTCCTGGGTGTCTCCCGGTTGATCTGTGGGGCAGTGGTGGGGCTGCATTGTGGGGGTGTCAGGGCTTTTTTGGCATGTCAGTGTCCGGTGGCGCAATGGTGGCTGAACCTGCGGGTCCTTCCAAGGAGGAGTCAGTTGAAGCGCATCCTGCGCTGGGGCCTGTAGTTCCCCTGGATCAGCTAAGATCCCTATTGGGGGAATTTTTTCCCCGGGAGGTGCCGTGTAGTGCTAAGGGGGTGTCTAAAAAGCGTCCACACCCCTGCCTTCATTGGGGAGGACTCTGAACCGGGAGGGGCCTCGGTGGTCAAGGGGACCCCGTGGAGCTCTCAGATGGTGAATGGGAGCCCTCGCATGGCGTGGAAGACCAGGGGGCCTCGGCAGCGAACAGGCGCTGGTGACCACCCTGATCGCCAATATCCGTGCGTCCCTGCGACTGGACCAAGCCGGGGAGTCACAGGAGTCTGCATATGTTTGTGGGTCTTTTAAGCCACATAGGTCCTCTAGGGCTTATCCCTATGATCAATTCTTGACCAGCTGGTCTATAAGGAATGGCAGCGTCCACAGAATTCCTTTGTTTTGCCCAAACGTTTCACTGTACGCTATCGCTTTGAGGATAGTTTCGTGAAGAAGTGGGCATCCCCTGCAGTGGGCCCTCCGGTGGCTCGCCTGAATAAGGCAACAACCATCCCCTTGGAGGGGTCTCCCTCTTTTAAGGATCCAGCCGATAGGCGGACGGAGGCGGTATCCAAGGCACTGTTCTTGTTGGCGGGGTCGGCCATGAGACCGGCCCTGGTGTCGGCCATGGTGGCGCAACACCTTACCGAGTGTGCGACTGAGTTGCACAATGAGTTGAGCTGTGGGAGCTCGCTTGAGGCGTCACAGCGAGCAGACCATCTGATAGAGGGTCTTCGGTACCTGTGTGACGCAGCTTTGGACCTGCTTCCCATGCTGTCTAAGATGTCTGTTTTCGCAGTCATTATTAGACGGGTGCTGTGGTTACGCTGTTGGTCGGGTGACCACGCGTCTAAGAAGGGCCTCGCAGATCTCCCCTTTTCAGGGTGGTCGGCTCTTTGGGGCACAATTGGATGGAATCATTAAAGATTTCACCAGAGGGAAGAGTACTTTCCTCCCGGAGCCCAGGCGGCGGGAGTTCCGCCGTAAGCAGGGTCCTGCTTCTTCGGGTCAGAAGGGGTTTTTTGTGCGCCCGGTGCAGCGGGCAAGGGCTCGAGGCCTGGCAAGTCTGCCTCGGGATCCGGTAAACGGCCCTGGCAGCGCAAGAGCGAAAAGGCGGAGGATAAGTCCTCCTCCGCATGATGGGTTGCCCTCACCCGTTGCTCGGGTGGAGGGCCGACTTCTGGGGTTCGCAGACAGGTGGACTGCCCATTTTTCCGACCGATGGGTGCAGGAAGTGGTGTCCTTCGGATACAGGATAGAGTTAAGCACTCCACCCCCAGACAGGTTCTTCCCATCAAACTTGAGACTCCCTCAGGGGCGTCGCGAGGCTCTCCTAGGGGCTGTTCAGATGCTCTCCGAACAAGGGGTGATTGTGCCGGTATCTCTGTTGGAAAGGTTCCGCGGCTTCTATTCAAACCTCTTTGTGGTGCCCAAAAAGGGTGGGGTCAGGCCAGTTCTGGACCTGAAAGCGCTAAACCACTTTGTGAAGGCGCGAAAGTTCCGGATGGAATCTGTCTGTTCGGTCGTGGCCGCCCTGCACCAAGGGGACTTCATGGCGTCTCTGGATATCAGGGACGCGTATCTTCATGTTTCCATTTGTCCCCGGCACCAGCGCTTTCTGCGCTTTGCGGTGGGGGATCTACATTATCAATTTGCGGCACTTCCCTTCGGTCTGGCCTCGGCTCCTCAGGTGTTCACCAAGCTGGTGGCTCCGGTGCTGGCTCTATTGAGGCAGAGAGGCATTGCGGTAGTAGCATACCTCAACGACTTGCTCCTGCGAGGGGAGTCTGCTTCGGCCCTGGAGGAGAACGTGGCTATCGCCATGGCCTCGTTGAAGGACTTCGGCTGGCTGATCAACCTGCAGAAGTCGACGTTGACCCCGTCTTGTCGACTGGAATATCTGGGTCTAATTTTGGACACAGAGCAGGCGAAAGTGTTCTTACCTCCGGCCGAGTTACTAACACTGCAAGCAGAGGTGTGAACCCTGCTGTCACGCCAGTGGTCCTCATTACGGTTCTGTATGCGGGTGTTGGGGCTAATGGTTTCAGCCTTCGAGGCGATACCTTACGCCCAGAGTCACACTCGGCTCCTGCAGCATGCGATTCTGTCAAGGTGGGACAAGTCTCCGCTGTCTCTGGACCGGCTGATCAGATTGGATCATCAGACCAGAGGATCGTTGACCTGGTAGCTTCGGGCCCCTGCTCTAACATTGGGGAAGTCGTTTCTTCCCCTGAACTGGTCGATAGTCACGACGGACGCCAGCCTATCGGGCTGGGGGGGGTGCTGGGGCAGCTGTCTGCTCAGGGCCATTGGTCGGCGCAGGAATCCCGCCTTCCGATAAATGTGCTGGAGCTGAGGGCAATCAGGCTCTGCCTCTCCCACTGGACGGTAAGGCTGCGCGGCCTCCCGGTTCGGGTTCAGTCGGACAACGCCACGGCTGTGGCGTACGTGAATCAGGGTGGAACGAGGAGCTCGGCAGCAGCCACTGAAGCGGCCCTCATTCTGCGTTGGGCAGAACTTCATGTGCCGGTTATCTCCGCCATTTACATTCCAGGCGTAGAAAATTGGCAGGCGGATTTTCTCAGTCGCCAGACACTGGATCAGGGGGACTGGTCCCTACATCCAGAGGTGTTCCGCCAGATTTGCCACAAGTGGGGCATGCCAGACGTGGACCTCATGGCATCCAGGTTCAATCACAAGGTGCAGACCTTCATGTGCAGAACAAGGGACCCGTTGGCGGGTGCGTTGGTTGCGCCTTGGGGTCGGTACCGGCTCCTGTACACCTTCCCTCCCATCAAGCTTCTACTGCGGCTACTGTGCAGGGTAGAAGCGGAGGGGATTCCAATAATCCTGGTAGCTCCGGATTGGCCTCGGCGCCCTTGGTACGCTGACGTGGTGCGGATGGTGACAGATGTTCTCTGGCATCTTCCACTGCGCGAAGATCTGCTGTTGCAGGAACCCATCCTGCACCCTGCTTTACTCTCGCTGGCTTTGACAGCTTGGCTATTGAGTCCCAGGTGTTGAGGGATAGGGGTGTCTGACTCCGTGATCCCTACCATGCTTAAGGCGAGCAAGTGTACTTTGCGCAAGATATATCATCGCACCTGGAAGGCCTATATTGCCTGGTGTGAGGCGGGGGGTTG
The DNA here is from genome assembly GCA_018402905.1 of Glandirana rugosa. Lineage (NCBI taxonomy): Eukaryota > Metazoa > Chordata > Amphibia > Anura > Ranidae > Glandirana > Glandirana rugosa. The sequence continues at coordinate 3,494,567 of BLSH010251074.1, forward strand.
GAACCCCCGCTCTTACGTTGTGTCCCGGGTGCTGGCTTTTTTGCAGCAGGGCCTGGATAACAAATTGGCATTGAGTACTCTCAAGGGTCAGATTTAGGCTCTGGCAATTCTCTTTCAAAGGCCCTTGGCGTCACATTCGTTGATACACACATTTGTACAGGGTATACGCCATGTGGCTCCTCAGAAACCACCATATGAGAAAATCTGGGATATTCCCCCTACAATTGCTGTCGCAAAAAGTGGCTTTCTTGGTGGCCATTACATCCGCTAGGCAGGTGTCTGAGTTGGCAGCGTTGTCCTGTAAGTCTCCTTACTTGGTCCTTCATAAGGACAAGGCGGTCTTGTGACCTTCCCCTTCGTTGCTACCGAAGGTGGTCTCCTCTTTCCACATTAATGAGGATATTGTTCTCCCTTCATTATGTCCGCACCCGTCGCATCCCAAGGAATGTGAGCTACATTCTTTGGATGTCGTGAGGGCTTTGCAGGTGTATTTGGCGGCTACAGCTTCTTTCGGAAGTCTGATGCGTTGTCTGTGCCGACGGAAGGACCGCGCAAAGGGTTGGCAGCCCCGTCGGCTACTGTTTCCCGTTGGATCAGACAGACCGTGACTCATGCGTATACCGTTCGAGGCAAGGTCCCTCCTTTTCCAGTCACGGCTCATTCTACCAGGGCAGTTAGTACTTCCTGGGCTTTCAGACACCAAGCTTTGGTGTCCCAGGTGTGCAAGGCGGCTACATGGGCCTCGGTGCACACTTTTGCTAAGTTTTAAAAAGTTGTTGTGTCAGCATCTGCAGATGCTGCTTTTGGCCGTAAAGTTTTACAGGCGGCAGTGTAGGCGCGGCTGGCACCTCCTGAGAGGATTCTGTTGGGTACAGTTGTTGTTGTTTACCCACCCCTCTTGAATGACACTGCTTTGGGACATCCCCACTTGTCAATGAAGGGCTGCGTCTGTCAGTGAATGTAAGAGAAAAAGGGATTTTATTAAGAACTTACCGTAAAATCCTTTTCTCTGAGTTCACTGACAGACGCAGCACCCACCCCTCTGTGTTGCGTTTGTACGGCTTGTTACGAACTGATATGGTATACAGAGCTGGGGGGTTATATGCTGGAGTGAGGACGGCCCCCTGGGAGGGGTCAGCTTGCTTTTTTTCTATTTGCCTAGTCTACTCCTGGTAGGATGTGCATAAACCCCACTTGTCAATGAAGGGCTGCGTCTGTCAGTGAACTCAGAGAAAAGGATTTTACGGTAAGTTCTTAATAAAATCCCTTTTTTACCTACAGGTAAGCCTTATTATAGGCTTACCTGTAGGTATAAACAGCTTTAGGGGTTTACTACCACTTTAATGAAAGTCTTTGTATGGGATGTCACTTATATTGTCCCCCTCTATATCCTCCAGTGATACCATGAGGTCTCAATCTGGTTTCTTTTGGTCTTTCAGAAACTGCCCTTTTGAACCATTAATATTTCTCTGTATACTCTAAAGCTGGCCATACACTGTTTGAAATTTGGCCAGTTCAGCAGGATCAGACAAATTTCAATCAGTTTGTGGCCATGCCTACTCAACGGAATTCAACTTCTTTCAAAGGGACATGCTGGAAAACTGTATTCCTGCTGTCAAATGACCCGTTTTGTGTGGATGGAGCAATTTTGTTCTGTCATCTCACTGGCTGAATGGAAAAAAAAATACCCACCTCTTAACTCTCAAGGTTTCCCTCCTCATTGCTATCACCTCTGCAATGCAAGGTTCAAAGCTGACAACCTTAACCACTTGACCTCAGTAAGATTTACCCTCCTTCCTTACCAGGCCATTTTTTACGATGCGGCACTGCGTTACTTTAACTGATAATTGCTCTGTCGTGCCATGCTGTACCCTAACAAAATGTTCCGGTATGTCCCCCCCCCCCCCCCCCAAATAGAGGTTTTTTTTGCGCTATAAACAAAAAAGACCGATAATTTTTGAAAAAAAAATATTACTAGCTGCTTTAAAACCTAATAAAAAAAAGTGTAAAATAATCTAATTTCTTCATCAATTTGTATGTATTCTGCTACATATTTTTGTAAAAAAAAATCCCAATAAGTGTATATTGATTGGTTTGTGCAAAAGTTATAGCATTACTAGTAATGACAGCGATCGGCGACTTATAGCGGGATTCTGATATTGGACACCTGACACTTTTGACACTTTTCTTGGTAACCAGTGACACTAATACAGTGATCAATAGACATGTGCAATTCGGTTTGTTCTGAATTCGTTTTTCTATGAAATTCGACAAATTTGTTAAGTCGGAAATATTCAAATTAACCAAAACCCGTTTAACATATTTTTTCGGAAATTCAGAAGAGTGATAATTTGAAAAACCGAAATTCAGAAATCCAAAAATTTGGAAATTGGAAAATTCGTAAATTTGAAAATTCGAAAATCCGAAATAATAACTAACTAGGTATTGGAATTTCCTTTCAAATGTGGCTGTTAGTGAACGTAACGAATACAAATTCATCCGAAGTTACAAACTATCCGAAAATAACAAATGCCGCACCTAAACGAATAGAACATAATGAATTAATAATAAAAACGTATTATTATTATTTATTCTTTATGTTCTATTCGTTTAGATGCGGCATTCATTATTTTGAATAATTCGTAACTTTGGATAAAATCGTATTGGTTACGTTCATGAACCGCCAAATTTGAAAGCAAATTATAATACCTATAATTTAATAGTTGTTGGTTATTTTTTTCGGATTTTCGTTCTTTCATATTTTCGGATTTTCGTTCTTATTTTCGAATTTTTGAATTTCCGAATTTTTAAATTTCTGATATTTTTAAATGTCTGATATTTTTACATTTCCGAATATTTTAAATTTTCAAATTTCTGAATTTGTATACATTTTCAAATTTCTGAATTTTTACAATTTCAAATTTCTGAATTTTCAAAATGAATGACCCGAAAAACTAAAAAAAAAAATGAATGAAACGAAAACTAACACATTTTTCGACAGTTCACATGTCTAGTGATCAATGCTAAAAATATGCTCTGTCACTGTACTAATGGCACAGGCTGGGAAGGAGGTTAACAGGGGCAATCAAAATGTTAACTGTGTGCCTAAAATGTGTTTTCTAACTGTGGAGGGGGTGCTTTTACTAGTGGAAGGCATGGATTGGTACCCCTGCTTTACAGGGACACAGGATCCATGCCTTCTGTACTGACAGAACAGCAATCTGCCTTGTGTACATAGGCATTCAGGCGTTTTGCCTTTGTACAGAACGATCAGCAAGTGCCGACGGACCTTGGGTCCGTGGGATCTGCTGATCAGCTCCCCGTGTGTAGAATCACAGCGAGAGTGAGCCGCTGGCGGCGTGCACTTGTCCCCGATATGTTATCCTGCGCATCATGGCCGCTCTGTAGCAGTAAATGTGCTATGAGACGGTCCGCAATTGGTTAAACTATATTTCACCTACAGCTATTTTTCATCACTTCTGAGGGCCCCCTAAAAGGGACAGCCTGATTCTTGTTCCACCATATCTAGGTGGATTTGTCTACTCATTGAAGTCTGTAGACTCAAAGTTCTTCCATTTCCTTTCAATACACAGTCCACTAGGTCAATTAGAGCTTAGTTGAATTTTGGTATGAGGCATCTGTTTCTCCAGTTTTCACAGCTACAGTGGAGAAAATTATTATTTGATCCTCTGCAGATTTTGTAATTGTAGGTTTTTGCCCACTTACATAGAAATGAAAGGTCTATAACTTTTATCATAGGTGTATTTTAAATGATAGCGTCAAAATATCAACCAAAAATCCAGAAGAAACACAATACACATGATAGAAATGTTATAAATTGAGTTGCAGTTCAGTGAGTAAAATAAGTATTTGATCCCCTAACAACCAACAATAATTCTGGCTCCCACAGACGACTGGCTACAGTACAGTGCTCATGTGGTACACAGATTAGTCCTGTCAATTTAAGAAGGTGTTCCTACCCACAACTAGGTATGTGTATAAAAGACACCTGTCCACAGAATCTTTCTTCCTAACCATCATGGACCAAAGGACATCAGGGACAAGATTGTAGACCTGCATAAGGCTGGAACGGGCTACAAGACCATCAGCAAGAAGCTTGGTGAGAAGGAGACAACTGTTGGAGTGATTTATTGCAAATGGAAGAAATACAAAATAACCATCAATTGCCCTCCACCTGGAGCTCCGTGCAATATTTTGCTACATGGGTTAAGGATGATCATGAGAAAGTGAGGGATCAGCCCAGATTGTGAATGATCAGTAGCTTGTGAATGATCTCAAGGCAGTTGGGACCACAGTCACCATACAAACCATTGGTAACACAATACGCTGCCATGGATTGAAATCCTGCAGCACTCACAAGGTCCCCCTCCTCAAGAAGGCACATGTACAGGCCCATCTGAAGTTTTCCAATAAACATCTAAATCGGGGGTCAGCAACCTTTAGTTTGCGATCTACCAGTAGATTGCGGTCTGGGTTTACTGACACACCATTCCAGAGCATCAAATAGAGTGCAATGCAGAGGGACTGCTTGTAAAGTTGAAGCTGTAGTAGGGAGCATGAGCCGCATAATCCAATGTCTCCTGTGCCATACGGAGTGATACCAACTGCACTCCACCTGTTATCCCAGCTAGCGGTCTCTAGAGTGGTGCCAGCACCAGGAAAGAAGAGATTTTAAGGTCAGTGTGAAGCAATACACTGGGCATAATAGTATAGGTCTCCTTTCACACTGATGTGCTGCGGTTTACCCACACCGCGGGTGCAGTACAGTGTATGTGCAGCATTCCTGCTGGTTTGCTGTCTTTAGCCATAGTCTTTTATTATATCCTGTGGGTTCAGTGTACTTTCTGAAAAAGCTTATTCACAAGTGCAGCAGGCACTGCTGCTTCTCTCAAAAAAGCGAACCCAGTGTGCTTGACAAGTGGCGAGGGGCGATATATTTCCTCCTCACCACCTGATTTAAACCCATGATTGCCATGCAATGCACGGGATTGCGACACAGTAGTACAGCAGTTAGAGAAGGCAACACTGTGCCCGGTGATCTTTGACTTCTCCCATGTTGTTCAGGTAGATCACCACTTTAAGGTGCCTACCTCTGATCGAAATGATTCAGAACATCATCCCTACAGTCAAGCACGGAGGTGGAAAGATTATGCTTTGGGGCTGTTATTCTGCTAAAGGTACAGGCTGACTTTGCCGCATTGAGGGGCCAATGGACAGAGCCATGCATTGTAAAATTTTGGATGAGAACCTTCTTTTCTCAGCCAGAACACTGAATATGGGTTATGGATGGGTCTTCCAGCATGACAATGACCCAAACCATACCGCCAAGGCAACAAAGGAGTGGCTAAACAAGAAGCACATTAAGGTCATGGAGTGGCCTAGCCAGTCTCCAGATCTTAATCCTATTGAAAATTTATGGAGGGAGCTGAGACTTCGAGTTGCCAAGCGACAACCAAGTATTTAGAAAAGATCTGTAAAGAATAGTGGACCAAAATCCCTCCAGAGATGTGTGCAAACCTGGTATCCAACTACAAGAAATGTCCTACCTCTGTGCTTAAAATGTATGTAAGGGGGAATCCCGCGCTATAGTGGAATAGAGTATTCAATATGGGGGAAGCTGCCCTCCTACTTTCCAAAAGGGAAAAATAAATGTGTGGATTGTATGTCAGGAGTATGGCGCTAACCCTCTGGGTGCTAGTCCTATTTCAGGCTGCACCTAAATATATGACCCTTGTATCTACACACCATACATGCTAAGCACAACGTAAAAATATATATAAAATTGCGTATTAAATATAAATGTGTTGATTAGAATAAATAAAAAATAATAAAAATATATAAAGCAGGTACATCAGAAATGTGCAAATGTGCAAAACATATATATGTATGATTGACACCGTCTCAAATAAATATTAAAAAATTCTTTGACAAAAACTTGGTGTATAGTGTCCTTAATCAGCAGAAATTGTTAATTATAGTAGTCTTTTGAAATTCCAGATGCAGTAAAAAGTGTTCAGTGACTTTGGTGACAAATCCTCAGAACACGTAAAGTGATCCAGTGCTTCAATCCAGTGCTCCCCTCTTGCACCCCCACTCACCAGAGCTAGGTACCCCTGCAGGGGTAGCTCGCCTTGCTGAATCTTTATCCCGGTCAGCTCGGGTGGTGATCCTCAGTGTTAGGTTCCTCGTATTGGTTTCCTTTCCCAGCAACTCTCCTCCTGGTTGTTGCAACGCTCCAACAGTAGTGGGCAAAACACTGTCCTGGTTAGACTTTTTACCATCTCATGAGTTATTTTAACTCCAAAATTCTTGCAGTATTTAGCCCTGTGTCTTTTTAGATCTTGATTTCCAAGAGGGGAGCACTGGATTGAAGCACTGGATCACTTTACGTGTTCTGAGGATTTGTCACCAAAGTCACTGAACACTTTTTACTGCATCTGGAATTTCAAAAGACTACTATAATTAACAATTTCTGCTGATTAAGGACACTATACACCAAGTTTTTGTCAAAGAATTTTTTAATATTTATTTGAGACGGTGTCAATCATACATATATATGTTTTGCACATTTCTGATGTACCTGCTTTATATATTTTTATTATTTTTTATTTATTCTAATCAACACATTTATATTTAATACGCAATTTTATATATATTTTTACGTTGTGCTTAGCATGTATGGTGTGTAGATACAAGGGTCATATATTTAGGTGCAGCCTGAAATAGGACTAGCACCCAGAGGGTTAGCGCCATACTCCTACCTCTGTGCTTGCCATCAAGGGTTTCTTCACCAAGTACGAAGTCATGTTTTGCTTGGGGATAAAGTACTTATTTTATTCAATGAACTACAACTCAATTTATAACATTTGTGTCATGTGTTTTTTCTGGATTTTTGGTTGGTATTCTGTATCTATCGTTTTAATATACACCTATGACAAAAATCATAGACCCTTCATGTCTTTGTAAGTAGCCAAACTTTTTTTTTTCTGTTCTTGCATATGTTTTTACCAGGTAGATGTTTAGTCCTCAAGTGATGCCAGCTTTGGTTGTAAGCTTCTTCAAGCAGGTTTGTAAGCCCTATTGAGCCACCCCCCTATCCCCCATTATTTACTTATGGGCATATTAGTGTTTTATTTTCTGTGTTGCCCACCCCTCAGGTGGACTGCTTTTGAACGTTCCAGTGTTGTATAATTACTTTTATCCTGTGTCCTTTAATGAACAATTAAATAGGATTTATGACTTACCTTAAGATCTTTTTCCTTGGAGTGTATTAAGGGACCCAAGTACCACCCCTCTGTTCTTTTGATCCACTCCTAATATTGCTATTCCCCAAAACTGGAAAATAATGTAGGCGGGGTTGTATCTGGCTGTGTTAACCACTTTGTTTCCCACATGCACGGGAGTGCAGTCAGCTTTGGCATTGCCAAATTTTGGCGGAAAGGCAATTAACTAAAAATGCTGCCTGTTTGCCCTTTTTTTTTCCTATTTTCCAAAGCTCCACTTTAATGCCTGTTATTTTGTCAAAAGCAGTGCATTAATTACAAAAGAGAAATAAAAAGGGGAGAAATAGCATTTAATTTCACAGTATGTGGGGCATGCTAGCGCGTTTTAACATAACACTGCAGGAGGCCCATTTTTTGCATTATGTGGAGTTTAGTACCACTTTAAGGCTGTAACTGAACCATTGAGAAATGGTTAAAAGGGAAGCTGGTTCCGCATTATGGGGACCATTAGGAATGACAAAGTGAGTCAGGCTTTCTAAGGTCTTGTTCATGTTTGAAGCTGCAGACAGGTTTTGGGGTAAAAATCTCAGCATTTTTCCATGGCCAGGGAGCTGCCGGTGGTGCATACAGTCACCAGTGAGATGAATGGCTTTACGCACTTGTACTCGTGTTAACACTTTAAAATTAACCATTTAAACCACATATAATGTATTTCCTGAATGGGCCAATTCAGAGATCACTGCATAAACTCTTGCAACTCATAGGGAACACCGGGTAAAAGACTTGGTTGGTCACAACCATTTGCTTATGCAAAAAAAGTTCAGTGGCTCAAGATGTCCAAGTCACTGTAGGCAGCAGCATGGGCCAATTGTGTGCAGATAGGAACAGTAGTGGAAAGAAGCTTTGTCACACTGAAAAAACGTGAGAATAGACTGGGAGTGCACCTGCATGACACTCAAGTAAATTTTGCCGCATTTCATTACTCTGAATGTTCATTATTGCCGTTAAAACTGATGAAATAGAGAGGAATAACAGTTGCATTCAATGTTACCGATTTAATGCAGTAGCTCCCAATGTTTAGATTGGGTCACACCAAAGGCTGTATAATGGCCGCGGAATTAAAAAATACTCTTTGGCAAACTAACACAGTATCTGAAGGCTTGGGAAGCATTCTATTCAGAGCCCAGTACCTGAAGGTCACATTCCAGGTAAGCCCTGCAGAATTCGATCAGGAAATGCCAGTCTTTTGTCATTAAAGATATCAATCTTCCCAGCAAAAAAACTGAGGCATGCTGGGAGTGGAAGGGGTGTTATACCTGGCTTGCCAAGGACATGTTTTGTTTGCCAGTGTCTGAATCCTCCTGTGGGCATCAGTATAACCCAGTTGTATAATAAGTCATGTGGCCCTTAATGAACAATTGAGAAGTCTTGTTTTCCCAGCTCCAGAGCTGACTGTTCTTTTAAAATGTATCCTAAATTTTGACATGTCCTCTGCTCTTTATGGGCATTATGTCTGGTCTACTTTAAATATGCAGGTTATAAGTCAGACAGGTTTAACATAGCCAGGCAGACGAGGCAGGGATAGCCAGGCAAGGATACCAGACTTCCCCTCCCACCTCTGAGTCCCCTTTATATGCTACCCACTGGGCCTCAGACCTCTTCTGCTAGAGCCAGAGGATTGGGCTGACATATGGCAATCCACAAAGTCTTCTTCTGTGAATATACTAGCCCTAGAAACGAACAAAGTCCTCATTAGGTGGTATTTAGTACCATTGAGGATTAAGGTGGTTCTAAAGACCTGAAGGTTTTTCACCTTCATGCATTCTATGCATGAAGATAAAAACCCTTCTGTGTGCAGCAGCCCCCTTTAATATTTACCTGAGCTCCCTCTCTGTCCAGGGATGTGCACAAAAGCATAGACTCTCCGGGGACTCTCCCTCCTCAGCAGCCGGAGCCAATGAGGGGGGAGAGGGGGCAAGGCTGAGCCACAGCTCCGTGTCTGTATGGACACGCAGAGCAGTGTCTCGGGAGCCTCCTGCTTGGGTGCCGCCATTGGAAGCTTCTGGCGGCACTCAACAGGGGGGGTGTTGGGGCCAGGAGTGCCAGAGGGAGACCCGAGAAGAGGAGAATCAGAATCTGGGTAGAAGCGGGCAAAAACACTGCACAGAGCAGGTAAGTATAACATGTTTGTTTTTTTAACTTTTGCCTTTAATATCACTTTAACAAAATTCTTCTAACTTACCCCCCCACAATGCTTTTGAGGTTGCATGAATAGGGGAACCCATTTGCACATCTGTTGGTCTTGCCCTGTTGTGGTGGCCTTCTGGACTGAGGTGGTTCATATGCTATCCATGATAGCTGGGGTAAGCCTTAAGCCTGACCCCACCAAAGCCCTGCTGAATAAATGCCCGTCTGATCTACATCACAATTTAAACTCTTATATGTTAATGCATCGAAACAAACCATTGCCTAAGGCAGTGTTTCTCTATTCCAGTCCTCAGGGTGCACCCAACAGGTCATGTTTTCAGGGTTTCCCTCAGATGAAACAGCTGTGGTAATTACTGAGGCAGTGAAACTGATCAAATCACCTGTGCAAAATAATGGACAGCCTGAAAACATGACCTGTTGGTGCGCCTTGAGGACTGGAATTGAGAAACACTGGCCTAAGGTGTGGAAACACCTAATCTTTGTCTTCTCGAGACGTTACTCAAATCATATTGCTAAACACCTGAACATATGGCAGCCATAGGTAGATAAATACCTGCCATGGGAATTTGATCAATCATTACTGGAACCTTGATTGTACCCCCATGGCACTACCCACTGTTGACTTGCAATTGATCATTGCTCGATCACTGTACTTAACAGATCCCCTGGTCTCACTCTTCTTTCCCTACTTTTCTTTCACATTATTTTTTTCTTGACCAGTTATTTGAATTGTGTATGTTTTATAGGCTGCTTCATATTCCTGTTATTATGGAGCTTTTAAGCATGACTGTCCTTACGAACCGGGTTGTCCATTTGCATGGTCCTTCCTATGACTTGACATTTTGCTCCAACTTCTATTTTTCTTTGTGCTATGATTGCCCTACACCTAATCTGCATTGTTCATTGTGTTTTGTTTGCATAGCAGCATATGTAAAACGTAATTGTATAATGATGTATCCATTTCTTAATAAAAACATTGAAAAAGATAAATACAGGCAGATGCTTATCCATCATGCCATACCATCAGGAAGGTGTGTGATTGGCCCCAAATTTATTCCGCAGCTGAACAACAATCCCAAGCATATAGCTAATGTCAAAAAGAACTATCTTCACCATAAAGAAGAACAAGGAGTCCTGGAATCCACAGATCTGCGGTTAGTTCTCCAAGATGTTTGGAACAACCTACCTGCCAAGTTCCTTCCTTGTGTGCAGTGGAAGCAAAAACGGTTTCCACCTACCTTAAAGTCAACCTGTACAGTATTAATAGTACAGACCACTGAAATGTTATATTCCTGTTATGTGTGGGGTTTGGTGGACTGAGTCATCCTACTGACTTGGGCATTTCCGTGCACAATATTTCCCAGCCTAAATTTCCTGGCCCTGTTCTACTCATGTTGAAGTTTTGGTTGTCCACACTCTTCCTGTTACATGATCATAAGGGTAGAGTGCAACCCCCCTTTTTTTTTTGAATGGCTACAGCAGATGCGTAGTCATTGCCACCAAACACTCTATAGCATACAGGACTCGAAAGGTGGCCTAATTGTCCAACATCTACCAAAATATTTGTTTTAGGTGAACGTATCCTTTAACAAAAAGATGGGCATTCCAGGTCAACACTACAGCAAATAGAAATGATTTGCCTCTTATTGTCTATGTATGTTTATCAGGTGACATAATTTTGTTACCCTTTGAAAAAACAGCTCTTGTGTAATAAGCATCTGTAGTGCATCCGGGAAGTATTCACAGCGCTGCACTTTTTCCACGTTTTGTTATGTTACAGCCTTATTCCAAAATGAATTAAATTCATTATTTTCCCTCAAAATTCTACAAACGATACCATAATGACAATGTGAAAGATGTTTGTGTGAAATCTTTGCAAACTTCTTAAAAATAAAAAACAAAAAAATAACATGTACATAAGTATTCACAGCCTTTGCCATGACACTCAAAATTGAGCTTAGGCTTGAGATGTTTCTGCAACTTGATTGGAGTGCACCTGTGGTAAATTCCGTTGATTGTACATGGTTTGGAAAGGCACACACCTGTCTATATAAAGGTCCCACGGTTAACAGTGCATGTTGGAGCACAAACCAAGCCATGAAGTCGAAGGAATTAATTGTAACGGCACAGATCTGGGGAACGGTACACAAAAATTTCTGCAGCATTGAAGGTCCCAATGAGCACAGTGGCCTCCATCATCCGTAAATGGAAGAAGTTTGGAACCACAAGGACTCTTATCTGACTGGACCATCCAGCCAAACGGAGTTATTGGGGGACAAGGGCCTTAGTCAAAGAGGTGACCAAGAACCCAATGGTCACTCTGACAGTGCTCCAGCGTTTCTCTGTAAAGAGAGGAGAACCGTCCAGAAGAAAAACCATCTCTGCAGCACTCCGCCAATCAGGCTTGTATGGTAGAGTGGCCAGATGGAAGCCACTCCTCAGTAAAAGGCTCATGACAGACTGCCTGGAGTTTGCCAAAAGGCACCTGAAGGACTCTCAGACCATGAGAAACAAAATTATCTGGTCTGATGAAACGAAGATTGAACTCTTTGGCCTGAATGGCAAGTGTCATGTCTGGAGTAAACCAGGCACCGCTCATCACCTAGCCAATGCCATCCCTATACTGAAGCTTGGTGGTTGCAGCATCATGCTGTGGGGAGTTTTTCAGCGGCAGGCACTGGGAGACTAGGTAGGATCAAGGGAAAGGTGAATGCAGCAATGTGCAGAGACATCCATGATGAAAACCTGCACCTGAGAGCTCTGGACCTCAGACTGGGGCATTCATCTTCCAACAAGATAATGACCCTAAGCACACAGCCAAAGGAGTGGCTACGGGACAACTCTGTGAATGTCCTTGAGTGGCTCAGCCAGAGCCCAGACTTGAACCCGATTGAACACCTCTGTAGAGATCTGAAAATGGCTGTGTATTGATGCTCCCCATCCAACCTGATGGAGCATGAGAGATCCTGCAAAGAAGAATGGGAGCAACTGCCCAAAAATAGGTGTGCCAAGCTTGTAGCATCATACACGACAAAGACTTGAGGCTGTAATTGGTGCCAAAAGTGCTTCAACAAAGTATTGAGCAAAGGCTGTGAATACTTATGTACATGTGATTTCTTTCAGTTTTTATTTTTAATAAATTTGCAAACATTTCAAACTAACTTTTTTCATGTTGTCATTATGGGGTATTGCTTGTAGAATTTTGAGGAAAATAATAAATTGAATCCCTTTTGGAATAAGGCTGTAACATAACATAAAGTGTGGAAAAAGTAAAGCGATGTAAATTCTTTCCGGAGGCACTGTATTTCCAGATTCAGTATCCGCATCGCTATCAGCAGGATGCACTCTGCTACACTTCTATATACATATTCTGCCTTTGAGAACATTTTTAACTGACATATAAACTAGACAGCAACATATAAAGATCATTTCTTACAGGTATCTATCCGGTATGTAATTTTTTAATATAATGTAACTGTTGTAATGTTTGAAATCAGCCTTATAATGCTTATGATCCTGAATATGTAATATATGACACAACCGCTTGTGATCTCTGTTCTTTCTGCTTTTTAGGTTGGCTGCCAATCATGTTTGTGTTCTTAATATTAGTTACATCAAGCTTTGTAGCTCTTGATGGCTTTTGCCCATTCTTGTGTTCTTGCTCAGTGAAGGACTACATTGCTTGCTCGGGTACTTCAGTTACAGATATTGCTGCATTATCCATACCCTATAATTTTACGTATGTTCTTATAAAAGACACCCAAGCTACAGAACTGACCAATACCAGCTTTCAAGAAATGCCTGTTACTTTACGTCTGTTTTTCGAAGGCAACCATTTTTCCTTAATAGAATCTGGGGCTTTTCAAAAGTTTCCTCTGCTGAAATCACTGAAGCTGACAAACAATGCTATAAGAAGTCTACCTCCAGGAATATTCCACAGATTATTTCATATGGAGCAGTTGTTTCTTGATCGGAATGCATTGTCTGATCTTGATCCATCTATATTTCAACACCTGACAAACCTATCGTACCTTTCATTGAACAGAAATCTGCTTAGCGAATTGCCTGCTGGATTACTAGACCATCTTGTAAATCTTAGTCAATTAAACTTGTCCAGAAATAAATTGGCATTTTTGCCAAAATATATTTTCAATGCATTGTTCAAACTGAAAACTCTATTTCTCTATAATAATCGTCTGGAGGTAATAACACCTGGAATGTTTGATAATCTCACTGAATTGGAAGAGCTGCATTTGTATGCAAATGAAATTGTAATGGTTGACAAAGAAGCATTCTACAATTTACCAAAATTGAATATGTTAATGCTTCACAAAAATAAAATAGAAACATTACCTGAGGGATTATTTCTCTATTTGCCTTTGTTAACTAAACTGACTTTGTATGAAAACCCTTTAACTGAACTTCCCAATGTGCTTTTTGGCAAAATGGAGAACTTCAACAATTTGTGGCTTTATCACACAAGTCTCTTAACAATACCTAATTTTGTTTTTAGTAATCTAACTAATCTGAAGTTACTGGTTCTAACTCAAAACCCAAAGCTTCAGAGTCTTCCAAAACAATCATTCAGTGGTCTGAGCAAACTTGAGGAGCTGTCCTTACATTCAAACGGATTGACATTTCTTGATGAGGGCTTGTTTCAGGATCTTCAACAGCTGCAAATTCTTTCTCTATATAACAATGTTTTTAAGGATCTTCCTGAAAATCTGTTTCATCCTCTTGTAAATCTTGAAATTGTTTACCTAAACAATAGTAAATTCCAGAGCCTGCCAGGTACCCTCTTTAAAACCTTGACCAAGCTTAAAAATGTTCGTCTTGATGTCAATCCTTGGGCATGTGATTGTAGGCTTAAGGATTTCAAGCTCTGGCTTGAAGAGAATGAAAAAATAATACAGAATTCCATGTCAATTTTTTGTGAACATCCTTCAGCACTCAAAGGAAAACCCGTTCTTCATTTTGATGCACCAGTCTGTAGCTATACAACTATAGCCAATGACTATCCCTATGTGACGACAACATCACCTGCTCTAGCCAGTACTACACAAAACACAAGACTGAGAGGTGAGGTTACCCTTGCTCCAACTAAACTGCTATCTGATCATTACAGGCACAGCCCTGCCTCTGTGATCCCAAGCCACGTAGAAACAATCCATTCTACTATACCATCAAAAAATGATTTAACCATAATTGATGATCCTACCACTGGTTGGAATATTGATGATTCTTCAAGCACATCTTTGCCTAGTCATATAGGAACAGCCTATACATTCAAAGAAGATTTACTTACTCGTCTGCTTAGAAAGTTATTTGGATTTTGCCTAGCATATGGAAAAATAATCTTTCATCTCATTATGGTTACAGCAGCTCTTCAAGTTTTTCTTATAGTTGTGACATGTTTCATTATGCTGAAAATAAGGAAAATTCATACTTATTTCAGTAGTGCTAAAGATCCCGTGGAGCTACAGCGTATCTTAATACCAATAAGTCCTAATTCTATAAAGAAATAATAATCATATTGCTGCATGTTTATATATTGGCATTTTTTCTATTATTCTTGTTATGGATTGCTTAAACATTGCCTTTTACAAATAATTTAATATTAATTTCATGTTTATATGTATACATTTTAGCATTTTTCCTTCAGGTTTATTTAATGGTTTCCCACCTGACCTATAGTAATATGAGGAGTGCTGCTATCCTGGGTGGATGTCATATGATGGCCTCACTGCACCGTGAACTGTCCACGACACAACAGATGACAGATCATTGTACAGGGCACCATGTGATTGCTGTGGCAATTGTACACAATAAATGGCTTCCATTCATAGTCATTCATTGTGTACTATTGTGTTGATCTCTGTAATTGGTCAGAGTGATCACATGGTAAAGACCGGGCCAGTTACAATGCATCTGTACCATGTAATAGGTGTGGCAACTCATAGCTTCACAATAGTACACACTGAATGTCTTTCATAAAAAAATGGTTGCTTATAACAGTAAATATCACTGTAATCATAGTGTGTAAGAAAGCGTAGTGTTACTATAGTAACACTGTATTGCTCTGGTCACAGTATCTTTTAAAAAAAAAAAAGTGTAATCAATTAAAGTTAAAAAAATGATATATATTTTTTTTTAGCCATTTGCTGACCGCACTATAGCTGAAAGACAGCTACAAGCACGGTCATCCAGTTCTGGGAGGGTGTCTATTGCCGTCCACTCAGAACCCCGCTCCCAGAGTGCGCTCTGTGATTGTGTCCTTCGAACACAGCTATTCATAAGCTGGTCACAGCAGTCCTTTACCAATCACAGATAATCCCATGTAAACAAATGACAGTTATCGGCATTTCCTTTCCTCAGCACTGTCACTGTGTAAGGAAAGGAAAGCCAAAAATTGGCTAACCTGTGACAGTACACATTTACACTGATAATCAGTGCCCATTAGTGCACCCTCATTAGCACACATTAGTGAAGAAGAAAAATTACTTATTTGTAAAATACAAAACAGAAACAAAGAAAAAGGTGTTTTGTATTTTTTTTCCCACAACTTTTTTTTTTTTTCCTTGTTTAGCAAAAAGTAAAAAAAAAAAAAAAAAAGTGATTAACCACGTCAATACTGGGTGCTTTCACCCCTTCCTTCCCAGACCAATTTTCAGCTTTTAGCGCTGTCGCACTTTGAATAACAATTGCGCGGTCATGCAACACTGTACCCAAATTACATTTTTATAATTTTTTTCACACTAATGGAGCTTTCTTTTGGTGGTATTTAATCAACACTGGGGCTTTTATTTTTTGTGCTACAAATGAAAAAAGACCGAAAAATTAAAAAAAAAAAAAGCATTTTTCTTCGTTTGTTCTAAAATTTTGCTAATAAGTAATTTCTCTTCATAAATTTAGAACAAAATGATACTGCTACATTTCTTTGGTAAAAATAACCCAAATCAGGGTTTATTTGGTGTTGGCGGTGATGGGAGACAGACATGCTTTGTGCACTGTGACAGATGTGATGGGTGACAGACAGATGTGTTGTGTGCTGTGACAAATGTGATGGGGGACAGACGTTTTGGGGACTGGTACAGATGGGGACACTGACATATATGGGGACAGGGGTATCATCAGTGGTGCTTGGTGTACTATGTGTGGAGCAATCTGTGACCACTCTCTATATAAAATTATCTTCACACAGAGCTGCTACATAGCTGCAGATCCCCCCCCCCCCCCCCTGAGCTCGGTGGGGAGAGAACTGTCACAGAGACACGTGTCTCGGTTTACATTGTTACGGCTGGGATTGGACACAACTGTCACATGATCTCTGCTCGGCCGGGTCCTGTGATCATAATGATCACAGGATTGAGCCGCAGCACGCCTCATGGCCGCGCTGTGAGCACTCATTCTGAGGGACGTTCCTGAACATCCACTTAGAACGGTGAGGCACCCAAACGGCCATATATGTACAGTGGCCGGTTGGGAGGTGGTTAAATACAACCAAAAGAGAGCTCTATTTGTGTGAAAAAAATTATAAAAATGTAACATGGGTACAGTGCTGCATGGCCACGCAATTGTCATTCAGAGTGCTATGGCCAGGTCAGAAAGGGGGTGAAAGTGCCCAGTAGGCAAGCGGTTAATGTACTGTCACCAGTCAGTGTCCCTGAGCACCAGCACAGCAGTTTTATTATTACACTGTACTGCACTACTGACAAAATTTGTGAAAAAAATTACAACTTCAAAAAACTCCCTATGCCTCTTACTAAATACACTGGACTGCGTACTCCAAAAAGAGGTAATTTGAGGGGTATTATTCTGTCCTGGCATTTTTGGGCCTCAAGAAATGAGGTACATCATGATTGATAGATTTTTAGATCTTTATACCAAAGTTTGTGGACTTTATAACTTTCCTACAGACTAAATAATATACACTGATTTATGTTATTATTACCAATGAAATGTAGCAGTATACATTTGGCCTAAATGTATAAAGAAATCTTTATTTTTTGCAAAATTTTACAACCAAAACAAAGAAAAACTTTTTTTTTCAAAATGCTTGCTCTTTATTTTTAGCAAAATATGCTAGTGTGACAGCACTGAAAGATGAAAATTGGCCTGGGCAGGAAGGAGGTGAAAGTGTTTGGTATTGAAGTGGTTAAAGATTCTGTGGTTGTCATAATTCTGTGTTTGCAAGCCTGGCTGTAAAGCTCTTTAACGTAGTGGAGGGGTTTTGTGTGTGGACATGTTCCTGAACTTCTTTTCGGTAATGGGCATTAAGCAGTAGTTCATCACATGTATACAGTGGATATAAAAAGTCTATACATCCCTGTTTAAGTGTCAGGTTTCTGTGATGTAAAACAATGAGACAAAGATAAATCATTTCACTTTTTCCACATTAATGTGACCTATAAACTGTACAACTCAGTTGAAAAACAAACTAAAATCTTTTAGGTGGAGGGAAGTATAAATGAACGAAAGCACTCAGTCTTTTTGGGTAGGAGTCTATCAGCAGGGCACATCTTGACTTGGCAATATTTGCCCACTCTTCTTTCCAAAAACAATTTGTCAGATTGTGAGGACATCTCCTGTGCACAGCTCTCTTCAGATCACCCCACAGATTTTCAATCATATTTAGCTCTGGGCTGTGGTTGGGCCATTCCAAAATGTTAATCTTCTTCTGGAGAAGCCAATCCTTTGTTGATTTGGATGTATGCTTTGGATCATCGTCATGCTGAAAGATGAAGTTCCGCTTTCTAGCAGAAGCCTGAAGGTTTTGTGCCAATATTGTTTGGTATTTAGAACTGTTCATAATTCCCTCTACCTTGACTAAGGCCCCTGTTCCAGCTGAAGAAAAACAGCCCCAAAGCATGATGCTGCCACCAACATGCTTCACTGTGGGTATGGTGTTCTTTTGGTGATGTGCAGTGTTGTTTTTGTGCCAAACATATCTTTTGGAATTATGGCCAAAAAGTTCAACCTTGGTTTCATCAGACCATAACACATTTTCCCACTTGCTTTTGGGAGACTTCAGATGTGTTTTTGCAAAATTTAGCTGGGCTTGGATGGTTTTCTTGGTAAGAAAAGGCTTCTGTCTTGCCACTCTACCCCATAGCCCAGACATATGAAGGATATGGGAGATTGTTGTCACATGCACCACACAGCCAGTACTTGCCAGATACTCCTGCAGCTCCTTTAATGTTGTTGTGGGCCTCTTGCCAGCCTCCCTGACCAGTTTTCTTCTCCCTCTGATGCTTTCTCTCACTTCTTTACATCACAGAAACCTGACATTTTAACAGAGTTGTGCAGACTTTTGATATCCACTGTATACTAAGAAGGGACTTTTGTAATCATTTTCAGAATATTTCTTTAATGTCAACTTACATAGCACTATTTTCTGTACCTGCTTTTTTGATGTGGTGAAAGGATTGGATTTATTTAACACTGTTCCATCTTAGTGGGTCACATTTAGTAAGCGCAAACTGTTGGCACTATATAACTCCTGTATAATAATAATAATAATAATTTCTGGAAGAGTATATTCAATTTTTTGGTAAACATTTTATGATATGAGCTATTAATTGATAGATATCTTTAACAAAAAGGAAAAGTGATAGAATGATAGGAGAGCTCAAAATTCTGTGGCTTGATGCTTCATTTCCCCACTGCGCGTCTTTACTACACATCTATAAAGCCAGGGAGCGGGTTCTTGATCTAGCTTACAACCCCTCCCAGGCATAGTTAATCAGGAAAAAACACCTCAGGCCTTTCAAATAACTTGAAACCAGTGGTGTCACTATGGGGGTGTGGGGTGGGGCGGACCGCACCCGGGTGACACCCAGGGGCGGCCGCCGGATTGCCTCTGCTGGCCACTAACACAGTGGAGCAGGAGAAACACATTGTCTCCTGTACAGCAGGAGAGAGCAGCGCTTAATACACAATGGGATCTGCCAGAGTTAACTTTCCAACCAGTAGTTGATTGGTTGCTACGCGGTCCTAGCAACCAATCAGCTTCTTAATATGAAAAATTAACTCCAAAAGCCCCCGACCCCTGTTCAACGCTGCTCTGTCTCCCGCTCTGCATCCCTGACATCAAGAGCTGGGGGGGGGGCTGTGTACTGTACAGGGGTGCAGAGCTGGGGGGGGGGCTGTGTACTGTGTAGGAGTGCGGGGCTGTGTACTGTGCAGGAGGGGGTCGAGACGTGGGG